>JAQMYL010000039.1:9328156-9347349 GCA_030014365.1 Clarias pachynema | reverse complement strand
CAGTTCTTTACAACCTATAAAATGTTTTAACTCTGTTGTGCATAATAATTTGGAACAGTGCGTTTTTAGTTTTTTTTTTTTTTTTTAATAAATATTATCATTAGGAGGTTTGTTCAATAAAATTTGAATTATACCCTAATGGTTGATGACTTGAAAATTATACTGACTGTCATTTGTATTGACTAATTATGAAAATCAGAGAAAGATATCATTTGCATAATAATTTGGAACACGGTGTATATATATTAAAAAAATGAATGACCATGATCACTTAAACCTCTGGTGAAGTTGCATTGTGCAAACCCAAAAGGCTGTGTCTGAATGTTGTGTAACGAATGGCACCATAGACACATGGACACAAGGAGAAAAAGGGTAGGAAAAAAAGGGACTTGCAGAGAAAGGGTAATTTTATTTGAAAAAAGTAAGGAAGCAAAGGGTTTAAGGAGGGACCTCAAGCTAAACTCCCCACCTCTGGATCCATTGAAGATGAATATTCACCAACTGTGCCCTTTTCCAGCTGCCCTGCCCCTTCGTGCACCTGCAGAAGAGAAGGCCGCCTCCTTAATGAGCCTACTGAGTGAGCAAGGAGCAACAACAGATTGAGGTGCATGCCCATCACTGGTGAACACAATAACAGTTGACAAACCTAAACAGATGTTCTGTTAATTTCAGGAGAGCAAAGAAAAAACGTTCCTCACTGAACATCAATGGCTACTCTGTGACTATAATCAAGAGCATGAAATTCCTTGGTGTTCACCTGGAAGCGAGCCTCAACTGGTCCCTAAACACCAGCAACATATCCCAGAAAGCCCAAAAGCATTCCTACTTTCTGGAATGGCTGAGAAAAGATCATCTTACTTCTTCCAACCTCACCAGCTTTGCAAGGTGGTATCAGAAACTTTCAAGATTTGCACACCACAGATCAGATTTCGCCCATGTCCCCCACTATACGCCTTAAACCTGGCCTCAGCTATTGACAGGCTGGCCCCCGTGGATGAATTCTCGATGCACAATGCAACAAATGTACATGCACTTGGTTGAGCTGCAGACTTGCCTCGCCTTTTTCTGTCATGGAGATGCTGGGCTCTTACACTGTGAAGATATTGTGAAGGGTTATACCCATTGTACCCATGTATGTCTCCCTTTATCTTAATGACAGTGTGAACTTCATTCAGATGCTAAAGGATTGTGCAATTAGTTTGTGATCCATTTTGGGACATATCCATTGGAGTGTTACTGTATGTGAGCACAAGCCTCAGTAGAAGAGATTAAGCATGTGGAAAATCTGGCCATCTGTACAAACCAGTTAGCATGGTCAATATCACAAACTTACTTATGTTTAAATTGTTACTAAGAAATAGTGCAGCATTTTGTAACATGTTTTAAATATTTCTAAATGGTTAACGTTCTGTTTTTTCCATTAATTAAAAAAAAATCTTAATATTTTCAATTCTGTTCTCAGACTTTTTGTAAATTAATTTTTGTTGTTAATTAACTCCCATTAATTTAAAGATTGCAATTATTATAACTGGATTATATTATTAATTATTAATTAATTCTTATGCCACTCAATTCTTCCAATTTAAACACATAATTATAATTAATTGATAAAAAACAAAAGGTGGTAATTAACAATTTAATTCAATTTATTTGTATAGCGCTTTTAGCAATTGTCATTGCCTCAAAGCAGCTTCACACAATCAAAAGAATTATTTAAGTCTGTATGGAATGTGAATGCATATGAATCACAAATTTAATTTGTGTATTTTATGTGATGTGATCTGTGTATTTTATATATTTATAAATTGAATTGGTTGATTTTTCAGTCGTCTGGCTTCATAGACACCCATTGATCACAGTGGAAACATATTTGTTTGATAGCCAGGGTGCCATCTTTTTCTCTGTGTCTGTCTCTCTTAGCTTTAGAATATCAGTAGTACATGCAGCTGCCTCTGACAGCTTTACAAATTAGGTCCAAAAGGCCTTCTGCTAAAATGTGAAGTTGTGTGCTACAAATGTGGACATGAAAAGACACTTCGAATACCAAAACCCTTCCTGCTCCTATTATCACTCTCTTGTGCTTGCATCAGAGCTCTTCTGCTTAATGTTTAAAAAGGATCAAGGAACTAGCTTTCCTCATTTACAGCTACAAAAAAAAAAAAAACTTTTATATACACACTGGAATTTGCATACTCATGTTGTTTTACTGCATGAGGCAGGGCAGCATTTGTGTGGTTATGTATACATGGATGTTCTCTTCTCTTTGGCCATAGAAAGAGACAGAATGAGATTCTCCTGGGGAGAGTGTGTTGGTTTAGTGCGCTGTTTTTCCTGCAGCCTGCTGAGTCTCCCACAGGGACGACTAGAGAAATTCAGCTCAGGTAGAAACATCCACGCAGCGCACTCGTCGCCCTCCGCCTCCTCCTGCCTGCTATTGACTTCACCCTGAGGAATGAGGAGTGCCAGGCAGGGCTCAGGCACCAGACGCTCCACCAGGAAAGAAACAAATCAGTTGAAGAATACAGTATGGTACTGTGTTGCCAAGCAACTGTGTTAGAACTACATTCATTACTAGGAACATGAACACATTAACACTAGAGGGTTGCTCTGTCTGGATGCTTTTCTTTCGTTGTCTTTCATCCTATCTCTCCTTCCCTTTTAGGCTCTTTATGTCTCTTTTATGTAATTTAATAAATCTTTTTTTCTGTCTTTTCTTTTGCCCATTTTCCTTTCACCCTCACATAATTAACAGTACAATCTCACAATTACATATCCATGCAGTTCTGTATAATGCAACTTGGTTGAAAGTTTGGATTGAGGTTGTATCAAGTTACTTCAAGGTCGGAACAACATACAAACAAACAACATTGCAACTTTAGATTCTTATGAATTTTTCATGAGAATAGTTTGTTTAAGGCATGCATAAGCGGGGTTAATGCAGATTTGATTCATGTGACCAGAAAATGGGGCTGCAGTATCATTTGACAAAAGTGTAAACAACAACAATAATAAGTTTCTATATTTTTCTATATTTGTTCAGAAAATAGTTTCTTTTTGCATATTTGTACAGCTAGGTTCTTTTTTTTTCTTATATTTTATATTTTGTCTTATCTTCTATAGATATATTTTTCTTTCCTTAGCTAAAGTTATTTTCTATATTTTATTCCATATTTTTTTCTGTAAGGTCACAGGCGGACGTTTAAGCATTTTACTGCATATCGTACTGTGTATGACATTTAATTTGATTTATTATTACCTCTCTCATCTGTTCTAATTACTCAGCTGCATTCTGTAAAGATGTTTCTAACTGTACAACAAATAAGATCCATTTTTGAACAAACCACAACATTAAACAGAACTGTAAACTAATAAAATGTATGATGTTATTACTCACTCTTTCTCTATACCACTTACCCGGTACAGGGTCACAGAAAGCTTGGAGCCTACGCCAGGGGACTCAGGGCAAAAGCCTGGGTACACCTTGGATAGGGTTCCAGTCCATCACAGGGCACAAGTGCGCACACACTCACCTAATCACTCACAAAATGCCAATTAACCTACTCTGCATGTCTTTGGACTGTGGGAGGAAACCCACCAAAATCACTAAACCCACCATGTCAGTTTTTACTTACTTCAAAACCTTCTGTTAGTTCAGGTGACTATATGTCTCACAGCTCCATTATTGATTCATTTTCATTTTATACATTTATACATATTTGATGCATCATTTTAAATCCCAAACTGAAAATCCCCTTTTATTTTTCATGATATCCATGTTGTTAACATCATATACTGTAGTAAACTTGCTACACTAGTTTAACCCAATAAACTATTGTATGGCCATGACCAAGCAAACTATGTTTCATATAGATTTAAAAACATGGTTATACTTGATGTTTCTTTCCTCCACTGAAACCCATCTGAAAATTGGACAGATTTTGTTTTTTTAGAGAGAGAGAGAAAGAGAGAGAGAGAAAGCAAAACTGAGAGGTGGAGTGGAGAAAGATACTTTTGGTGTAGACACTCATACTGCTCTCTACTACTTACATGGTCAATTTAACCAATACCAAATTTTATCTGGCTTAAAAAGAAAAGAAAAAAGCTGATGGGCTTCTGTGGCATGCAGGCTGTCCTCCACTGATGTCTCCATAAAAAGAAAATACTTGAAGTCACGATGACTGTTGTATAATATATTTTTATTGTTGCTATTTTTTGCTTGCTTTGTTTTTTTTTTTAATTAAATCCAAGTGATAAGATCCTTTTTTCTATTAAATCCTTGAGTGTTTTATAAGTGCTTTTTTCATCATAAAGACTGTCCTATACTCATCCCAGCATGCTTAATCACAAAATCTTCCCACTGAAAAGCCATTCAACAAACTTGATACTGTTTTCCTTGACTCTTTTATAACTGTTAACTATAATGATTTATATTCATGCTAGAGGAAGAGGATGTTTTGAATCTGGTTCCTTTGAATATTTTTTCAACATGCTGTCTTATAATGTTTTTCCTTGCCAGTCTGACCTGGCTTACTCATTATGGCTCTCAATCTACACCTGTGTTTCTGTGAAACTTTTTTTAATGACAATATGTACAGTATTGTAAAATGTGCATTGAACTAGACTGAATTAAGCTGATAAAATGATAGAGAACATTGTGGCGAGAAAATGACAGTTTCCAAGATCAGTTCCAAGGTGTTCTTCACCACCATGATGTTACACTCTAATAAGTCAAGTGTGGCTAAACAGAGAATTCACCCTGAAGAGACAGCAAATGGTCGATTTATTTCCTAATATTTCACAAAAGAGTGAGATAATAGTAATATTTCATAACTATTGTTAACATCCCTCATCCTTGACCACTTTTAACCATAAAAGTATAAGGGAAAGAGTCATGGTCTCTTACATTACATAAATCATGTTCTTATTTTATACATTTAACATTTTTAATCAAATAATGTAGCATGCCATATAAAATCTCAGAAGACACAAAAGACTTTTGTCCTTCTTTATTCGAAGAATTTTACTGTAATTTTTTCTTCTGTATCTCATAGCTATACCATTTATTGAAGACAGTAATGCATACATAAAATCTGACCGTGAAGCACTGCCTAATATGTATTCTTGATCCATTGGTTATTCTGGCTTTAGATCCGATTCCGCTTTTCAATGGACAGAGGGTGATAAAGAAGGGTAATCAGTAGCAAAAGCATTACTGCAGTCTACAGTCCATTTAACATAGTGAATATTATATTATTATAATACCATAATATCTACAAAAGGGTCATAACTGAGATAAGCTGGCTGATCATTGTTCAGATGTGTATTCACACCTCAGTGTTATCAATAGATCTGACTGCTGCCTAGACAGTCATTTGCAGTCCATTGGAAATTTCTGATGTTCAGGCCTTTAAATTTAGTGCATTTTATTTGTATGATATTCACTCTGAATTGATGTTTTGTGTAATGTACTGTAGATACATACAGTACCTAAACTGTAGAATGCCACTAGAGGAACATGTTATAGTCAGTAGCAGTGTTATAGATTTAGAAAGATATGTCAGTATGCTAATTACTCTAAATTAAATACTTGCATGGTATATTCAATTCAATTTTATTTGTATAGCGCTTTTAACAACTGACATTGTCGCAAAGCAGCTTCACACAATCAAAAGAATTATTAAAGTTTGTATGAAATGTGAATGTGTATGAATCAAAATGATAAGATAGTCCCTGATGAGCAAGCCGAGGATGCCGGCGACAGTGGCAAGGAAAAACTCCCTGAGATGGCAGTAGGAAGAAACCTTGAGAGGAACCAGACTCAACAAGGAACACATCCTCATTTGGGTGAATACAGATAGCAGGGATTGATCTGCATCATACTGTGTGAGACTGGAAGTTCAGTATATACACAGTACTGTGCAAATGTCATCAGATACACATCATTTCTTCAAATTAAATCAAATTGTATTGATTTTTTTTTACTGTGACAAGATGCAAAGTGCCTAAAGATGCAATTTATCAACCTCAGCAGCAACCTCATTTCCCTTCTCGTATGTTCCAAACACTCAGCATTCTACATCACCAGTATACTAATCACCAGCCTGATCATCTGTCAGCATTTAATTTCTTACTTGTTCATGCCTTATGTTACCGTATATATACTGTATACATACGTGAATGTTTTATAGATCACTGTGTGGCTTAGCAAACAAAAAAACTGTACCTTGAAACTGGTCAGGTAGAGGCACTGGACTGAAAGTTAGAGCCAAGAACTTGCCAAAAATGAAAGCCAATAAAGTCCTGCTGGAGGTCTGGAGAACTAATTCTTTGGAAAGCAAAGAATTATTTTTGGAATGTAAAAAAAAAAAAAAAAAAAAAAAGAGCCTGTACCAGGAGACTTAAGGCACAAGGCGGGGCACACCCTGGAGAATGTCTTAATACATCACAGGGCACACGCACCCACACACACTACAGGGAATTTGGGAACACCTAGCCTGCATGTACGTTGGAGGACACCGGAGTTCCTGGAGGAAATAAAAAGAATAATTAAAAAATACAGTAACATAAGGAAATCTTGGGAGGAAATGCAAACTCCATGCACACAGACCACAAGGTGGGAATCGAACCCAGACTCTGGAGATGCATGGCGACAGTGCTAACCACTAATCCACCGTGCCGCCTTCCAGAAAGTTATAATTATTTTCAAAATACTTCAATTTTACCGCTACCGGAACTTGAGAATGTGTCACTATAACCATTTAAATCAGTTTTAAAATACTCATTATTTTACAGTCATAAAAATAAGTGAAAATGACCATAAAAACACATGATCGTATGTGCCTATGTTATTTGTTCATTTACATGAATGAGGAAGTGGTGTATAAGATTCTAGATTCAAGATTCAAAAAACATTATTAGTCACAGAGGGAAATTGCTCTTTTTCTTCTTTAAGAAAACTGGAGATACTTTTGAGCAATCAAGACCTGCAATTTGGAACCAACATACCATCACCAAATGCTGGGTTTTGTTTTGGAAGGCCACTTTCAGGTGCTGTGTGTTTGTGGAGTTTCCTGCCATAAACCTCAGTCACACTCAGCCTGTGACATTCAAATATCTGCAAAAAATTGAATGAACAAAGTAATAACTTGACAGAAATGCAGTAGAAACCAGTAAGGATGTATGCTTCTCTACATTGATGGACATACATTTTTTTTTTTTTTTTTTTTTACATGTTCTGGAAAAGACATGGTCGAAGCAAGACACAGAAAGAACTTAAGGATGTAATAATGACAGCAATGTCCAGTTAACAATTTAAATTAATTGATGTATTACAAGCATGGAGCATATGGGAAATATCCCCCCAATGGTTAAACCAGTGCTTTTGTTGAATCCCTTTAAATTAAACCTGACCTTTGTCACTGTCCTTATGGTCACTGTACTTAAGGACCTGCCTGTATTACTGTAGTTTCAAATTTATTTAGTTAATCTGTACATAATCTTATTATAACTTAGACTATACTCCTCAGTATCTCCGTATTGAGCTACTATGAGATAATATTTAGTTTTTGATTAATGTACATTTAAATTCTGTTCTTGTTCAAATTGCTCATAATCATAATAGTCCTCACTTCATTTTTAATTACATAATATACTTCAGTGTCACAAAGGTTTAAAACAAATTATGCCACAGCAAATCAGCAAGCACAACATTAACTCGAATCATAAAATATGGGTCCTATTACAAGAAAAAAAAAGACTTTTTAATACTTAAGATAGAAAAACAAAGTTACTGATGCTACTTTGTTGAGGAATTTGTTCTGACCAAATAACCCAGAGTCATATTTATTTTATATTAACTGTATATTTTAAGAGTTCCATTAGGGATATACCTAAAATAATATCAGAAATGCATAAAGATTACATTAAGTGCATATTTTTCCAGATCTTAGACACACGCACACACACACACACACACACACACACACACACACACACACACAATTAGCAACAAGAATAAGCTTTTCAGTAAGGAGATATCCAAATCCTTTATTTGTTATATGCTTTCTGTTGTGACTTTCTTGGTTTGCTTTTACTTTTTTGCATGTTCATTTTGTTGATGCTTTTTTGCTGTATTTCTGCTATATTTACATTAATGGTAAGTGTTTTTAGATTTGTTGTTTCATTATTGTTTGGTTAGTTTTCCACATAAAAGACATAATAAAGAAATACTGTATATCCAAGCATATTTTCTTTTTTCTTTTTTCACTTCCTTTTTCACTTCCATTGTTTTTGACCTTAATAAAAAATAAATAAATGATGGTATGGTGGAGTATTGGTTAGCACTGTGACCTTGCACCTCAAAGCTCCAGGGTTCTATACTACCTTAGGGTGTGTACAGTAATGGAGTTTGAATGTTCTTCCAGTGCTTGGTGGGTTTGCTCCCACAAAGCACTAATTAAGGATTAGTTTAATTGCCATTCCCAAATTGCTTGTTGTGTGTGTGTGTTTGTGTGTGCCCTGCACTGGATTGCCACCCTCTATAGGGCGAACCCTACCTTTTGCCCAAAGTCTCCTGGCATAGACTCCTTTACAGGACATGCGGTATAGAAGATGAATGAATAAAGGAAAATAAAAATCCTTATGTTTCAAGTTTCAATCAAGTCAAATCTGCCAACCTTGAAGTTATGAACTATTTCACTTATTTCTGAAATCTGAATGTGTCACACAGAAAGTATATTTAAGTGGGAATTAACAACTTTTTCTACTTTTTAACTTGACATATCTTTTGAAAGTTGCCAACTCTGAATCCTGCCTAAAATGATAGCTATTAAAAGGGTTTCTGTTAGATTGCAGTACATTTGTCAGTTCCATAGTCCATTAGTGAATTTTAACTGCATAAAATATGCAGGCTTCTATATGCCAAATGTGCAGAAAAGCTCAATTGGTTCATCATCTTTCACACTTCCAGACTTTTAAAAATGCAGAAAATACAAATATATCTCAGAACATTTTTATTACAATGAAAATCAAACAAATTAAGTATGACTTTTAAAGTCCTTCTGAAGGATAGAGGAAATCAATTTTAACCACGAAGTGTTTTCTTCCTAAGGCGTATTGCCTAATCATAAAGACATTTATTGGTCGCTTGTGATTAGACTGAAAGCGATAAAAAAAAATGCACAGAAGTCCAAGTATATTTCTCTTTGTTTTCCATTTCAGTTCTTTTAGCAGTCATAAGTAGGAAGTAAACTGCCCTTGACAGTTCATTTTAGCACACTTGTTATACAGTATCAGTTAATCATTTTTAAGTGAATGCACTGGACATTAATGACATAAATGTATATACTGTGTAAGCAATGCCCCAAGCAGCTACAATCTGAACTGCTTCAGGTTAGTGAATTCAAGTGCTGATATTTTCAAGTATTCCTTGTAATTTAAATAAATTAATAGCATATGCAGTGCATGCCATATAGAACAATAAATGCACAGTAGACAAGAGTCCACTAGACATTTGCTTTGATATGAACAAAATGTGATAAACTTTGAAATTGCTCCTTCTAGTCATTTCATTTAAGTAAAAGCATTTTTAATTGAATAAAACTTCAGTATGTTTATATTACATACATACATACATACATACATACATACATACATACATACATACATACAGTACTAACATATCTTTAGCCATTATTTTAAATATAAACTATCATTACTTATTACGGACATTTTAAACTGTATTTTGGCAGTTTATATTAAAATTATTTAATTATTTTGTTCTAAGATAAAAAATAAAATAAAATAGCATATTCAGATAAACATGCAGTGTAATTGTCCTAAGCTTAATTACACTGGGATTCAGTTTTACATTATGTTGTTATGATTGCCGTGATTAATCTGTTTAAAAAATTTTTTTTAAGGTTTTAAACCCTTACAATTAGGAGTTGTGAAACATTCTACAAAAAAAACAAGAACACTGAGTCTTTATTAACAACTTGTAATAGGTTTGCCAAAGCTTAACCTCCTGGCAGAGATAGCTGAAATTTGTACTAATTGGCAGAATTTGAAATGCCATCAAGCTTCACTAGAGCCCCTAGAGCACTGATTACCGATTTGACCTCAAAACTTTAGTGATCCACATCCACAGAGTTTATCAATTATTATTTCCTTTCAATTTTTTTCTTTTTTGTCTATTTTCAAGGCTATGTCTGTAATATTACATAAAACATACTAAACCCTCATTTCCTAACATCCAAAAACATGAATGGGTGGATGGTTCTGTCTACATGCCACCCAGCACATTGAGCAATGGATATACAGTACATTTTTGTGGCAGTTATTTACAGTGTCAGGTTGCCAACTCAATTGTAATTGTTGCTTAAGGGTCCAACAGTATTGACCCAGCAGTCGGGGCTTGACCTGGAGACCTTCTGGTTTGCAGTCCAAGCCCACAAAGCCGCCCATACCCTCTCCAAAAACATACAGTACCAGAGCCCTAATGTTCAACCATATCTAAAATCTTTATTCAGGTATGCCCCTATTATTGTTAGTAAGGATGCCCTTGCTATTGTTATTATTATTTTCAGAGCATGAAAACTGTGGTTATTAATACGGGCCATGCAAGTGGATGGCCCAATTACTTCTCTCCACCTGGTAATGGCTCAATGGAAACCATTCCCCAAATTCCATTTTTTAAATTTGGTTTTGGCCAGCTGTATTGTTATTAATTTTACACCCACAAAACAAGAAGCAAAACATCCGCCTTGTCCTGAGTGCAATGAAATGAAAAAACCCTGGTTTTGAGGTTTAAGGATCGATTTGGCACACATGATGAAACCACTTCGCTCTACTGTCTCCTAGCTCGCTTGTTTTTGGGCGACTGGAATATGAGACATGGCACATTAAAGACTTGGAAAACTCTACTACTTAGAAAAAAATCATGTTGATCAAAAATGAAATCAGTGTAAAAACCACACCCCAGGTTTGTAAAGTGAACACACACTGAAAATACCAAAGCTCTAGCACCTATGGTTCCTCTGATATACAGTAAGTAAATGTAGCAAGAGAGTCCCATTGGCTTTGAAGTTTATGCTGGATACATTCTCTGTGCCTGTGAGATTTACAGTTTTGTGGAAGGGTGGCTACATCGAGAAGCCCCAGCCACAAACCCCCTTCAACATACAGTACACACACTCCCTGATATCACAGGCTGTATACGAGCTCATATCTTTGTAACCATATGGCCTAGAAATAAGCTGCTTTCAGCATTTTACCCACACATATGCCCTTAATATTAGAAAGCCGGGATTTACTTTAGAAAAGCTTTGGAAATGAAATAATAACATTTACATAGATTAATAAATTAAATGTAATGTCCACATTATATCTATTCAGCATAAACCTTACTGTTTTAGAATTCACACAAGATGGCTCATGACTGTTTTAAAGGTATACATAAAAAAATAACTCCTCTGGAGATGATGGGATATGAAGAATGTGGGACAAACGAAAGATAGCATATTTATAATATCCTAATTGAATATATAGGACTACAATATATTAAGTCTACCTCACTAAAATGTGAATAAGATTGCACTGTGTTATGGATGGAGAGTAGCTGAGCTATCTACATTACTTATTTATTTATGTCACACAGTACAAACAAAATTAGCTGTGGGAATAAATATGATTGATCAGACCATCATAAAGAGTGGGTGGAAGTGGAATTTAAAATAAAAAGAAAAAAAATCTCACACACACCTCTTACTAACTCACTTACTTATTCATTGTCTATACCACTTTATGCCATGTACAGGGTTGTGCGGGGCCTGGAGCCTATCCTGGACATGCTGGGCACACACACATACTGTACATTCCTTAGACTGTGGGAGGAAACCAGAGAACCTGGAGGACACGAACTCGAACCCACACACCTCTAGTTTGTATTATTATTATTATTTATTTATTTATTCATTTTTGTAACAAAAAATAGGAAGCAGGGACCATTTTGCTTGAAAGGTCAGTACTAACCTTTGACACTTGTTTATTCTTCAATTTGATTACTTCATCATTGAGGCAGCATCCCACCCACTTTGTAACCCAATACCCGGCAGTGAAAGAGCCGCAGGATGATTAGGACATCTGCTGTGTTCTACATGGAAATTCATCACTGCACAGGAAGTCTTTAGGCTTGTCATTTAGATAAAGGGGAACGGAGGCCAAAAAATGTGACGGAAATTGATTACGCACATCCGGATGTCGTATATTCACCAGACAAAATTATTACAAATTCCAGTCACTATGGACTAGTGATTGACTGAACAATGTCATATCACCTCCAGAGAGCTGCAAAGGAAGCCTCATTAAGAAACAATTTCCTTGTCACTGTCAATTAACATTACCTGACCCCCTTTCACTGTACTTTAAAATCCATTTACAGTACTCTCTCTCTCTTTCTCTTTCTCTTGCTCTTTCTGATGGGTCAGTGAATAAAGCTTTGAGAATGACATACAGTATACTGTATATCTCTCTCTCACTATCCATATTCTACTGTCTCAACCTCACCGTTATTGTCTGTCTGTCACATGATCTATGAAAAAAAATGTATCATCACTTATCTCTGGCACTTTGATTGACGGTTCATGGTTGCATGTAAGATGGTGAGAGAGGGTGACAAAGAGGAGGAGGGGGGTGGAGAGAGACGAGGGTGTGGGCTGACTCACAGGAAAGATCTCATGTGGCCTGTCAGACTTCTCTCAGTGAGAAGTGAGATGGCAGCCTTCAGACAAAGACACAGACACAGAGAGCGCATCCTCAACAAGAATACTGATCATACACAGAGATCCACACATCCCACAACCTACATACAGACACACAGCACAACACACTCTGGCATTGCATCAAGGAAATCAGCCAGGTTGCTAAATTGACAGAATGATGCAATTTTTAGCCTGTAATATTGTAATAATATTACTAAGCTGGATTTCATTCTTTGGCTAAAACTGGATTTTCTTTGCTGTTTTAATCTATCCTGTGCCATGTACAGTAGTTAATTTATACATCATGAGCATGTTTAAGGACAGTATCTTCCAGGACGCTGCACATGTGTGCGTCTTCTTCATGAGGCTTTTATAGTTTTTGTTAGGTAGAATAATGATCATTTTGGAATGGTAAGCCAATAATATTATAATGTGCAAATAATCATATTGCACCACTGGATTAAAGGGATATGATTATAATATATCAGTGCACATGCATTAATAAAACATTGCCATCTACATTTTATTTCTGACAGGCTAGTCTATAAATAAAGATTTCTTCTGATTATCATCAAAGAAAGAAAGAGGAGATGATAAAAAGCAGAGGTGAAAGAAGTCACGATTAAACTATGAAAAAGTACAGGATCAAAGTATGGATGTGCTAATGTGATAAAAGCGGCTTTTAACACACAGACGAAATGCATTATCTTTCTTCCTTGCAGAGAATGTAATGTTCTATAAATGCTATTTTGTTGAACTTGTATGTTCCTATTGAAGTAACTACACTGTTTACATTAAAATAGGCATGACAGCTTGGGGAAAAGAAATTTATCATAAGTTGATTTTGAATTCTCAAAAAAATAAAACAGACCAAAAAATAGCTTTTGCGTAAATTTGAGTTTTTGCCAATCATATACTTTGACATATCATCTTTAAGGAAACATGAATACTGTATAGTATATTTTAAAAAATCAATGTGGAAATGTTTTCATTTTGTTCCTTGTCTATCCTTGCCTTGGAGTCTGCCTGCAAAAAGATTACATCAGATATGGATCCAGTTTAACAAGCACAGCAGTAAAAAAAAAAAAAAGATATCTAAAACCTTGATAGATAAGTCTGCTTTTCTTGTGATTTGATCAGGGTTTTGGATGGTTAAACAGGGTAGTGAAATGTAATTCATTAAATAAAATCAGATACTGGGTGTTTGAATGCTTCTCCTGCTCCTCACGTCGTCGTCGTCATCATCATCATCATCATCAAAAACTTACATACTCTGTACAGACAATGTCATACAAAGATTTAAAATGTTTAAATGACTTCATCAAAAAGATAATAACACGAAATTTAGACAGAAGTAGAGAAGTGCCTGAATAAATCAGCAATTATTTCCCCACCTATTTTATCACAGACAGAGATCAATTGAGTGAAGAAATGGAGACAAAGCTTGAAATGTCGAGAGTGACATTCACCTCCGTTAATGAGACCTAGATTGATGTGGATGATGCTGATAATTAAAAAGACATTTATTTTATCATTGTAAACCTAATTACATTCAACTTCAATTTCACGAAAATGGCAGTGATATAGCTTTTCCATAGATAGATTGAGTTAGAAATATAGATAAAGGCATTTTAGTGGCACTGGAATGGTATCTAAAAATGGGATTTTCTCACTTTTGAGATGGAGTTCAAGTAAGTAAATTGTGAGTAATTCAAATAACCTAATATGATGTATTACTTACTCACTCACTCATTCTTTATACCTTTACCAGTACCTATACCCCTACCATATCTTGTACGGGGTCACGAAAAATACCAAATCGGAAATGCTGGTTAGCACAGGAAGAACAGGTGTGAGGCCACAATGCTAATGTTTTACTGAATATACTGTGTTTATATGTAATGAGTATATGGTGGCATGGCGGCTTATTGGTTACCACTGTTAGGACCTCCAGGGTCTGGGTTCAATTCCCGCCTCGAGTCTGTGTGCATGGAGTTTGCATGTTCTCCCTGTGCTTGGTGGGTTTCCTCCAGGTACTCTGGTTTCCTCCCAAAGTCCAAAGACATACAAATTAGGATAACTGGGTTCCCAAATTGCCCATAGTGTGTGAATGTGTATGTCTGTGAGCCCTGCAATGGATTGGCACCCTATCCAGGGTGCCAAGTCTCCTGGGATAGGCTCCAAGCCCCCCACAACCCTGTATACAGGATTAAGCGGTATAGGCAATGAGTGAGTGAATGAGTGAGTAAAACAGTTGTCTTGTTTAGACAATCTTTGAGTAAAGAGGTTATGACCTTTACAGGACCATGCTTGTAGAGTACTTACAATGCATAAAGTGCTCTAACTACTATATATATATATAGTGCTCCATAGCAAGGGTGTCTGATAAAGGGGGTCAGATCCAAAACTAAAACTGAATAAGCAAATCTGCAAAGACAGTTCATATTCCAACATGAGGGTCCTATGAGAATAAACAAACAAATAAGCAAATAAATATTACACATACAGTACAGTAATTTTAACAGCCCAGTATGTACAATAAACAGGGCTTCATGGAACGTGTGCATGAATTACATACACACATATAAAGAATCATCCATATGAGACAATGATGATGCTTAATAACTTTCAGTTGTTCATGAATGCTGTGTGTTAAGGTCACTGCTCATATACACATCAATTGTGGACAACTGACTATTATTAGATTGGACTTACATATTCTTCAAATGATATGGAACAATACTGTAAGTTATGATAACAACCTACAAGGGCGTGAGCTAAGCCATGCTGCAGTCATTAAACAATGACTCTATAATCATTTTATGGGATTCGAGCATAATCATAAGATAACGAATGAATTTGACAAAGCAAATGAAAGCAAACACAAACTGAGCACAGTGTGTAGTGTAGATTTTCATCCAAATAGTCACTAAATCTAAATACAGTACATTCAGTAAAATATTAGCATATTGAGAATATATTTAAATACATTTTCTGGGGGAGTTCAAGAGGAACAGACAACACAGAGACAACAATTTTGTACCCCACTTGGCCTCTGTAAATATAAACAAATATGTCATTATTCATTTATGCAAATGGTGACGTACTAAAAAAATTTAATGAGTTGTTTCATTAAATAAAGCATACGGAACATGCCGTTTCAGGCTCCTTAAAATTGCCTTGACACACAGAGTGACAGGAAAGGACATGCAGGGCACTGTAGGGAAAAGATCAGCACTGTGAGATTAATTTTCCACTTCTGATAGTTGGATCTGATATACATATTATACACTGCACTTATCTGTGATTAGCTAATCAGTAAAATTGTTCACAGGCTTGAACTCCAGCATGCAGACAAATGGTAACATTATATCAAATAAGCATTATATAATCGCTTTATTATATAAAACTTTGTGAAGGCTGCAAGGCGACTTGGAGGCACTGTCACCCTGCACGTGCAAGATTCGATTCCTGCATTGGGGCCTGTGTGCATGGAGTTTTCATGTTCTTGGTGGTTTTCCCTTGGGTGCTCCGTTTTCACACTCCGTGCAATATTCACATTCCAATTGTGAATGCGTGTGTGTATATGTGTGTGCCTTGCGATAGATTGGCACCCAACCAGGGTGTACCCTGACTAGGCTCCAGGCGGTGCGACCTTGTATACAGGATAAAGTGGTATAGACAGTGAGTGAGTGTGCAATGGAGCATGCTTAAACGTCTGGTTTTGCTCTATGCAAGCTACATGTGTACTCAGTGTAATGCCTTCTTTGACAAGGACTCCTCTGATATTCTGGACCTGCCTGATTCACCCTTATAATGTGACTCACCTTCTTCTGCGGTGGATGATTCAACAGTCATACAATAAAGATTTGTACTCATCAAAAAAGCTTTTAATGCTCAGGTGCTGCTACTGTAATCATAAAAATGTTCATTCGCTCATTTCAGGACTCATATTCCCAGAATATCCACTCAACGCACCTAGGACTGGTTATGAGTCAATGTTTCTACATCTGTATGAAGGTGATTTCTAATTCCACTGTATGGTGAAGAGCATGTTCAATGGTTTCCAGTGTAATGTCTGTTTTGCTCATTAGGGATTTATTGGAGATTAGAGCTCCATTAGCGATTGTACTGGATTTCTATAAAGTTCAATAAATTTTAATTAATTTAAACAAACAAGATTTTTTAAAACAACGATGCATTTGAAATGCACCCAAATCTACTGTATACTGAATACAGTTTACCAATGTATTCTAAATATGTTGCAGCCCAACTCTGATGAATATTTTTCTTTTTCCTCAGTGTCTTTAAATGAATATGGAAGTAGTAAGAATACAAAAGAAGAAATGAATAAGTCAGGTCAGTATTGAGATTAAATGATTCGTCCCTTTGGAATAATCATGTTGCCCAAAGGCACCCCATGAGAAGAGATATACACACGATTAAATAATGGAAACTACCTGCGGGAGGATTTAAATGGATTATGTATATCCTCGCTCTGGTGACTCCCATTAAAACATGCTGGATGGCAAACACATTGGTTAGGGGCTGATCACTGGGAAACAAACTTCCCCACAGCATTACAATGAAACCTGGGATCTTTTGAAACATTTCAATAATTCACAGCAATTGTGAACATGCAGTGGGAGGTGGAAGGAGCTGAAGCACAATCACAAATCTGTGCTGCTTTGAGAGCATTTGGATTTAGTACAGAGATAAGAAAGGGAACATGTGCTATGAACTGAGTGCATCCATGCTTGATGACCTATCTGTGGGAAACATAAGGGGTCTGCATGGAAACTCCTGAGGACACACACACACACACACACGCACACACACACACACACACACACACACACACACACACACACTAATCTTTAATATAAGTTTTGAGGTATAAATAGTTAGTTGAAACTCAGGCAGTGTAGAATTTCAGTTGCAGCACAGACACATAATGTCATAACTAGTAGTGCAAGAAGTGATTATAAAATCACCTTTTCCACATTAGTTTATATACTTCACAAAAATCAGTCAATCAGAAAAATAATCTGACATAAACAGGAAATACCATATTCATGACTGAGACATAAGGAAGCAGTCACCATCTGTCTTTTTCATTTATGTCAATCAAAATCTATCTGTCAAGTTAGTCATTTTAGTAAAATCAAGTTATTTCTAAACTTAAATAATATAGGCAGACATTCTTATCCAGAGTAACATACATTTTTATCTCACTATACATCTGAGCAGTTGATGGTTAAGGACCTTGCTCAAGGGCCCAACAGAGACAACTTGGTGGCCTTGAGATTTGAACCTGGGACCTTCTGAACCATAGTCTTATGCCCCTTAACCAATGAGCTACCCCTGACCACAACATCATTCCTTGTGTTTGCACCTCATGCTTTAGGTATGCTTGGCTCTTGTGCAGTAATGGAATTTTTGTAACCATAGCAACAAAAGATAACAAAGCAGCTGCAAACTTATACTGCATTTTCTCTGTGACCGCATAAAGTATAACACTCGCTCAGTCACTTACTCATTCATACTTTATATTGCGTATACTATACATGGTTGCAGGAATCCAGGAGTGTATCCTAGGGGACACTGGGCTCTAGGTTCAGGGGCTCAGGGTGCCAATCCATCATAGGACACACAAGCACATACACTTACACTCTCAGTCATACAGTACACTACAGGCAGTTTGGAAATTCCAATTTTCTTTGGACTGTCGGAGGAAACCCAAGTACCCAAAGGAAACCCCCCTTGGAGAACATGCAAACTCCATGCAATGAGACCTGAAGATGGGACTTAAATCCTGGAAATGTGAGGTCACAGTGCTAACCACGACACCACTGAGCTGCCTACAGTATACCAGTGACAATAAAACTATTAAATATATATATAGTCTATATATGTTTATATATATATTTGATCAGTTTGATCTGCAACATATTGCTTGGTGTAAAAAGTTTACTTGGCACTTCCGCTCCCTGAGACTGAGCTTCAAACCAGAACTCCACATAGGACGCCACTGGTTTGACTTGCTGTGTTTCCTTCACACATGTGCTGGAACACACCAAAACCAACCACTTTGAACAATTGCATATTGCACAGGACTGAAGTACACAAAACATATATGTTGCAAATGTATGGTTATGTTTGCATATAAAATAGGACTACTATTGCACTACTGCACTTTAAAGATGGACAATACCACTGCTGTTCACCATTTCATTTCACACTCTTTGACCACGCCATACTGCTGCTGTCTACACATTGCACATACTGTACTTTATACAGTTTATTTATACAGTTCTTGCTTTCTTCTCTACATTCTTACATACACTACCATTCAAAAGATTTTTATTTCTTTCTACATTGTAAAGGAATGCTGAAGGCGTACAAAAAATGCATTAATCTCCTTTGAACAGTTGA
>JAQMYL010000039.1:9280864-9295930 GCA_030014365.1 Clarias pachynema | reverse complement strand
TTGATTCACTCACACACACACACACACACACACACACACACACACACACACACACACACACACACACACACTCAGACCTTTTCATCCTTTAAGGTAAAAATTGACATCAATGTGAAATATATAATATGAAATAAACATTTGCACATAAATCACATATGAAAATAAATAAATTATATGCAAAAATGATAAATGTCATAAATTTCACATTTAAATATGAAAAAAGTGTATATAAAAGTAACATATTGAAAAATAAAAACACATACTCACTCATTCTCTAAGCGCTTATCACATACGGGGTTGAGGGAAGCTTATGCCAGTGGACGAGAAGCATGCGGCTGGGTACACCCACACCCACACTCACGCTACGGGCGATTTAGAAATCTCAATTAGCCTATACTGCACGTTTTTAGACGGTGGGAGAAAACTGGAGTACCCAGGGGGAAACCCACCAAGCACAGGGAGAACATGCAAACTCCACATGCACAGACCGGAGGCAGGGATCGAAGCCTCGACCCTGGAGGTGTGAGGCCACAGTGCTAACCACTACACCTCACTGCTGCCATAAAATACATGCAGAACTGTAAAGCACATGTATAAATTCCATATGCCAATTGTGAGTTTTTGTGTCTTTCTTTTAATTTATTTATTTATTTATTTATTATCAGTGATTAGATTTCAGAAAAAGAGAAATTAAATTAATGGGAATCACTGATTTTTCTAATGTTAACTTTCATGGCGCTGCTTTTCCATATCTATTAAACATCAAATAAAACAAATGTCTTTATCTTTTTGCAAATCCCCTTCAACTGTAGAAACTTAATCATGCAATTCATCTAGCACAGCCACAAAAAAAAAAAAAGACGTTTGGAGAACCTCTGGGGAACATTACCATGGAAAATAATAACTGAAAATTATTTAGGAATTAATGAGCACCTGGCACTCATTGGGCCTTTTTTAATGACTGTCTGGGAAGTCATATTTCACCAATTTCAACAAAGGTTAATTGACTTATACAAGGCAATTTACTGGTTTATAACAAAAAGGCTTAAGGTTAAGATGTAGTTATAGACTTGGAATGAAGATTAAAATGAAAGTGCAACAGCATAATCAAGTATTCAATTCTTCAACAAAGTATGTGGTCCAGATAAGAAGAACTAAATATGCATCACAGGAACACGTTTGATAGGTCCTGACCACTGCAGACTGGGAATATCCCACAAGAGCTGCAGTTATGGAGTTGCTCTGACCCACAATTTGCCAATCACAGTTTGTCCCTCGTCACAGGAGCTGCAGTTACAATATCTCATTTCAGTTGCACTTGGAAGTGGTTGTGATATATTAGGCAGCAAGTGAACATTTTGTCCCTGACGTTGATGTGGTGGTTAAAATAAAGATAAATAAACTGATATTAGTTTAAATCCTAAAGTTCTTGTCACATTGGTCATGTAAATACGCCCTTACTTTCAATATTGAACATACAGTAGCTGTATTTTCTACAGTTGTTTTTGTTATGAATCAATATCAACCAGGGTTTAAATGATCAACAGTCATTAAAGATGTTTTTCTGAGCACATTCCTTTCATTATTCTCTGCACAGTTCTTTTTACAATCCCAGGAATTTCATGAATATTGATGGTGGATGATAATGTGCCCCTCCTGGAACACATGAACATCTGTTCCATGCGATCTTCTGACATGCAGTGTATTTGTTAGGGTTAAAATAATTGTTGCCGATTGAAACATCTTAATCACTGAAACAATTATCCAATCAAAAGCTCCTATGCATTTGTTTATTTAAATCAAAATGTCAAAAAGTGTATTTGGACATTGCTTTTCTCTAAGCAGGATTAAAAAATAAAACATAAGGCCTTCTGCGATAGGAAAATAATCAATGGTGGACAAGGTGCAGGGCAGAGTTACTGATACCACTCTGAAACTGACTGTTTTCCAGCTCATTTAAAAAAATTTATTTCTTAATTCCACAACAATTTGAAAACAATTACATGTTGTAAATGAAAGCTACATTTAGTACGGTACATATAATTTTGTATAATATTTGTGAGATGTACAGTATACTGTATAGACTTATACACCTACCCATATACATTTACCCTATATGGCCAAAAAAACCCTGACCATCACATCCATATATAATTTGTGAACATACTGTATCCATTGCATAATTTATTTCATCTGTTATAATCACATTTATTATTACAGTAGTGTTAGTGAGGTCAGGCACTTACTTTATCTCAGGGATGGAGGGCCAGAGTGCATTCATCATTCCACTTCATCCCAAAGATGTAAAGTGTGGTTGAGTCTAAAGCTGTGTGCAGGCCAGTTAAGTTCAAACCATGTCTTCCTGGATCTCAATTTGTTTCCAGGGGTGTTGTCATGCTGGAACAAATTTAAGCCTCTTAGGTTCAATGAAGGAAGTTGTAATGCTATAGAGTACAAATAACCGTACAAGTCCCTGTAAACAGGTTGTTATTATTATAGAAACTATAATTTAAACGTCAAGTGTATTAATGTAAATATTAATGTAAAAATGTCAGGACTGTTTAATCAACACATTCTAGAAATTAAAATTAAACTGTGTTCTTCCACCACAGAAACACTCCAAAATCTCGTAGACAGCTTTCCATGAAAAGTGGAAGCTGTTATAGCTGCAAAAGGAGGACCAACTCCATATTGAAGTATATGTATTTAGATACAATGTCATTATAGGTTTGGCCAAATACCTCTGTCCATACAGTGTATTATTCAAAAATGAGTCACAAAATATGTGTGTTACCATGCATTTATATGTTATACCAGTGTCAAACTTATTCAAAGTCCTGTTCACTACCTGTGAGAATATACTGTATACCCACAGGCAAACCATGGAGCTAAACAGTCAACATAATAACATGTGCGTGTTTGTGTTGGGTAAGATGTCAGGCAACATGCCCATGATGACCATAAGTCATACACCCACATACACTGTATACTGCCTGTTAAAACTTTACCTCTGAGTAATATTTGAATCTTAATAATTTATACACATATACACATCAGCAGTGCACATGAGATATATAAAGACAGGAGATACTGGAATTTTTAATGAAAGGCTTGTCTAGTCATCTGACCTTAGACAGGGTGAGAATCCTACAGTAGGTATGAGAGTGGAGGACTGTTACCTTCTCCATATATCACTGGGAAGCCCTAAAAAAGGCATAGCATGTCATCTCTAATTAAACCTTTAGAGAATTACTGAGAAGAAATCAGACAAGGCCTATGAGGCCTGTGAGTTTGGCCTGTGAGTTTCTTGCCTATGAGTTCTACTGCAATTGCAAGCTTTTACAAGGTATTTCATTTGAAGACCATCAACTGCGACAAAGGTGATTTCCAAAGAGGATCGGAGAGGGTTTAACAATGATGCAAATGCATCATTTGTGATGGAGTACTACTTTTTTATAGAGGAAGATTTGCTTGCTTGTTTAGTTTCAGTGCTATTTGTGGAGCTGAAAGTATATATAACTTTCAAGACATCCCTCAAATATCACTGAAACTCAACAAGCAAGTCACATTAAAAAAATGAATAGTGGTTCCTATTCATTGATTATCCCCAGATCTGCCACAAATAAAAACACACAAAAAAAACAAGGTTTTTATCTGCCATCTGCATAATTTCCCAGGATGTAGAGATATACAGATGTTCAAGAGATTTACTTCGTTAACAAATGCAAGAGAAAGACAGTGGAAGGGAACTGAAAAAAAAAAAGTACATCAGTAAACCTGGTCGGCAGTAATTAATTATCTTGAGAAGAACAGGTGATGGAGATGAATGTTTACTCAACTCAGCTCAAATCTGCCCTCTTGCCTTATTACTGCTGCCCTTGTCTGCCTTCTGCGGGCACATTAGCTTATCTCATGATCAGCTTATTATTTTACTGAGCACAAAGAATCACTGTTCCATTATTGTGACTTTCAAAAGTCTTTTGATGGTTTTTGCAAAGTGCCAACAGAATATCAAGCGTTATAGTATGTGAATGTACAGTATGGTTGTATTCTCAGTTAATGCTAGCTGATCGTTAAATTAGGAAAACATTAAAAACTAGAACAATTGTTAACAATTGTTAACAAATTTTAATCCTGACAGAAAAGGTCATACAATATCCATAAGAAAATAATCACAATTAACAGATTTTTTCAAGTGGTTTATTTTTAAACAAAAACTTTTACACCAGATCAGGATATTTTCACATAATAATTTTTATTCATCATTTGTATCATATGTTTTTATAATTAGTGAATATTTAGTTTTTTTTATTATTGCATGTCACATTTTCCTTGACATTTAATTGCATATTATTCACAAGCAACTATTTAATAACTATTATATTGCTGCTTCTTCACCTTACTGTCCTTACCTGAACACCCACAACCACCCACAACACCACATTAATGCTTGTCCTGGACCATGACCAGAGTAGACTCCTGATTTCACAGCTCTGTCACTCCCTGTTACTGCATTTCTAATAATTGTCTAGCACACCTCAGCCCCTGCTCCATAAATTTTTTTTGCCATTGAGCAACAGCTCTCCACACTTGACACCAATTAAATAAAAGGAGAAGAAACAAATCCAGACTGGATCAGCCTGTCCACGGAGACCAACCAGTGCAGTCATTGTCAGTTTCAGAGCAACATTTGGGGCCATGCAAGCAGACAGACACAGGGTTGAAATAAAGGGAATCATCAAAACATAGTCCGAGTGATAGATGATACAGTATATGACTCATTATTATGAATCATTGCTTTTTAAGTCATGCAGTGAAATTTTATATCTTACTGTATGCGGATTTAAATAGTCTGTTTTAAAATCTATATACACTCACCAGCCATCATTAAGATTCAACTATTTGTCACATGTACAGCACTTTACTGCACAGTGAATTTATTTTTCAATATCCCGGATAGGAAGCTGGGGTGAGAGCACAGGGTCAGCCAGGATACCGCATCCCTGGAGCAGATATAGTTGAAGCCCTTGCTCAATGGCTCAACAGTGGCAGCTTGAATCCCCAACCTTCTGATCAGTATCTTGGCATTCTAACACACAGCCTTAACCATTTAGCCACAACTGTCCTCAGAAGAAGCAGTCAAGCCATTGACTCTGGCAGGACTTGAACCCACAACCTTTAAATAGCTCCACAGCTGAGCCTAGAAGTCCAATGCACTATCCATTGTACCACAGAGCCAACCTGAACGTGGTGCACCAGCATGATAAATGAAATCATATAGCACTTGTAGGATGTCCTCCTTAGTCAAGAACTGTCCAATGAATTATGAAAACCTAAAAGGATAGTGGCAGTCAACTTTGCAAAAGAAATGTGCTATAAAAAAAATGCATGACCATGATCAGATATTACTTAAACATACAGTATGGTGAAGTTGCATCAAAAACAACTAAACTATACAAGTCACAGCTTTGTTTAATAGTAGAAATAAAAGCATTCACACACACATGCACACACAAAAACTTACAAGGAATGGGATTGAAAACATCTGGGCTACCATAAGAAAATGCCCACCCATCATGCATAATGCCCACTGGTAAAGCCTCTGGTGGCAGTGTTGTAATCTGGGTTTGCCTTATTTTTCAGATGTCTCTTCATATGCTAATGAAACACAACTTCATCTTAAGACTTCATCTTATCTTTGTCACAAGGAAAGATAGAAAACATCAGCTCACATTCAAACAGTTTAAAACAGATTCTGTCTCTATGTTCACTATGTTCCTTTTTACCAAACTGGTAAAAGTTAACTACTGTAATTAGAAACCCTAAAATGAGCACAGTACGTAAATGCCAGATCAGTACCCTATACAATATCCCAAATCTTGAAACAACCCAAAATATGTTAGATAAAATACTTGTAAAAAAAAATGTACAATAATAAATAATTTTAAAAAATCTGAAAGAATGACCAATCACTGTGCAATTGCAGGTGCGATAAATTTGGCAGTCTAAGTGAAAGTGGGTCAGTGTTGGTAAGGGACTGAGAAGTGGAATTTCAGTGCCAAGCTGTGTCCTGTTTAATGCACTGTTCTACTGTAGTCAGTGTGGAAAAAATAAATCACAGTGTCATCAATGTTTAATTGGAGTGGGCAGCATGTTGATGCCATGAAAACCCATAAAAACAGTTGCTGTAAGTCAATACACTACACCGCATTCAGTGTTGGTATAACTGGTGTGATTATATTAATAAGATTTGAAAATGCATGATATTTTAATTTGGTAGTAAACAGGGCACGGTGGCTTAATGGTTAACACAATCTCCTTGCACCTCCAGGGTTCAGGTTCAAGTCTGTGTGCATTGAGTTTGCATGTTCTCCCCTGTGCTTATGGCCCCAGGCCCCATGACCCTGTACACAAAATGAAGCGTTATAGACAATGGGTGAGTGAGTGAGTAATGGGCAGTTCCAGAATGCCAATATTTTTTCATTTTGTAATTCTTTCATGGGACTCATCTGGGTTCTTTGGTTTAAACCTTACTAAAATTCCATTGAATGCGTTAAGATGTGTGTATACGTGCGCACATGCGTATGAGTGTGAGTGTGAGTGTGTAAGTGTGTGTCTGTGCACGTCATCTCTGATCATGGTAAAGGGGTTACTGAAGTTACTGAAGGAGTTACTGAACATTTTGTTCCAATATATGACAAAATCTTAGCACTATAATTTAAAAGAGTTTTGTGTATATTACTGCCACTCTCCATACCGCACCACGTAACAGTGCCTAAATTATATTAACTTTGGTTTAACATCTAACATGTCATTTAGGGACCATTACGTGCCTCTGATAAATAATTTTTATCAAATGTCAGCTTGGAAAAAAATATATCTCTCAGGGCTTGAATCAATTTAACATCAGAATTAATGACTGCAGTTTTATTACAGTTAATATTAGTTAGGAAGGTGACTTATGAACACTATGGCCTATGAACACTACTTAATATTATGTTCTTCTCTACTATCTATAGTATATTATAAACTATACTGTATGTACCATGTTGTCATTATAGCATCAATGCATGAATACAAAATAAGTTGGCGGATTATTTTTCATTTAGGCAAAATTTGTCATACGGTGAGACAATAAAAACACTAAATACTGTATATGTGTAATGTAACAGAACATTTATTCATGC
Source organism: Clarias pachynema (assembly GCA_030014365.1). Taxonomy (NCBI): domain Eukaryota; kingdom Metazoa; phylum Chordata; class Actinopteri; order Siluriformes; family Clariidae; genus Clarias; species Clarias pachynema. The sequence continues at coordinate 9,288,743 of JAQMYL010000039.1, read as the reverse complement.
AGCTGAAGTATGTACAATAAGACAGCAGATTATGTATGTGAGACAGGCAGAACCGTGAGTCTCATTCTTTCTCGGCGGAATAACAATTCTAAACAGATGCAAAAACTAATGACTCAACCCTGTGTAACTTCCATCTCAAACTAAGAAATCATTCTCAAATAAGGCAACTAGAATTAATATGATTTATTGCACAGGCTATTGTGAGCTCTCACCATGAGCAGTTTAATTTTAAAAAGGCCTGGACAAACCCTTCACCTTCCCACACAGAACCAGAAGCAAGCAATGTGATAGCAAACCAGGGTCTGACACTGAGATCTTATTTTATACACTCCTCATACACTTCATTCATGCATTGCTCAACTGGCCCAGATATTGTCCATTGAGAAAGAAAAGGAGACAGAAGGAGTGAAAGACAAATCCAAAGGAGTTTCACAGCTTTTCTGTAGCACGGCCCCTCAGGAGAGTTGAAGCAGAACAGCTTCTACAGAAATGAATGAGAATCTTCGGAGTGGAACAAATGTCTAGGTCGTCAAAAGTCACTTCGGCTGTAATCGAGGCAAAAAAAAAAAAAAAAAAGAACCATCTTGCCTGACCATGAACCTTCCTGAACTGAAAACAAATGCATTCTCAGTACCCTGCTCATAAATGATGCCTGTACTCATTTGCTATTTTAATTGGTCAAGGTGCAGGCACAAACAGACACTGTCGCAGCAAATTAAATAGAGCCATTACCAATTCGCAACTAATTTCTGCAAAAGTTTGCATGATGGCATTGATCGATCATGCAGAAAATGTTGCACTACATTTAGATGCAATCAGCATGATGTTCTTATCAAAGCAAGATGTAAGGTCCCTCTATTCTCAGCCTCTCTGCCATTTGTACTGGCCACATGACAAGGCCGCCCAATTCATCAGCACAAAACTACCTCAGTGAAAGCTCTCTTCACCACAGAGGGAATTTTTGTCTGTAATAAATTATATACTTTGCCAAATTAGTCACTATTCCACATAAAATATGGATGTGGTTATTATTCAGTTATTCCATGACCTTTTGTATCTGTTTCTGCTGTGAGACGAGACTTGAAAATGTCTTACAAAGACGGAATTCTGAAATCACCCTAATCACCAAATTTTGCCTTATATTACAGTGAAGAAACCAACGCTTGATGTTTATTTGAGATATTTGAGCACATACGTAATAATTCACACATATGGTGTTTCAAATACAGTATGTTTACATGCAGGCATTTTTTTCAACAAGAAATGTACATTGCACAAATAAATACTGTAGAAGTCAAATACCTACTGATTTAAGAAAGGTTTATGAAAGACTATGAACTGTAAGTACATGCCAACTGTAAATTTTGTAAAATGCAGCAGCCCTCAGAGTCCTCAAATGAACCAGAAGATACTACATCACCCCATCTTATGCACACTGCATGGGCTCCCGTTGGCTTAGAATTTCAAATTGATTAAAAAAATTATACTATTGACTTACACAGTACCTGTGTGAACTGCTATTCATAGTTTTATGATCTGCCATGCCTGCTTCTCTCAAAGGGTGCAGGCTGTTTGTCGGTACCTTGAATTATGAAAACTGGCAGCAGAGCTTTTTCGTGCAAAGCCCTAAAGGTATAGAATAGCCTTCCAATGTTCAGGATGTAGACACAGCCTCAGTGGTTAAGTATAGGCTTAAAACTTATTTATTTACGCAAGCCTTTTATGAATAGATTTGCCATAGGTAAAGGTGCAGATCTGGGGACTCATGTGAATAGAGTGTTATGGTGAATTGGTTGCGGTCTTCCCCCACTCTAATTGATCAGCCAGGTTTGTTGACAGTAAAGCGACTGGTTTCTTAACTTTCCAGGGAGCCCTCATGTCTGTGTTTCCTTTTGGCTCTTCTTTTTACAGTATACATGTTGTTGTAGTTAGTCCTGCCAGAGTCCCTGCTTTCACTCTGTACAAAATAAACATTGACCTTATACATTATCTGACAGTCATACTGTACCTGTTCTCTCTCTCTCTCTCTCTATGTTAAGCTTCACATGGCATTCCTGAGTTGCCAGTGATCCAGATCCCTGCCCTCTGGATCTGTCTGACACATCCTGGTTCCTCCGCTTCTTCTTGTTGCATAGTGTCCTCTGGCTCTCTGCTGAGGATGTCCTTGTATAGTCTCCTTGAGATGCATATGGTGACTGGAGATGGTTCCACTTGACCATGAAGATGGTCCTGAACCCAGTTGATGCAGGTAGTTGTTTTCTGATGACTTGTGAGTGCAGTTCTGTAATAGTTTAGGACTGAAATTCCCACAAGCAGGTTTGTACCTGAGCCTCTACCAAAAAAGTGGACTTCATATTCACCTTTCCTGGTATACTGAACTTCCAGCCTCCTAACATAAAGAATGACTGCAAATCAATCCCTGCTGTCAGATACTGTATCACCCAAATGAAGATGGGTTCCCTGTCAAGTCTGGTTCCTCTCAAGGTTTCTACCTATTGTCATCTCAGGGAGTTTTTTTTTTATGTTGAATGCTGATGAGTTGCTCAGCTTGCTCATCAGGGACCAACTGATCATTGTAATTTATACACATTTCCTTACTCTGTAAAGCTGTTTCTGTGACAATGGTCATTCTTAAAATCCCTATATATAGTACATAAATTTTTTTATTGAATTGAATTCTGAACAAAGGCCATATACCCCGGCTTTATTATGGAAGGCGACTGTCATTTAACTTCAAAACAACATCATCCTTGACATCATGAAAATTGTATTATAACTCACTTCACCACTTTCCTACTTTCTGAAACTTTTTGTGCTCAGGAGATTCCATGTGATAAATAAAAATGAATAATACCAACTGTTCATTTGTTCATTCTCTATACCACATGTCCAATACAGGGTCACAGGGAGGCATGGTACCTATCCTAGGGGGCATGAATTACCTCCTGGACAGGGTGCCAATCCATTGTAGGGGCACAGAAGCACCTACACTCACACACTGTCAGTTATTTTAATCTGCATGTCTTTGGACTGTGGGAATAAATCACCTCAAAGAAACATGCAAACTCCATGGACCCAGATCGAAGTCCAACCCTCGACATCTTGTAAAAATTAAATCTATGCATATATAATTCATAAGCATATTCTAGCATCAGCTCCAGAGGTATTAATTTATTAAATTCTGGCACAGACTTAGATAAGTACTTCAGGTCAAGCCCTGGCTCAGCAGCACATTGTGAAGTCTTGTGAACATTTGCCAGTAATGTATGCTGTGTTTAACTCTGTGTCTGTTGTCATGATTTATTATTTGGATTATCCTTTAGTTTAATTACAGTGCCAAAAATGTTGTGTCTTACAGCCTCAGTGTAGTAGTTTTATTGTGCATCATAACATTGAGAGGCTAGGTTATTTAATTAGAGTACTATTAGTTCAAAATGTTGAGTTCTATTTGTAATCAGATGACTGTGGATAGTTATAGGTGCTTGACTCAAGGTCAAGTAATATGGTCATGGGATGAGCATCGTGGCAGTTGTAGTTTACTACCTCAAACACTGTGTCCACTCATATTTTGATCACGGGCCATTTACTCAAACTAAACCTGGTTTACAACTTTAACTTTAGCCTTAAAATAGAAAGAAAATCTCTGCTACACAGTGTATGCACCATGCACCTGACACTGATCATGCTTCATTGTACCACAGTGCTGTTGAATACTTGATTGTGACTGTTCATAACAGTAGCTCAGATAATAGATCCTGGTATGATCTTCTATTCTGTTTATGTCTTCTATGTGTTAGTGTCAACATGTCTCATGCTCCGAGTTTCATGACACAATATCTTCCTCCATCATCATAATGGTGTCATTCATTATTGTTCTTTGTCCCCTGTCTTTTAATAAGTTAACATCTCTTCCTGCAGTTTTACTGGGTGCTGTTTCATTAAGTTGGCCATGGCATGCCTGCTGCAATTTATTGGTGATAGCGACATACATATTTTTTAAAAATACACCTCCAAATTAAAGCCTTATATTTTTCTGTTGTGAGGCTTTTTCAATTCTTATTGGTTTTCATTCTGGGATGAAGACTTTCCACCTGCAAGGTTTAGATGGACACACTTGTTTTTAGTACATTAAATTTTCTAAAACAAATCCTTACCCATAGGTACTCAGCCTGCAAGGTTAACACTTGGTATCATTTAATTTCTTCTAAAATGTGTGGTATTCATGATTTTCAAGATGTGATGAGTTCTTCAGTCCCCAATCTGAACTAAAACTCTTCTTTTAAGTTTTCTAACATATGTATAGTTTTGTGGATATACAGTAGGACTTTGCAGTTTTTTAGAGCTAAAAAAAAACAAAAAACACAGAGACTGATTACAGCTGCTATAAAGTGATAACAGGAACCACAGGGCCAAGGACAATAAAATGTTTTTTTTTAATTAATATCAGTGAATTAGTGGTCTTGTCGAATAATCTAATAGTATACCATAGGCCTGGGTGATAGACCGATAATGATATATACTGAGGAGACACTTCCTCTATAATGAAATGAAACAAATGTTTGATAGAATGGCTGATTAAAAGCAATGACTAGAAAACCACCGGCAGGTCTTAATTCTGGGGCTGAAGATTTGAAGATTGATTATGTCATAGTGTCACAACAAAGGCTGACACATTTTAAAGAATCCTTCAAATGGAGCCAAGAAATGTGGCCTTCCCCAAAAATGAAGGGTGCAACAATGTATGCTTCATAGCCCGACCTATCTGATCTTTTGTGAGCCGGTAAAAAAGTCAAGAAGAGATGATGAAAAATGCAAGATTTTTTGTTAGCCGATAAAGAGTCAGGAATATAAAAAAATAAAAGATATAATCTATAAATAAAACTATTTTTTTAAAAATTAAATAATTTTAAATAGGAATTTATGCTATTCATGCGGTCTGTTAAAAAATATAGCATTGTAATAGCACATTAAAAATTATCAATAATTATTGATTTTTGAATGAAGAACAGAGGCTGGAATCACCCCGCAATAAACCGATGCCATCTAAGCCGGAAATCAACTGGACTCCAGCCAGGGGCTTTCTAGCTAGTCATAAGTGCACTGAAGAACCAGAACTGGCACCCACACACTGAGTAAAAGTTAATGGAGTACCGCTTCCCACATTACTAGACCCCAGGAGCGCAATAACACTAGCCCTGCCCGCGGTGGTTTCGCCCAAGGTTCCGGCAGTGCACATTGTGGTCGAGGACCACAGGGGTAAATACAATCTCAAATCTGTTATTATCCCACAACTTCCTAGGTCGTGACTGCCCCGGCTTACTACTGGCAAAAATAAGCCAACTGCGGGGAAAGCGTGCCGCAGGCAGATCAAAGTGGCGAAGAGCAGCATCTACACAACCGGCGTGGCTGGTGCAGACATCAATACAGAAGCTGAAGTGAGGCTAGTAATCCTTTTAATCCTTTTGTGTCCCTGTCTCAGCAAGTAAACGTGATTGCAGCTACTGTACATTTAGTTGCAAAAAGACGATCCCTGCTTAAACGCTTCTGAGAACAGAGGTTGTGTTTTTTTACCTTAAACGATCTCCTGCCAGCAGACAGCCCCCACAAAGCCCAACCCCGTCCCACTGATTCCCCTGCCAATCATCAGCGTACCATTGAGAGGATAGGCATAGACCCCGTCTGCACACTCCATGAATAAATATTGGTGAAGTCACTTCAAAAATATTGCAAGAGAACTTGTTCAGCTTTTCTTGTTCAGCCCAATGAACCCTCATGGATCAAGGTACACCATTCATGTCTAAACTAATGTGTGATGTGTGCCGGCTGTTGCAGGTTAAGCAGATCTGCACCTCACTGTACCACCTATTGAATGCCATTTCATTGTTCGACACATACCTGCTCCTGCATGTAGATGATCACGTGGGACAACTGGGGAAGGCCCGGTTCATCTCCAAATTAAATTCCAGAAATTTAAATTAAATTCTCACTTAGATGATGAAGTAATCCACTCTAGTAGCTATGAGGATCATCTACTGTACACCACCTTAAACAGGTCCTCGGGAAGTTGTGGAAGACGGGGCTAATGATGAATCCTAGTAAGTGTCACCTTGGCATGACTGAGACATGACTGATACCTTAGGCATCAGATTAGATCTGACCTGCTGAAGCCGCAAGAGAAGAAAGTAGATGAAGAAGCAGGTATGTGCATTTTTGGGGCTAGCTAATCGTCATTGTTTATCTTAAGAGGTGTGACGGTGGACGGTGGACGGTGGACCAGTGCGCACAGCAATCAAGAAAGTCAAACCTTCTCCCTTGGAACACTCACAGACACACAGCATCACATATGCCACTCTACCAGCAGGGCCTGTGTGTGATATGGGACTTTGTGGCAATAAATACATTTTAATTTGACCAAAGGGTTGTAAAGATGTTTTTACTGAGTAGAAAACACCCATGATTTACACTTATCCTTATTTTACAGTATTAGTGTAATGTGATAGATTCCTAACTAGTACTTGGTATTGACAAATCTCACTTACAGTATGGATGCAATAAAACATTAATAACAGTGTTATTACAATATAATTGTGTATATGTGCTTAATCTGCGAAGCATTTATATTCTTAAATCTGACTGGTCAGAATGTGTTAATTAATTTAAAACATAGCTATATAATAATGCATTCATTAAAATGTTTTATATGTTGTATAGTAATAATTCATTTACAGTAAGAGATTTTTATTTAAGTTTTCAGCCATAGCAGTCTTCTTAGTTTTTTAATAACATGACAAAACGTTTTTTTTCTTTCCCTTAATAACATAATACATTTATTCTGTAGGTAACCTATCACAGGACGTAATTTCTCTCACTGATTTTCCACAACATTAAATATAACTGCTATAAACTGATTGAATAAAAGTCATGTTGTTAATTAATAAATTAAAGTTGAAATAATTGGAAAAATGCTATTTATCATCATTAGAGAATATAATAACTTTTAGAAGATGACAATCTGTCACAATAATAATCATAATAAAACCAGAACCTTTGCAAATAAAATTGAATGGTTATGTCAAACAGTAGCCATACATAATTTTTCTTTCTCTCTAGTCCTCATTACAGATTACGACTGTGTTGTTGTCAACTGTATAAGTGTCTTTTTTTTTTTTTTAATGAATGATTTATTTGTTATTTGCTAACGTAGAACGACGTGACGGCAAGGAAGACCACCCATTCTCCGAACGACCAGGTGCTGTGTCTCACAACGGCTGATGTGAGGAAAACTCTACGCAGAGTCCACCCACGTAAAGCTGCTGGACCAGACAACATCCCAGGCAGAGTGCTCAGAGAATGTGCAGAACAGCTGGCAGATGTTCTCACCGACATCTCCAACGTCTCTCTGAGCAGCGCTGTCGTTCCCACATGCTTCAAGTCTACCACCATCGTCCCCGTGCCGAAGAAGTGTGTCCTGTCTCAATGACTACTGCCCTGTTGCACTCACACTCATCATCATGAAGTGCTTCGAGCGGCTCATCATGAGACACATCAAGACCCTGCTGCCCCCCTCACTGGATTCACTGCAGTTTGTGTATCGTTCAAACCGTTCGACAGATGACGCCATCTCCACCACACTCCACCTGGCACTGACACACCTTGACAAGAAGGACACTTACATCAGAATTCTGTACATAGATTTCAGTTCAGCATTCAATACAATCATCCCCCAGCACCTGATCGGGAAGCTGAGCCTATTGGGCCTGAACACCTCCCTCTGTAACTGGATTCTGAATTTTCTGACCGAAAGACCTCAGGCAGTGCGGATCGGGAACTATACCTCCAGCACCACCACACTGAGCACTGGGGCCCCCCAGGGCTGTGT
>JAQMYL010000039.1:9238761-9259364 GCA_030014365.1 Clarias pachynema | reverse complement strand
GGAAATAAACAATTATAGCTATTATTACATTTAACAGAAAGTGGTTTATCTTATAAAATGACCTTTATTGGTTTCAGTTCTGTCCCAGTTCCCGGTTATATTGTTTGTCAGTCACAAATTACTGTAGGATATCTCTTAGTTAATTTGTTCTACTTAATGCTGCTGTGGCCACTCTTTAGTGTGATGTGTTAATTTCTGACCCTTGGTTTTCAAGTTCTATTTTCTCATTTTGCCCCATACCTTTTTAGTTGACCTGCATTTTGCAGATGGCATTGATAACCTTGTCTGCCTGTGCTCAGACAAAAATGTTGTGTCTGCATTCAACAGCCCAAACATAAAGTAGTCGACTAACCTCCTGCTGCAAAATCTTTTACTTTAATGAAGAATAGTGCCAGACTCTTTAGCAAAGTCTGACTAGCTAGAGTGTCCCAGCTGAATCAGCCTGACTGTTTAATTACACAATTGTGCCTGCAATGATGCAGTCGTTGCAGTAACATCATAAATCAAATATGGAAAAAAGTAACACTGGAAATGACTATTCGAGGGCTGCTCTGCTCTGACAATTAAAGAAAAGTTTTAATCTGGCACAAACAGAAGGCTATAGCACTCCACACCACATAGTTTTAGCTAAGAGGAAGTTGGGAGGCCTAGTAATAGGAACATCGGGCCAGTTAAGGTGCATTATAGTAGATATCAGTGGCACATCCATCTGAAGGACGTTTGTCTGATTTACCCATGGCAGCTGCACACACTGACAGATGGCCCCACTGGGGCCTTGCACTTAAGAGCTGCTAAATTGTTTGTTTCAGGAAAAAATAAGCTTGACCAGATTAGGTGGATCCCACACACACACAAAAAAAAACACTTTACCTCTAATTGCTTTATAAAGGAATGTGTACAAACTCAACTGCTTCTGGGGTCCTTTGAGAAAGCTTACAGCAAAATGTTCTCTCCATCAACCGCCTAGCAATTTTCCCTGGACAAATCGCTTTAAGGGCTAAACAAGGTGAAGAAATAAAGACAGCATGTATTACTGTGATGTAACTGTGGTTGGGAATGTTTCTGTCTTTTCTGTTTAGACCAATTCTATTTACTTCTTTTGCCTGACACAACTGAATTCATAATTCAATTATTATATATGATATATTTATGCAATTATATATCATTTACATTTCGTATATTTTATACTATAATAACATTATGTTAAAAAATCATAAATACACTCAAAGCATGCCCCAATTTTATTTTAAGTTGCTCAACCCCAGGTGTGTGCTTTTACACTGTGGTGATGATTGAGTCCAGGTGTCTCAGACTAATAATTGAGTAAAATAGAAGGTGGAGTGTTTGCTGGCAAAGGAAATGGAGGTCAACACTGAATTTGGCATTGATATGCCATTTTAGTTTAATTAATCTAATTCAGAATCACTAATACAGTAATCGTTGTCTGACTGTTGACTGGCTGAAGGGGTAGTGATGGAACAAGTAGTTGAGGATCTGGGTTGCTAAGGGTTTGAGACGTACCCCTGACAGATCACTCCTTTTGGGCCCTACACCCATACAAAATTATCCACCATTTCCAGGTTCCAAAGCCTGGGTGAGAAAGGAGCTTGATTGGGTGTCGGGACATAAAAATTGGCAATTGGAAACGGCAATAACTGTATTGAAATTTTTTCAAGTACTCCAAAATCCATCCATCATCTACTGTACAGTATATAGGATATCCTGCAGTAGGGTTGCATGAGGACTAGGGCCTATCCTAGGGATCTTGAGGCACAAAGCTGGGTACACCCTGGATTCAGTGCCAAGCCTAATCATACTCAATGGACAATATGGAAACATCAATGTGCAAAGACTGGAGGTAGATTTGAACCCCCAATATGGAGGGGCAAGGAAAAAGTATTTCCTTGATAAAGCCTTGATACATTTCATGCACTCTGTTTTCTGCACCAACACCATTATATTAATTCATCACAAGCATTGATTTTGGTATTTACAAAATCTTAAATCCCAGAAAGTGTTGTGTAAACTGATGTTCCCAGCAGAAGGGCAAAAAAAAAAAATGAACATCTCTATACCTCAGTAAGATGTAGAACAAAAATTACAAACTGCTAAACCTTGACATTTAGTAGGTTCATAGATACTTCTCACATGCCAATGCAATTACAGCACAATCAGCCGTATCGGGAGTCTTTCTCCTGATAAACAAGTCGAACGGCATTTGGCAGGCAGTGTGGGTGAAAATTTAATTGAAGGGAGCCGTAAAACAATGATGCGGAAGGCTGAATATTAACCGAGACCACAGGCTTCATAATCACTGTTATCATCTTGCAATGACACAACTATTCGCTTATTAGTAATGCTTGATAAAGTTCTCAATCAATATGCAGATGAGTGATGCTTTGAATTGCACCACTTCATTTCTAGCCTACCGTTATGGCTTTCGAAGATCAGAAGTGCTAGAATTTTTTTTAGTAACTAAGATCTTCTCATCCAAGCATTTATATTGCACCCTATATTATGTGAGTTGCTGTCATTTCTCCTTTCAAAAGTCAATAGAAGTGCTTCATAGCAGCTGCAACCAGATTTCACCGGTCTTTAATTGCTTAAATTTTGAATATGATTTCAGTATTTTAAAAGGCTTGCCACTGGCTGCATTGAATCCATAGAAAACTTGGGAAAGTCTTGGATGCAAATAATCTTTGTAAGTTATTAAACTAACTCAAGTTAGGGCTCAGGACCATGTGCAGATTTTGGTTAAATCACAATACCAAAGTGTAATTGTTATGCAGGAAGAAAAAATAAGTCACAGTAATGGAGTCAAATATCAAACCATAGAAAAAAGTCAAGGGTGAGCAAACTGGAACATAGAGACTATAACTTACACAACTAAAGAGAAATGCAAGATTTGTATTTGCATGTGTAACTAATGCACAACATCTGCTTAATACTGGTTTACCTACATTGGAATATATGGTTCAATTAAAACATAAAGATATACATGCCTTGCTAAGGATGTAACGAAAAAGAAAACAGACTAAGACATATTTTTTTAAAGTGTGAGCTGGGTTTAACTCCAAGAATAAATTTATGCTGTCTCAAACCGTGTACAGGAATGTCATACTGCCAGACAGTGCCAGTAGAGTTTTCACATATTTTTTTTTTCTGAAAGAATGACTTTAATAAGGACTTTTTGTACTATGAGCTCATTAATAATGATATGATGCCTTTCTATTACCTCTTGAACCCCTGGCTTTGGTCAATTAAATTTAGCCCAAGGTCACATAACCTGCCCGGACCTGTTTGAAGAGAAACATTAAGGACGTGTCATATTACAATCTATGTTTATACCTTATAGTTTTATATTATTAAAATATCCTACAATGTGCCTTTTTGGCTGCAGTTGACATGAGTATGCACCTTTTTTATTATTTCTTATTTTATAGGCGCACTGTAAGCAAGTAGACTAGTCTGTTACAACATTATATATCCTGTCCTGACATTTGCTTTATGATCGGTGTCCCTGTAGGGCAACAGTGTGCACCTCAGACAGAGTGGGGGGATTACCTCGGGACTGCAAAAATAATATTACCGCTTTATGTCTGTGCAGGAAAATTCAGGCAGAAGTTATACAAAGCTCCCTCCAGTACTCCTTTAGTTGTATCAATGTGTCAGAAGACAGTTATCTCACAAACCAGCCACCAGCACCACCAAAGATGTAATTTGTCAGTGATGGAAAATAATTGCATTCAGTGATGTACATTATAACAACCAACAGATGCTACAGCTTTTATTTTTCTCCCACAACATGACATTTCCGGACTGCAGAATCTGACTCATATAAGCTCTAGTTGTTTCCAGACATGAGAACTGAAACTCCTGATGTCGCTGCATACTCTACATTTCTCTATAAAGCATGCAGAATAATGGTTATCTGAAGTATAACCTTCTCAATTTTTCTCACTGGACTTCGCTCAACTGGTTTTCTCTTCCACTGGCATCCTAATTACAACCTTCACCATAATTACGTTTTTCAACTTGACAGCTTGACAGGCTTTTGAGGTGCAATCAATGCATTTGGTTTGAGTTTGTATGTTCATCCAAATATGATTGATTGATTGATTGATTGATTGATTGATTGATTGAATGATTGATTGATTGATTGATTGATTGATTGATTGATTGATTGATTGATTTATCTGAGGCACTGTCGCATAGAGGTTAGCACTGTGGCCTCGCACCTCAAGCGTTTGAGTCCAGCCTCCAGTGTGTGTGCATGGAATATGCATGTCCTCCCAGTGTACGGCACAAGAGCAGTTTCTTCCCCCCTGTGTCATTAACAGTTAAATGTTTTCCCCATTATGCAATAAAAATATGTGCAATATTAATATGTGCAATACTGTGCAATACCACTAATATTTATTTAATAATACCCCCACATCTTATTCCATTTCTTGTTAATTGTATTCTTTTTTTCTTTATTTGTTTGTTTTGACATGCAGAGTGGGCTAATTGGTGTTCCCAAATTGCTCATATGTGTGAATCAGTGCGTGCGTGTGTACCCTGGGATGGACTAGCCTCCTGTTCAGGGTGTACCCCACCTAATGCCCGGAGTCTCGTGGGATAGGCCTCTGGTGACCCTGTACAGGATAAGTAGTATAGAAAATAAATTATAAAACTTTTCAGATTAATAAACCTTTATAGATTTACATTATTTGCTTACAAATGTCAACGTTTAAATTTTACTCTTTGCACGCTTTCTCAATAAGTCATCTAGATAAGCACATCTGCTGAATTAATAAATGCAAATGTAACTATTCAAATGATCTCCATGGGATAACAATTTAAATAAGTTCTCACTAATTTCCAGTAAACCACGTTTACTCATTCGAATTGCTATAGATTGTGCATGAAATCAAGAGATTTATTGTGATTGGACTTAATCGTTTTTGTTCCTAATATTGATCTCTTCTGTATTATCTTGGGTGAAAGAAAATCCCTGCTTTGTAGGAATAGTGTCAATAGAATAAGCTGATTTTCTGTAAAAATGAGAAGTGTTTAAGTAGAGAGAACAAAAACTTATTCTTCAAACTTTGTAGTTATAAAAAATAAAGCTAAGATAAAGCTGGAATTTCATTCCAGTTTAGCAGGACAAATATATACAGTGCATGCTTATTACTGCATTTATAAATTTTAAAAATTAACATTTTAAATAACTGTTTTAAATATATTTTAGCAACATACTCTACATATATAAAATATTAATGATTAAAGCATATTGATTCTGGAAAACAGCAGAGGTCAGAGAGAAATTCAACTGTAGGATTCTATAAGTGATAAAATGTATTATTCATGGATTACTTCCTTCTAGAAACTTATTTTAGCAGAATAGCAAATGTTAGCATATCAGCTGACTCATTGAAATGCACATTTAAATGCAATGTTTGTATAACATGAACTGAAAAATTTACACATCTAAAGAACTGTTCCTGAAATTACTTTTTTCTCCTTTATACCAGAGAACTGCTAAAGCTTTGCATGTCTGACTGGCTGGAGTGAAGTGACTGCACCATCTGAGCCAATCTCACTGCCAAATAAACTTAATAAGCTTCATTTATACTTACTCAATCTGAATTGACCAATCTCATCCAACAGAAGTGCAATTGGGAGAACAAGCTCTGAAATTGGGGTAAAAAACAATAAGACAGTGGATGCACTGTTTTTCAACAAGATGGTGGTTCAGTAATTAAGGAACTCACTCCCTAATTTGGTTCATGGACAGAGCAAAGACAGAGGCCTTGAGTCAGTAAGTATTGTCACATGAATGACCAAAGCTATGGCTTATTCCTTCCAATGCTGTCATTGTAATAAATGATGTATCAATACAATTAACAGTCCTGGGTAATCAGTGCAACCCCATTGTGGCCATACAGACCTGCAATTGACGTTACTGAAGGGTTCTCCAGACACACTACTCATCTGACTCGATCGTCTGTCACAGATGAATGGGTTGCTGTGGAAGCTTACAGATGAAGCTTACAGATTTGTGGTTTATTGCAGGAAGCACATAAATAAATCAAAATATTAATTTTGCACACTCCGACCAATTATACACTATGGAAGCAGAAATCAGCTTACACCACTTTGTACAGTAAAAGGAAACCAGAGTACCCAGAAGAATCCAACCAAGCCAGGGGAAAAGATGCATACTCATGAACAAGAATGCTTTGCCTCCGCTTATTTCTAGTGATTGCACCTGCAATTCCTATCCTTAGTAGAGTATGTCGGTGCCTACTATTTTATGCAAGTCAGGCCTAGACAATTGTTGGTATATTTATTGATGATTCGCATAGGGTCATGGTTACTAGGTGACTTTGCTACGGGTACTTTTCCAGCAAATAAGCAATTGTAAAAGATCTAATAGTTTCAAGGAAATTGCATCAGCAGGCATATTTTAACAAAAAAACGTCGGCCCACAAAGTAACAATCTTTCCTAATATGGGCCCATTTCTCACATTTCATATTGAAAAGCTTAATTGTATTTCAGTGGTATTTGCTGAGATTTTCTGAATTATTACTGCATAATAAAGATTTAAAAATAGGGATTTTTTTTTTTTTAGATCTGTCCCGTTTTGATCATCTCTGTGTACTATTTTACAAGTAAAACCCTTCGCTCATACACAATTAGTCAATTTGATTGGAACCAAGGATACATTTTTATATCCGTATTTGTTTGAATATTTGTATATTTCAAAAGTGATTGGTATTTACAGAGATGATTGTAAGTTAATATTGCACATATGTTCAAGTTTTGATGCATGATAAAAGAGAAAGAAGCTGAAAGTAGAACGTGAACAACATAACAGATGTTTTTTTTGTGCTGATTTTTTTGTACTTGTGCCAGATGAATTCACTTTGTTGAATAATTAAGCTTCAGGGGGAAAAAGAGCCAAGGAAATTTTTCTTGTGGCATATGTGATATGTTTTGTCAGCCAGAGTTAGATTGTGAGAATCTGATTAGTCATTTCCTGTTTAAAAAAAAAAAAAAAAAAAAAGTTGCTGAAGAGTGAATTTCTCAGAATTACTTGTTATTTATAATAATTTTATGACTTTTTAAAATGGAAACCACGGATATTTGGATGAAAGAGCAATGTTTATTTATTAGGAAAGGTTTTAATTGACTGAAAATAAAAGCACACAATAGGTATGGATCCAGACATACAGACTGACAGAACTAGACTAGTCCAAAGAGAAGTAAATTAAATGAAACCTGAACAAAAAAAATTTTGAATAATCAATACACTGGGTACTAATTTTTCAGTGTCAAATGTCACAAAGGTTAGACATATTTATTTTTCCAAGGGCATCACTAGTGCCAAGATAACATCAATCAAAGGTTAGGTCACCATCCAGACAATATTTATTGGTCAATCCCCAAACAGCATATATTAAAAATTTCTATTTACTAGGTTCCCATAAACCACCAGTCACTCTGCCTTTGATCCCAACACTCCAGCACTCACAGTGCAGACATACACTCAGCACTGATTTAGCACAAATAAAGATGAGCCAATATGTCATCCCTGGATTAAAATAGGGGTAGTACATTAATTTATTATTTTATAAAAAAAATAAATAAAAAAATTAAAATCCATGCTACTCATCCTGTGGCAGGTTTTGGGGAAAGGGCTTGGGGAGTATCTCAGACCTCCGGGATGGGGTGCCGACCCACTGCAGGGCACACACGCATACATGCAACAATTTTGGAAACCATCAGCCTACATCACAGATGTATTTACTTTAGGCCCCTGGAGAAACCCACAAAAATCACCCACAAAAAATGGGAGAAAGATGTCAATCAAAACTCTGCAGGTGTGAAGTGTTGTAACAATGCTAGCCACTGAACCAAGATGGGTCCCATACATACATACTTGATCATTTATATAGGCACCCAGCCAACCATCTAGGAACCTCTGTAGTCCAACTCTTGGAGGCCAATAGTGACCATTGTATTTATTCCCACTGTGGTAGGACCTCCGGTCAACATTCACACACAGGCAATTTGGGGATGCTAATTAGTTTAGTCTGCATGTCTTTGTACTGTGGGAGGAAACCAGAGTACCCAGAGGAAACCCACCAAGCTGCCAATTTGTATAGCAGATTCAACAATATTGCTAAGCTGGTATAACAAATTGAAAATAGTTCAATAGTCTCCAATAACCAATTATGCTATTTATTCATGTAATAGCTTGATCAACTTGCTTTTAAATTATAACACAAGATGTTTCAATATCTCAAAATTATTAAATGCCTTGGAATAGTTCTTAATGCTTATAAATGCTATTTTTAAACTATTTAAAAAATATTTTTTAAACTAATTTTTTACAATTAAGCTTGAAGGTTCATGGCCATGATAACAGTGTCAATGAAGAGACATTCTCAGAATTGCACCAACTGATCAAAACAGTTGAAAGTGTAGATCACATGTTTTTTATCATGATGGGGACCTGATAATTTAATAAATCATTAACATTATATAATTGTCACAGTTGGGCCAGGCTCTGAACTCAGACAAACACCACCCTCTTTATCTCCTGAGTACTAATCACCGTCACCTGTCACCAATCAGCAAAAGCACATACTGTAAACCCACACACCACGCTTCAGTCAGTATCCGGGCTCGTATCTACGAAAGTGGACCCATTTCCCTATGAACACGTAAGAAGTGAATACTTACAGTACCTAACTACTTACCTGTGCACTTTGTTTCCAGAAGTTAGTTAAAATCTCCAAGTCGTTATCTCCATGCCTCTGTGGTGTGTGGTGGTTGTCATCTCCTCGTGTCTTCAGTGTGGATTCCTCGACACTCATTGTTCCCGCAAAAAGAGAAAGTAAACGAACTGTTAGTTCTCATTACCCACTCGGTTACAGTTATCTAAGAATTACTACTTACCTGCAAAAGAACTGCATCTCACAACCTGCCGTGATTTTCTACAACTGTCAATAAACTTACTCATCTTTTATACTTACCACCGTGTTGAGTTCGCCTTTGTTACAATAATGACATAACACATATTAGATGAATAAATAATTATGTTATTGAAAGATTCTCATAAGGACAGAAAGGTGAGTGGTGATGAAGTATTGATGTGAAGTATATACATTAGTAGTGATTATGGCATTCTCTCATTTCTTTCATTCAGTCACTTATTAATTTATTTATCTTCAGTAACAGGCGCTCTCTTTTCAAGGGTGCAGTTGACCTTGAGATTATCTTTTGCGTTAGATATATTTGATTAAGATTTTTGACACAACTTTAACTTTCTAAAAGAAACAGAAAAGATGTACAGTACAATAGAAATGCGAACATTTTAGAGAAATGCCAAAAACCCTTTAATTAAACAAATGGACAGTATTGACTCAGGAGGTACATTTCTGTGAAGAAGAAAAAAAGAAAACACAATATGGGCTCAGTAAATTTCAAAAACCTCTTCACACCACTTCTGCCTTTTGACTGCTCTCCTGATCTCTTCCAATCAGTTTCAACCGTTTTCCAGAAAGTGTTCCTCAACCATGAAGACCTTTTAAAACTTTTAGAAGACATAATCACAGATGTTGATTGTCTCTCTTGTTTGATTGCCACACACTCTTTTTGATTGTCACGCACTCTCCAGTTCACTCAGACAGATCTGAAGTTGCAATTTCAGCCTGGATTTAATGAAGCTTTCTGTATTTTGTTTAGCCTTACCCTTGCAACAAAAAAAAAAAAAAAAAAACAAGTCTACTTTTTCCAGACGTTTTACTCTATTTGAACATGAGTCACATTAGGTTACTTGTGCTGATGGTACCAAGTAAAGTTTCAAAGAAAGTGTTCATTGATCATTAGGAGATATCTTCATTTGCTTCAGGTCAGAATGGACCAGCTTGCAAAGGTGTCACTACACCACTGACTTTTCATAACTGGATCAATACACAAAAAAAAATTAATATGTCTGCTAAAGAAAGAAAATCTTAATTTTTAGTGGCAAAATAGTAAACAGGGTAATAGGCTTTGAGATTTATTCTATGCACAAAAAGCCCATAACACTGAAGTGTGAATTCTTGATTGCTTCCCTAATCCCCATCTTTCTAAATTTCAAAAAGTGATTCAAAAACAGATCCATGAATTAAGACACCTAAGATGAGGCATTCAATCATCTCTCTCATTCATCTTCTATAGGGCTTTATCCAGTATACAAGGTTGTGTGTGAGTGTGAGTGTGTGGGGGGAGGAGGGGTGGTGGGGGAGGTTAAACGCTGGAAGGAGTGCCAATGCATCCCAGGGCACACATGCATACTCACACGCTCATTCACACACTACGGGCAATTTGATAGTGCCAAATAGGGTCAATCTGCATGTCCTTGGGATGTGGGGGGAAACAAGACAATATACATAATATTACAATACACAATATTTCAATATACAATATATTTTTAATATACAACTTTGTGCATTGTCACAATATTTATTAATGCAGAGTTGAATTAATTTTTGCATAAATTTTACTTTTAAAAAAAGTCTTCTCAAACACATTTCACATACGTTTAAGGCCAGAACCCAGTGATGACCAATTCATCTGATTGTGTAAAGCTGCTTTGCGACAATGACAATTATTAAAAGTGCTATACAAATAAAATTGAATTGAAATTTAATTGAATCTGTAAAAAATGATTCCTTCTGCTCCCAGAATATGCTGTTCCATCCAGGCATAAAAATGTACAGATGTGATAACCTGGTCATTCAGTACATTAGGTGAGGCACCTGACTTCATTTTATGGTCAAATAACATTGATTTGCCAAGACCTGAGCAACTGAAGCAACCCCAGATCATAACACTGCCTCTAGAATTTTGTAGTGTTATGATCTGGGGTTACTCTGATGCAACCATCACACTGGAATAGGGTCAATCTGGACTCATCAGACCAAATGACCTTTTTCTATTGATTCAAAGTCCAATCTTTGCACTCTGTAGCAAATTATTGCCTTTGTTTTTGTTTATCTCCACTTACAAGTGATTTTCTTATGGCCAAATGCTGTTTAGTCCCAATCCTGTTCTCAACACATTGTGTGTGTGTGTGTGTGTGTGTGTGTGTGTGTGTGTGTGTGTGTGTGTGTGTGTGTGTGTGTGTGTGTGTGTAAATGCTCTTCCTTTCATTATTGAACATAGCTTTGATTTTTACTCTCAGTTTGTTATCATGCAACTTCATCCAGCATGTGATTTTTTGGCCCTTGAGAATCCGAGAAAATGGTAAGCATAAATTTTCCAGCTGATTGTTGACTTTTGAACTTTTTTCTTGGTCGGCAATTGAGAATGTTTCCATTCCATAATCTGTCATTTACTCTCAGGATCATCGTGATCACCCCATGTCTCATCACCAGTAATAATTCTCTTTAAGAAAAACTTTCACCTTCCCTAGAGTATTGGTCTAAATTTTGTTAGCAGATATCCAAACATTTTCTATTTAGAAGTGGGGCACCTATTTTAAAGTTAAGTTTAGTTCAACCTTTATTCATCACATATACATTACTGCACAGTGAAATTATTTATTCTTCACATACCCCTGCTACAAGTCATGATCTTGTTTAATCTTTGCATAACTCTGCTACAAGTCATGATCTTGGGATATCTTCGCATATCCCTGCTACAAATCATGATCTTGGGATATCTTCGCATATCCCTGGTACAAGTCATGATCTTGGGATATCTTCACATATCCCTGGTACAAGTCATGATCTGGGTTTATCTTCGCATATCCCTGCTACAAGTCATGAGCTTGGGATATCTTCGCATATCCCTGCTACAAGTCATGATCTTGGGATATCTTCGCATACCCCTGCTACAAGTCATGATCTTGGGATATCTTCGCATATCCCTGCTACAAGTCATGATCTTGGGATATCTTTGCATACCCCTGCTACAAGTCATGATCTTTGGATATCTTTGCATACCCCTGCTACAAGTCATGATCTTTGGATATCTCCACATATATCCCAGATACAAGTCATGATCTTGGGGTATCCTTTTTTTTTTTTTTACAATCTTTTTATTGAGTTTTACAAATAATTCCATACACAACAAGAGACGATAACAGTAATAATAATTAAACTAAAGTATGAAGAATATCATCCATTTTCTGAAAATGTTTAGAAATAGAATTACTTTCCCATTTTTATATACAGACATACAAACAACCAGTTACATACACACATAAAAGAATCATTAACCAATAATTAAATAAAAATAAGTAAATAGATACAATAATAATAGTAAAATAATACTAATAATACTACTACTACTACTACTAATAGTAATAATAATAATAATAATAATAGTAAAATAAAACTAAAATAAATAAATAAATAAAAATTATAATACTCAGGTGCCCACGACAATTTTAAAATATTTGTATATTTGTAATTTTAAAATATTTTGTATATACCTTTTGCTCAAGAAATTGTATAAAAGGATTCCGCACACTTTCAAACTCTGCTGCCTGTTTTGGAGGCATATCCATTTTTTTCTAAGAAAGGGCTATCATTCTTCTGGCCTGCAGAAGTCCAAAATTAATTAAAAGTGACTGTTTTGGTTTAACAATAAAGTCATGTGAATATATACCTAAAATACACAGTTTTGCTCGGAAAGGCAATTTTACTCCAATAATTTTAGATATAATCTGAACAATAATTTTCCAGTACTTTTTTATTATTGAACAGTCCCATACACAGTGAAGAAGAGTACTTTTTTCTGTTAAATGTTTAATATATGTATCTGGAATGCCAGTGGACCAACGATTCAATCCAACTGGGGTAATGTAGGTTCTCATTAACCATTTGTGTTGTAATAATTTAATTCTAGTATTAATTGTTTGGTTTTGAGCTTTTAGACACACTGTTTTCCTATCAATTTCTTGTATACTGTATCTACTTGTACATCTAATCTCCATGCCTCCAACCTATCAATAGAAGATAGGTTATTAGTATACATTAAAACTGTATAGAAAATAGAAATCTGGTCCTTCCCCTTAATATTTAGCAATGTAAGGTTTTCCAGATGAGACAATGGTGGTTCAGTTAACAGATTCTTATAATCTTGGGATATCTTTGCATACCACTGCTACAAGCCATGATCTTGGGATATCTTTGCATACAGTATACTCCTGCTACAAGTCATGATCTTGGTTTATCTTTGCATATCCCTGTTACAAGTCATGATCTTGCTCTGTTGGAATTTCACCTATTTGGGCCCCTGAAAGCAGCCCTAAGAGGGATGGGCCCTATGGGAATATGAAAGCTTGTTGACTTTTGCTTGCACTGCAGTATAAAATGAACTAATGTAACAGGTTCACACCTGCACAGCAGTGACCGGGGGAGACAGTACTCTTAAAGGGAAAATGCTGATAAGAGAACTTTTAATATAACTGGAGTGCATATAATTGTTGACTAACCCTCATATTTAGATGTTCTTACAGTAGGAATTTGGTTATTTTATATAAAAACAGTGACTTTTCCTTTGGCAGTTTATTATTTTGTGTGGATTCATTATATGAATTCATTGAAGTCAATTTCAGATTGAGGTTGCAATGGTACAAAATGTGAAAAAGTTCAATCAATAAATATTTATAAAAGACACAGCATCTGCAGTGCTCTGGTGTATGCTCATCTTGTTTTCATTCAGTTTCCACTCGAGTCTTTCTGCATTTACCGGCAGTACTTACAGAACCTACTGTGATTAAATCCGACCCATTCCTGTTATAGTCCTTGCTAATACTGTATCTGCTCTCTGTGTCAATTACAATGACCCATGAATTAACTCATCACGACTTACTCTGTGATTCATCTGGCATGTTTTGAAGCAGTTTACAAGGTTACAGCTCTGTGTTTCTAGTCTTTAGTAAGAAAGACAATCTGGCAGCTGTTGTGTATTTGAAAAGTCGCTGGGGACTTTGGTGATGTAAAGAGGGTTGCCAGATCCATTACTTGACCAGATGGAGTGGGAATATACATTCAAAAGGGAAAGAGCGAACCTCCTTTGCTGTTGATTAGACTGAAAGGGCAAAAATGTATCATTATGTTTCACTTACAGTATTATATGTGTGTGAGAACATCAAGATAAAACTCTTATTAAAGATTATGCCTTAAAATAGTATTCTAAGATGAGCTGACAAGCCGAAACTGCTTACTGTACAAAAATGTCAGGTCTTGTTTCTCAGATGGCTGACTTCAAATGACAGCATTTTTCTTCCACAGTACAAATTAAAAATGCTAAGAATGACAGACAAAAACAATGAAGAAAACATTGACATTCAGGCTAAGGTCATTTGTTAAACTGCCTACATGAGAACAATTACACGGCAGTAGTTCATAGCATTGTAACTGTAGACAGAAACTAATTAATTA
This sequence comes from Clarias pachynema, assembly GCA_030014365.1. Lineage (NCBI taxonomy): Eukaryota > Metazoa > Chordata > Actinopteri > Siluriformes > Clariidae > Clarias > Clarias pachynema. The sequence goes on along the minus strand of JAQMYL010000039.1, from coordinate 9,244,931 downwards.
AATTGATTGATTGATCTATATCTCTAGACCTTCTATTTATATTACAGAACTACTCCTCTAATCAAGCATTCACCCTTTATAAATCATTGTGCCTCCAATTTATCGACTGAAATGCTTTAGTGTGCTGTTATGGGATAAGATGAACAGGGAATGTCCCCGCTTTAAATAAATAAAAGTATGCGGTATGACATCGGTACATGTCTGCTCCAATTATGCCCAATAGTTGTGTATATTGCTGTAAGTGTGCACACTAAATCTCACGGAGGCTAACGTCATGACAGTTGTAGTGCCCATCAATCATTCTGCTTTGACATTCAGTTAATTTTAGAGATGAAAATGGGCATGTGAATGAGACATTCACTTTGTACATAGGAACCGTATTCTAGGGTTGACTTTGGCTCACATAATTTTCAACACTAAAACACATTGCCCTCTCTCTTTCTCTCTTTTTCTCTCTCTCTCTCTCTCTCTCTATACACACACACACACTGATCAATCATAACATTATGACCACCTGCCTAATATTGAGTAGGTACCCTCATTTGCCACCGTAACAATTATGCACTGACAAATGTGTTCTGACACCATTCTATCACAACCAGCATTAAAATTTTCATCAATTTGATCTACACTTGCGCTTCTATTGGATCAGACTACGCAGGCCAGCTTTCGCTCCCCATGTGCAACCATAAGCCTTGACCCTGTCGTCAGTTCATAATTTTTCCTTCTTTGGGTCACTTTTTGGTATGTCCTGACTATTGCAGACCAGGAACATCCCACAAGAGCTGCGGTTTTAAAGCTACCCAGTCGTCTAGCCATTACAATTACAAAGTCACTCAAATCCTTAGGCTTGGCCATTCTTTCTGCTTCCAACACATTAACTTCAGGAGGAATAAGTTCACTACCTGTCTAATATACCCACCACTTCCAGTCACCATAGTACCGAGATATTGAAAATGTAGCTACTGTGAGAAATTAATGGCTAGACAACTGAATCAGAGCAACTCTAAAACTACAGCTCTTGTGGGATGTTCCCAGGCTGCAGAGGGTCAGGACATACCAAGGGTCATCCAAAGAAGAAAAACCGGTTAACTGGCAACAGGGTCATGGGTGGCCAAGGCTCACTGATGCACATGAAGATTGAAAGCTGGCCCATGTAATCTGATCCAATAGAAGCACTAATGTAGCTCAAATTGAGGAAAAGGTTAATGTTGGTTCTGATAGAAAGGTGTCTGTTTTGGTGGAAAGGGGGCAATCTACTCAATATTAGGCATGTGGTCATAATGTTATGACTGACACTATATATTATTAAAATGTACTTTCTACTATATACTACAGTATATACTACTAACTTCTATCACTATACTATAGAAGACAATTCACTGTGCTCCATTTCAGGCTAAAACCCTGGCCCCTCAGATAACAGTAACACACAATCCATTGTGTCATGCTGGTACTCCTTAAATAATGGCCTGCAGGATTTATTATTTCATGTTGCACTCAGGATACAAATCTCACAGGTGTTTAGGCAGTTTTCCATCAGCAATGAAAAGACCAGCTAGTTCGTGGCACAGTCTCGACACACAACATCCTTTTCTTTCAGATGGTCGGTGATTGCAGTCGCAGTCTCCCTCACGACTCAGACTCCCAGAGGAGGTTCTGCTCTGATTCAGAGATGGACTGAGGCCATGGCAGGAGCAGAATAGGTCTATCATCAGATGTCTGAGCCTGACAGTGAATCCCCCTGATTAAACTCACCTGGGCTCAGTGTCAAGCCATTAGCTTCTGTCCAGATGGATTAGGTGGTGGTGATTTGTTGGCTCTATTTCTCTTTTACATCACTCCTGTGTGTCATTTTCTCCAATAAAGGTCCAAGTTCTCCCTCTGTCCTTCTCTGTTCAGTGACTCCTCACTGTATTTCACAGAGGATCATGAAATGTGTTCGGACACCCTGAATAAGTGGCCATTCATTCCGAGTGGCATGACTTTTTGTTTTTAAAAGAATTATTTTCGGTTTATGTGAACATTCCATTAAAACTGGATTTTGTTCTGTCCCTGTATGACATATTGGAGAAAATTAAGAGTTTTTAGGAGGTGTATCAAAGCTCATAAGTTTTAATGTGCATGTGGTCAGGAGTACAGGGTGACTTGTTCATTTCAATGATGTCGCTGCACATCATAACTGTGATGGCAGGGTAGCAAGGTAATTGGGTGTCTGATGGACTGAAAAGGGAGCCATTGATATGCTCCATAAAGCAATCACTCACTATTTCTTCTTTTCTTTCTTTTCCTGTCTCCCTCCAACTGCGCTGTGCTGCAAATGTGTCATGTATCCAGCTGTTCTGGGATCAGTGGAAACAGCTAATTAGTATGACAGCAGTTCAGTTTGATGTTAGTAATTATCCAGGGAGTATATAGGTGTCATAGCTGCAGATAAAATGTGCAATAATGATGCTGTTAAAATTTGACTGCTGTCATGATGGCAATCTTTCTACTTTATATATACAGTACATTTCAGGCAAAGTGTGCTTGTCATTACATACTTTACAGCAAAGGTTGCATTTTTGGGTTGTTTTTGATAATTCAGCATTCTAATGAGTAATTTGTAGCTTTACTGAAAGAAGTACACACGATGTGAGTCCACCAGTGAACAGCTTGCAAAGAACTACAGGAATAAACAGCTATCCAGCGACTGATAAATTTTCCAAGACAGTAATGTGTTGATACGATGTGAAGATGGCACTTTTATGAATGCTTCATGACAAATAACACAACATTTATAAAGGTCAATTCCAACAGCCGTCATTTTTCATAAGGAATGCTTGTATCAATTTTGATGTCAGTTTGACATCCAAGGTGAATTATATTATTATATATATTATTATTATTTATTATTCTTATATTTAACATTTCAACAATTTGACAGCAAAATGAGATACCTATGTTTCTGCAGTTTTGAGAGAATTTCAAATGAAAAAAGAAGTTTTGCAAACTGATGGAAAATATTTAAGGTATCTTTTCTTTCAAGAGTGTTGAACAGCACAATATACAGTAAGTGGGTGATATAAGAGTGAACGGTGACAGCTTCCGATCATAGCACAGGTAAGAGTGGTACAATCATCAGCAACTTTTCACGTACACAAATTGCTCATGCATGTTTAAAGTGTTCAAACAACATCCAAATCACATAATTTCCTGTTTCGCAAAATGTATCATGGGCATTAGGCAAAACATACCTGTTGTTTATTTCTGTTGGAGTGACAGCATGGCAGTTACATTTAACATTTACATTTTATATTTACAGTTAGGTCTGTAAACATGTTTTTTATTAAATATAAATAAATAAAAAACCTTCGAATGCATTCAAACCACTTTGTAAAATATCGTCGCTTCACTGATCATGTGACAGAACAAAGCAATGCCACTGGCAATGATAATAATAATAATACTACCAATACTACTACTACTACTACTACTAATAATAATAATAATAATAATAATATTTATTTTGGTTAATTAAATTGAAAGTCTGGAGAATGCTACATATTGTGGTTTGAGGCTTTAAAATCAATTAAATGTTCTGCTATAGACAACCTTGTGTGTCAGAGCATATTAATTTGTATAGTTAAGTGATATACATACAGTATAAAATGATATATAAGTGAGATACTTCTGTCATCACTAGCAAACTTGAAAACTGATTTTGTAGCTTATGATACTTTTGGTCTTTCACATAATGGTAATGCATTTCACATTAATGTAATATATTGTATGGACAAAGATCTGTGGATGTTCGGCCATCAAATCCTCATGTGTTTTTTTTGACTATCATATTCCAAATTTAGTCTCCTGGCTTTCGTAGATTTGCTTTGTTGCCAGGAGCATTACATGGTTGAAGGTTTGGGTTCAACCCTTATGTACCAGTCAAGATAAACTTTAATGCTATGGCAGACCCACTGATCCTAGACAAATTTAGTTTGACCAACTTTTTTCCCCCCTGTAGGCTCAGATATACACATGCTTATGCAAATCCGTTGTCATGACATTCTTTTGTTAGTCATGAATGTCAACCAAACATATATGAAATTGAATTCATGTAATCATCTCAATTGAGAAAACACATTCTTTCTAAAGATTTTTATTTTATTTATGTATCATGAAAAGCTTATATGTAAGCCAACCTACAAAACAGTTTTACCAAACACTAACTTGATTCAGGGTTACTTACTGAAATACTATCTTCTAACTCTGGTGGAAAAATCAATAAGGCAACCTTTAAAAAAAATAAAAATTTGCATTAAAAATGAAACAACATGAAGCTGGAGCTGACATTTAAGAATGGAGGTGTGCATTAGTGAGCAGGGTCTTGCTGGCTTTTTACATAAGTGTGCCTATTACCTTTATGTTGTTATAATAAAGGCTGTATGAATTGGCACTCTGTAAAATTGCTTATGTTGTTCCATTTTGATAGCTGACTGGCCCACTTCTTTTTTATGCCATGCTATTTATAGCCTTCCACAGCACATTCATCATGGCTGACCAGCGTGCCCATAATCTCACCAGTAATGAAACATCTGGGTTCAGAGGAGTGAGCCTGGAGACCACTCCATGCCCCTTACCACTCAAACACACACACATGGACACACACATGCACACACATGCACACACAGACATTCAGGCTCAGAGATGGGCGCTATTCCAGAAGGGAGGTAACAATCAACACTGCCTATATCATTAGCCTCTTTTTTCCCCACGAGTCAGGAAGAGAAAATAACTTTCCCTTTCTCACTGTCTCTCTCTGTTGCCCTGCCATCTGCAGATACTCGGGTAAATGAAGACATACGGCCCCCAGGTTCTCTCGCCTGCTCAAGGTTACCTCTACTGTCACCATGCATTTACTAATGCTGGCCCGCAGCACTTCTCACAAATAATATGCCTTTGAAGCGATGCCTGGCCAGCACCAAAAGAAATAATAAATAAAGCAGATTCATCTTGATGAGTGAATCTATAAAAGGTGGATTAATCTTTTGGGTCTTACCCAATTTGTTCCTGCCTACTGCATCAATTTAAGTGTTTCAGGTAGTCCACACTGTATCATAACATACCTTGTGAAACAATAGGAGTGCCATCATATAGGACTCCATTGGTGTCTTTTATACTGTATGCATCCTCTATTAACTCTTTTTTTTTTCTTTTTCTTTTTTTTAATTAATTAATTTATTTTTATGCAGCTTAAGCCAAGTCTTGGGCTAAATTACACCTTCACTAGGGGTTTCCCATTGAAAATACATTTTTACACATGGCATAGACTCCATCTATGTTTAGGACAAACACCCCCATAAGCTTTACAGAACAATATTTCACACCACTGCGGTCATGCTTAGACACCAAAATGAGAAAACAACACCTAGCTATTTAACACTGTTGCATAAGCCAGCACATCACAACCGCAGTTCCAACTGCGTGAGAGCGTGAGGAAGTCTGGTGTCTGTGATTGTCAGTGAGTGATGCAGAGAGACTGTGGAGAGTGTGGGAGTGTAGTTAAACATTTTAATGAACTGTGAAAGATTTTTCGTCACAGGTGGCACATGCCATTCCAGTAACCTGTACTCATAGTGCAGCCATTTAAAAAAAAAAAAAACTATACTTTGTCTATAGGCGAAATGTATAGAAATTTGGAACATTTCTGGAAGTAGGGCTATACCATAAATAAAATATAAATCTATTGCTTGAGACATTTCTTAATCTTCCCTTATTCATCCCTAATATACAGTAATGTGCAAAAGTCTTGACCCAGCGCTCATTTCTTCACATTTTTCTTGTATTTTTAATGTACTCTTGAGGAACAGTTCCAGGCTTCCTGGAGGACCTTTTTGGCTCTCATCTTTGGCAACTTATTTGGCTCTCATTTCCAGGGCAGTACCTGGACCTGATCAGTTCCAGAGGAAATTTTTTGTTTGTTAAGCCACATACTGTAGTGACCACTGACTCATTCAAACATAAACAAAGATCTAACTTAAAGCACCTCCAGGGTCTGGGTTGGTTCCCGGCCAGGTTCGATTCCTGTCTCTGTCTGCATGGAGTTTGCATGTTCTCACCGTTCTTGGTGAGTTTCCTCTGGGTACTCCGGTTTCCTCCTACAGTCCAAAGACATGTAGGTTAGGTTAATT
>JAQMYL010000039.1:9210559-9231450 GCA_030014365.1 Clarias pachynema | reverse complement strand
GCATCCGGCGTAAAACCTGTGCCAAGTTGTAGTGCGGACTGGATATTCCGCTGTGGCGACCCCTTGTCGGGAGCAGCTGAAAGACCAACAACAACAACATGTAATGATGATCTCAAAGTAAATGTAATTATTATTTTTGAGCCTTTTGGAAGATTTTTCAGAAGTTTTTAAAAAGGAGCAGTAAACTAACAGCAAACAATTGTATGCGTGTATTTTGGTGAAACAAACTAAACTGGAAAACGGGAACACTAAACACCACTGATTTGAAGAATAACATAATGTACTGTATAGACATTAAAGATTTTTGATATCTTACGAAATCTTACTATAAGATAACTTACTGCAACACAAAAACATTGTATGTATGACTATATATAATAAATATATATAATAAATTATGAAATAAAAAAATCTGCAAATTTGACCATAAACCTATAATAATAGATGACCCATTCACCTAGACAGTTACTTAAATTTGCTTCACCCGAAGAAACAATTCTATTAGAAATCTATTGAGGTCTTGCCTAAACCTATCATATATAATTTCACACACAGCTACGCAATCGCTGTAGCCCCAAGGAGAAAGCCCTGGTTCGGAAAAATTAGTCCAACGTGGAAGTCCCAAAACATGAAGTTTCTCAGATGACCACTAGGAGCTGGAGCTCCAAAAGTGAGTCCATCCCCATAGACCTTTCATGATAAAATGGTTAAACCTCATGTTGTGACATCAAGTCCTGTTTTTAACTTTTCTTCACGGACTCCATTGTAACCATTGTCAAGAACATGACAAACCTGTAGAGAAGAAGGGTTTATGGAAACACCTGGAAAGAGGTAGACCCGGTGAACATTGAAGCCTACATGAATGTGTTGATTTTGTGTGGAGTCTACAGATCCCAGGACAAATCTGCATCCAGCTCATGGGATGGTGACACGGGTCAGGCAATATTAGGTGATAATATATGTATTATTGTGGATTGATAATAAAATAAAATGATCCGGTCAAAAGTGACCAGAAACATTAGGAGTGTGAGCCAAAAACGAACACAACATGAGGGCTAAGCTTGAAATAGTATTCATGTTGATGGGCTGTGGTGCATTGTGGGAAGTCGAGTTTAAAGAAGATTCCAAAGAAGTCATGACTCTGCCTACATTAACTTAATTAATCCACAACGACCCACATGAATCATGTCTTACTTACCATGTTTGGAAAATTTATCATAAAAATTTATTTCCAGTGTTTTACTTGAACATCAGAGCCTGAATATTTGTGAACATTTACCGTAGGTGGGATAGGGATGGTTATTTGCCATTTCACAACATGACATGAAAGGGAACAAAATGAGGCTGTGGTTCAGATAAAAGCAACAATAAAAGCAAAATGAATCACACAATAACACACATTGAAAATACAAATAAAATAAAAAGTAGTGTGAGAATGTATAATAATATTACTATTAGCCATTTTTTATTGTGAGCAGCAAATGCATGAAGGAGCAATAGGATGTTCAGTAAAAACTCAATAATGTCAAGTCATAAAGTGCAAAACAGTCAGTCTTAAATTGCAGTATTGCGCTGGTATGCGGTAATAGTGATGATAACATTATTTACTATAGAGGAAGAGTTACTGTACTAAAATGTTCAATTTGTAGGGCCTAGGCAGATACAGTATGGGTAGTGTAACCAAAAATTCTACTCAAGTTAGAGTGGCTGTAATTTAAAATAATATTACTCAAATAGAAGTAAAAAGTAGTCATCCAAAATATTACTCAAGTAAGAGTAAAAAAGTATTTAGTGAAAATGCCACTCAACTACTGAGTAAGTGTTTCAATTGTAATGTCCGATTTTGTGTGGTGTCTACAGATCCCGGAACACATCTGCATCCAGCTTATGGGATGCGGTCAGGCAATGTGTCACGCTACAATGTCTTTGCAGACCTTCCACATCCTGTCACGTGTGATTCGCTTTAATGGCCACCACACAAGAGCAGCCCAAAGTCAACGAGACAAGCTGGGCAGTTTGGCAGAAGTGGGTGGAGCGCCTACTGATCATTTACAAACCAGGCCCTGACATCAATGTTGATGAGCCTCTCGTCAGTTTTCTCTCCTTAAAGATAAGGGCGTCATGTGATGTGAAGACATGTTATGCCTGGAACATGCAAATGTACACAGGCAAACCGGCTGATGGTGAAAAAAATAGGGGAGTTGGGGGGGGGGGGGGGGGTTGTCATAGATTCCCTTCGTCCACCCAATTCCCCTATTTTTCTATTATGACAGCAGGGATACTTTGGATAATTGTATAATTGTAGATATGTTCAGTACGGTACAGTACTGTGTATGGGTCAAGCATTATATTTGTGATATATTTAAGTTTTCCCTGTGAACATTGGGCAACAAAATGATGCCATTTTCTGACACTTTAAAATAATAAAATAAATGAAATAAATAAAATAAAATAAATGAATAAAACTACACATCTTTACAAAATAGCAAGTTAAGGAACAAGAAACACAAATGTCCCAATCTCACTTTTTTAACAACATAAAGCTTTTGAAACAAATACCTACATACTGTACCTGTAGGTAACATATGTATGTTTAAACAGTGTAAACTATTTCCAGTGTAAGATATCCTGTATATCCAGTTGCCCTCCAAATAGCTCAGCAGATAGAAAATAACATTAGAACATGTGTGTGTACAAGAGGTCTCACTTTTTTTTTTTTTTATATTTGTTGTCCAGCAGAACAAATATAAGAAACTTATATTTTTTAGCATCTAGCTCATTTGCTAATTATACATGTTAACATTGCAACATTAAATTAAACAGCTAAACTAACCACCTCATGTTTCCTTCACTGTCTACCACGGCTGAAGATTTAACTACAAAAACGGAGTCATGTGATTATTGTTGCTACGTCTGATTGGTCATGTGGTAGATCCACAACTGCATTTCTCTGGCAAAAATAAAGAATATCTAATGTGTAGAATAAATGGTACAAAAAGTAACGAGTGGAGTGTAGCCGAATGTAGCAGAGTAAGAGTAGCGTTTCTTCTTTGCAAATCTACTCAAGTAAAAGTAAAAAGTATGGTGCAGTAAAACTACTCATAGAAGTAGGTTTTTTTTATTTATTTATTTTTTTTAAGTTACTTAGGTAAATGTAATGGTGTAAATGTAACTTGTTACTACTCACCTCTGGGCCTAGGTCATAAAATAAAAAATTTCATAAACAAAGTTATGCACATGTATTACTTCTGGTACAGCCCTCAAATTTAAACAAATAAAATTTAATTAATACATGTGCATATGCATATAAATTTCAGACAGTATTGTACACACATTGCATTACACTAATTATATCTAATTATTTTGTTATAGGTCTAAAGTAGAGTTCAGTTTGTGTTAATTTGCACTTGCTATAGTCAGTGACTTCAATCAAGCTTGTGGAATGGATAGACCTACTAACCCATTTACAGTACCTAGATATACTTTAAACTCAATTGACTGAACATGTTAACACATTTTTTAAAATGAATTGGCATATGAATGCAAGGCCAGATTCCTTGCTGGATTGATGGTCGACCTGAGAGCTCCGTAGACCAGGTGACATAAAGGAGAGGAAGTAGAAGCTGCCAGTACTGTGCGCCATGTGAGCCATTAGAGAGGCCTGGTGAGTGGCAGACAGCTCTCGTGGGCAGCTCCCAGTGCTTAATTTCACCACGCTGAATGTGCCAGGCTTCCTGCTCTTGGCAGCTGCTGCCTTCCTCAATAACAAAAAATAAGGACCTGAGCCCAGGCTTGCATAATGCCAGCTAATAGATTAACAGACTGGTGAGGTGTCTGTGTGGTATTATAACAAATGAAATGTAGAGTGCAATGTGTATGCATTATTCATGTGGGATATTTTCAAAGTGAATAGCGGTGCTTGAAGCTCAATAAAGGTGTTTGAAGCTCAATAAATGTGCTTGAAGCTACATAGCTATTAACAAGGAGACAGAAAGCGGGAATCTCTTAATGCAGGGTTAGTGAGAGCAATGAGAGGGATAGTATTTAGAGTAATTTGTCAGGGCTCATATTAATACCATGTGGCAAGGTTTCTAAATTCTTGGGATCAATAGGGAGGTAGAGAGAGAGAGAAGAGAGTGTACTTTTTAAATTGACTGTTGCTACTTTTACTTTGCAAATTCTCCATCACTCAGCTTCTTCTGGAGGGTTAAACATGGCCCTGCTCTGGTCTGAGCAGTTCAGAAAAATAATGAGCTGTGACAGCTATGGGTTCATCTCTCTCTCTCTCTCTCTCGGGTGAGGAATGCATCCCAGAGAGGAAAAGCTCTATCAATGTGATTCCACAAATTACATTGTTCTATTAAGAGTAGAGTGGACATGAGATGACAGCTCCAGTCTGGTCCATGCCGTCTAATACATGCATGAATGCATCATCACTAACCACTTTATCCTGAGCAGGGTGCTATGAGAGCTGATGCTTATCTCAGGAATACCTGGGACGAAATTGGAATATACACTGGGTGAAATGATGTACAAGGGGTGTAGTCAAGGGGTGATATAGAACATGATCAGTCGAGGGTTTGAGATACATTGAGCCAAGGCTGAAAACCACTAATTCTGTTTGTTTTTTTGCTTGTTTTTTTTTGTTGACTTTATTTGTGCATTACACCAATGATTCTACTCCCAAAAAATTGTGCATTTTCAAATTTTGTGCACAATAATTTTTTCAACCTCTAAGAGAAGGATAAAAGCATATTTAGCAAAAGCATTGGCCAAGATTGAGATGTCTAATTACAAATGCCAAATCTAACACATCTCCAAGTCAATATAAAATTAATATATAGTGATACTGCACTCCAACAGCTCATACTGTACCTTCACACATGTTGGACGGTCCAACGTTAGCCATGTACCTACCAGCATGACAGTGAGAATATTCCCAATTTAACAGCTAATAAATTATTCAACCAATATTACAAGACAAGTAAGAATTTTAAGAGTGAGAGACTATTAACCTAATCATATTTCTTTATAACCCCATCCCGTATGCTAGCATAAAGTACTTTGCCTTTCATGCCTTCTAAGCTATCCTTAAGGATTTTAACTTTGTCTTTGCCTTCACCATAGTTATTCATACCAGTAATTTGACCAGCCAAGCCTGCAGGTGTTCTAGTTTGGGTCAAATATTGAGTAGGGTCTAGTCATCAAAACTTAAATGCATCCATACCTAATTAAGTCAGAACTTACTTTGATACATAGCAGTAACAGTTTGCTAAGATTTTGAAGGTCTTTGTGAGCATATATTATTTGCTTACCCATAATCTTGTTATACTGTTATACTGAATTTGTATACCATTGTTTCCAAAATGATTTGTATTACCAAGGGACATTAATGACCATTTCTAACCCAAAGGGGTAGCTTACAGTGACAAGTGTGTAGTCATCACTAAATATTCCTATAGTATTATCTTATATTTCACTATTATTCCCTTAGAGTCAATCTTAATCATATGACCAAGTTTGACCTTGTTGGCTTCTAATAACCGCAGTGTGGTTACACGGCAGTGAGTGATAGTGATGGGAAGTTTAGATCATTTTAGTGACTCGGTTCTTTAAATCTCGTTCATCAAAATGAACGAATGTTTTTTTAGTCATTTAGCTAAATTCGTTCTTTTGATCAGAAATAAAAGAAATTGTTACATTTTCAAAAAAAAAAGACTCCCAGCTTGTCTACACATATTTTGATTTTGGCAATAGTTCCAGTAATGAAAATATTTCAGTGCAGCTCAGGGCATATTATGATAGACATAATGGGCAGCTACATTTCATATCTTCTGGTTCGAATCTTTCTTTCTCGTGACTCCCATAGACGCAATGCAGTAAATTACACAGGAAACAGAATTGAGCGGTTCTTCTCTTGAGTCTTCTGGTCTGAGTCATTCGTTCTTTTGTCACGTGACTCCCATAGATGCTATGCAGTGCAATAGAGTTACATGACCAAAGAACGAACGATTCCGACCAGATGACTCGAGAGGTAGCTACTCATTTCTGTGTCCTGTACATAAAAGAACATCACCAGGTGTTTTATTATAAAAAGCTTCCATATGGAAGCTTGGATAATACCAAAGTTGTGTCCCTGAGCTATCTTCAAGGGGAACTCCTGAGATTTTTACAAGAACACATCAAATGTAAGACACTAACCATAACTACCTCAATGTAATAGTACATCTAAACGATGGCAAATCGCAACTGCACTCATTCACTCATTCACATAAAAACATAAAAGAGACATTTTATTGAAGCATGTGCTAGCCAAATGCACTAGCCAACTTGAAAAGGAGATAACAAACATGGTTCTCACTATAGGAGCTGATAGTAAAAAGTAAAAGTGTTTGAGATATTATAAAACCTCTAACCAGTTTTTCTTGCATTTTTTCATTCCCACATTGCACATTTATAAAACAAGTAAAATCGGAGTATTTTAAAATTGTGATTATTCGTGATTAATCAGTAATGACTGTGATTAACTAGATAATTTTTTAATAGATTGACAGCACGGATATAAATTACAAAAATTAAATAACTTGTATATAAGTTGGAGCCTTAAGTTAAGTTCTAGTTACAGTATGTTGAAGGTTATTACAGGTCTTGCTCTATTCACCGGGTAAAAATTCTAAATACACATATACTCTATGATGCAGATTAATTTTAATTAGAAAACATAGTTTCAAACTTTGTTTATACAAACAAATGTAGCATAATATTTATTTTAAGGTCATTAAAGTGCCAAAAATAGATTAAACTGGAAAACAAACAAATAAACAAACAAACAAATTAAATAAATAAATACATAAATAAATAGTCACAACATACCTTGGGGGGAAAGAAAGCAAAGTTTGTTTTAAATAACTTTTATTTTCAGTATCACTCCATCATCATTTTACAAACATTTGATCATTGTTTTTTTTAGAAATACAGCCCATAATGTTGAACATTTTAGTAATAGCAACATGAGACTACTTAATGTACAGAGTCTCTGTGGTGAGAGATGCATTTACAGTGGCTGAAACACCGAGAGCTTAAGAACAAGAGGAATTAAAACCAGTGTCACCTGGAAATATAACTTTACCAATAACTGTGTGTGTGTGTGTGTGTGTGTGTGTGTGTGAGAGAGAGAAAGAGAGAGAGAGAGAGAGAAATAAAAAATAAGTACATCATACTGAGTTTTGACACAGTCCCTGTGTGTGCGTGTGTTTTTCCGAGCTATATTTATAGAACTTGTACAAAAGAAAAAAGAGGTACTCATCAATATAGTAAACACAAATATAAAAAAGATGCACAAAGTACAATTTCTTCAGTTTTATGGCAAGAATATTGTGATATGGGGTCTGGCTGTTTTATGTGTTGTTAGAGCATGATTTAAAAAAAAAAAAAAAAAAAAAAAAGAATATAAAGACTTCATTCCTTAATCCTCAGAAAAATCACATGATTTTGGGTTTGTTTGCTCAAACAGAGCAATGTCCTCTTTTACTGTAATTCTGGGGAAAAGTCTGTCACAGTGTACTTTTTACTGGACATGTAGTTAAGTTAAGATGCTTTCTGAGGGAAGATCAGTCTTATAAACTTATTGTTGAAAAAATTGTTAAAGTTATTGTGATGTAAGTACAGTATGTTTGTTAAAATGAACTTCTCAGATAGAAGAAACCCTCAATCTACTATAATATTTGTCAGGGATGTTAATACTGCCAGTCAAAAGTTTTTGAACCCCAGTGATGATTACTATTATTGTGTCAGTTGCTCTCAGGTCCTAATGATACTGCATTTAAATGCTTTATTAAAAGCAGGCACAGTCAGAGGATAAACTGCATAATGGAAAGGAAAAAGATTCATACACACCCTAAGGATTAGCTCTAAAAAAAAAAAAAAAATAAATAAATAATAATAATAATAATAATGTGATGTGTTCCTAAATAGATGAATAAAATAGTTGACCATTTACATTTACCAGATCTATTTTCTTCCAATAAATTAAATCCAATTAACATTACTTGAACTTTTTCAACATAAGGCGAATTTTTTATCATCACTTTCAGTGTTCAATAACTTTTTCCCTTGCAGTGTAGGTAGGATCAGGTGTACATTATCAGATGAAAGCAGCATAGCAATATACTTTGAAATAAACTTCAACACTTTAAATAAAAACATACACATATACCAAAATCACCTTTGCAATAACTGTTTAAATGAGTTCATTAGGCAATGAAGCACTGAAATGCATTGCTGATATGCTGAACATTTGCTTCCCATCTATCTCAAATATGAACCTTTCCGCAATCTACCGAGTGGGAAGTCTCTGCATTGGCAGTCAGCCATTAGCAGTTAGGACACGACTGGAAATGAAACTGACTGCATGGAAGTAGATCTGTTTGGCAGTGTTTTTAATCCACTCAGGTGCTGTCTTGAATGATAAAATCCTATAATTCCTGCTAGAGTAATGTAAATCATATGTAAGTTCCATCAAGGGACAGCTGTTATGGCTCAGTGTAAGCATTTACCATTTAGTCCATCTCAACTTTTCAATGTAGGAATTTTGTCTTGCACGTTAAGTGCTGACACTTGTGCTAATACAAGAAATATGTTTAGAGTACAGATGCACTAATTCCACTTGAAAGCTCAGAGTAACATTCGATACTCAATTCTTGTCCAATACCTTCTGAGTGAGCAGATGCTTTGAAAGATTCTATTACACAAAACATCAAACACATGATGGAGGTACAGTATGTTTTCAGACTGAACTGTCAAGAACTGTCTTGAGGTGACATTAGTGCAAAATAAAACATGACAGGCAAGTCGATATAGGAAAACATCATAGATCCAGATGTGACAGATCCAGATGGGAAGCTTAAGTCAATTATTTTCCTATAACAGCACAACCCAATGTGCTTTATTCCTCAATCAATCAATGTAATCAATGATTACAATATTCAATTTATTAAAGAGTAACATGTCTTACTTGTAAAATTTTGTAGTTGCATTTAATGTTACGGTCATCAGTGTGAGATGTTTGTTATATCAGTTGCAGCATTAAAGCAGCCATAAACAGTCAGGCGGGATGGTGGCATAGTGGTTAGCACTGTCAACATTAGTTTCAATTCCTGCCTTGGTTCTCTGTGTGTGGAATTTGCATGTTCTCCCTGTGCTTGGTGGGTTTCCTCTTGGTACTTGGTACCTATACTCCAACGACATGCAGATTAGGCTAACTGCCATTTAAAAAATTTTTTTAAAGAATTGAACCCAGGCCCTGGAAGTGCAAGGCGACTCATTAGTAATTACTAGATGAGTAAACACAATATAATTAATATAAACCTGCACTGTGAAATACAGCCACACCACCATCAGACCTGGTGTTATAAAAAATGATTCGACACCTCCAGCCCAGTCAGATTCACGATTTCAGTACCGCTGTGGTATGAGTCAACAAAATCAACAAAGACATTAAATGCATGAGAGGATTAAAAAAAATAAATGAACGTAAATCCAATCAGATACCAGTTCAGCATTTGAGGATGGGTTTGTCCCTGATAATGTGTGCTAGTATTCCATTCCGCTCTGATTCCCAACTGTGCTACTGTAAATGTGATATTTCCTGAAACTTTTTTTCAACCTATGCAAATTAGTAAGTGAACTCAGTTTCCATAGAATGATGTCTCAGCAGGCATCTGTTTAGGTATTGCACTGCAAACTGAAATGTCTGTATTTTACACACACTCACACATGCACGCGCACACACACTACAAAGCAGTGTCAGAGCTGCCACAGTTGTTTTTGCTCTGTGATCATTATAAAAACTAAATAAATAAATACAATAAAAGATCAATCACAACAATGCCATGCAGTCCAGTCAAAAAGACATGATTTATATAGAAGAAAATTGAACCAAAATACAAAAATAAAAAGGTGTGACTACAAAAGGGAATATGTATGTTGCCAGTACATGAATAAATGCATGCTTGATTTTTCTATACTACAGTGACATATTCACATGGAGCCTGCTGTAGAAAAGGTCAATTAAAATTATGGGCTGTGACATTTTAATAGAATAAATTATTCATAACTGATCTCTTTGTTTCATGAGATGCAATCAGTGATATAAACACACAATCAGGCAGGCATTATCCTTCTCATACCACAGCAGAATATAAGCTAGCAGAGCTTTTATTGACTGGGCGCAGTGTTCCAGTGTTTACTTGTGTCCAGCTGCGCCTATATACAGTAAGTATCTAGATTTTAATAGGGCACTGGGGACTTTTGTTGTTTACCACGTTGTATACTTTTTGCGACTATAAAATCCGAATACACCGTAATCCTGCATTCAGCACTGATTGTCAGTCTCTACAATCTCAAAGAAAAAGGAAATTTAGATTTATTTCCTGAAACAACAGGACATCTATCCGGTATCTCCAGCCTTTCCTCTATACAAAGCACCTGCAAATTTACTGCACAAATGAACCATGATCTTCAGGTTTTAAACCGTAACTGCACACTATTGCTTTGCATCTCTGTGCAGAGTCAATGTCTACATTAAACTAAACACTGTATTCACTTACTGTCCAATTCATTATGATCATTGATGTCCAATTATGTGGAAGCAGTGCACGTCAAGGATACAAATGCAGGTCAAGGATTTTTAATAAATGTTTACTTCAAACATCAGAGTGGGGAAAATGAGATCTCAGTGACTCAGTGACTATGGAATTGTTGTTGGCACCAGACAGGCTGGTTTGAGTATTTCAGAAATCATTGATCTCCTCTTACACACAGGAGTCATCAGAGTTTACACTAAATAATACAAAAAAGCAGCAACAACATTAAAAAACATAATGTATATTAAGTGGCATTTCTATAGGCAAAACCATATTGTTGATGGCAGAAGGTTGAGAAGAATGGTTTGAGCTGACCGGAAAGCCATGATACCCCAAACAATCACACTTTTCAAACAACAGGAGATCCCGTTGAACCTTGGGGTGAATGGGCTACCGGAGAACAACTGAAGACCATACAAGGATCCACTCTTACTGTATAATCAGAAAACTAGAATCTGAGACCAAAGAGGGCAAAAGCTCAGTGAATCCATGTACATGTGTCTACATTGCCACGCTACCCCATTAAATGTATAATTACGTCACCTATAGCACAGAGCCTTATCGGGAATCTCTTTGAGTTATCAACTATAAGTTGGTCACCATCTGACACCACAGGACTCGATACGGTGACTGAGTGTAAAACGGACCGCTCACTCTAAATCTAGAATGTAAACTGCATCAAACTAAATTGGTAGAACCATGGAAAAACAGATCTTAGGACTGCCTGATCAACGTATTGTTCCAGTCTTATGAAAGATGACAAAAAGAAAAAAGGAACTAGGAATAAGACCACACATGCACACCAATAACAAGGAGTAGTGAGGACTTTTTAATTTTTTTTCACTGACAAAATTCAGACATTAAACAGACAAATAAATAATGATGTAGATGATAATCTAACTAAATTAGATTAGCACTTATGTATTTTTTTTACTCCCCTTCAAGATGCTAAACCACTTTAGCAAAATCATCAATTTGTGAATT
Source organism: Clarias pachynema (assembly GCA_030014365.1). Lineage (NCBI taxonomy): Eukaryota > Metazoa > Chordata > Actinopteri > Siluriformes > Clariidae > Clarias > Clarias pachynema. Next base: position 9,219,823 of record JAQMYL010000039.1, on the reverse strand, counting down.
AGATCTTGTACCTACATGTTTATTCAAACAGATACTCACTCACTCATCATCTACACCGCTTTATCCTGTATTGAGGGTCGCAGGAGGCCTAGAACCTATCCCAGGAGACTTAGAGCACGAGGCGCGGAAAAATCCCTCGCAGGGCACATACACATACACATTCACACACTACGGGCAATATGGGAACGGCAATTAGCCTAATCAGCATGTCTTTGGACTGTGGGAGGAAACCGGAGTACCTGGAGGAAACCCACCAAGATTGGGGAGAACATGCAAACTCCATGCACACAGAGATGGCAGGGTATCGAACCCGGACCCTCGAGGTGCAAGGTGACAGATGTAATGCTAACCACTACACCACTTTTCAAAGAGATATTACGGGAAATAAAAACACTTAATTGAGTATTACAAATATACAAGTATTACGAATACTCAATTCTTCCCTCAGGAATGGCTATGCACCTAAGTAATTTAAACCAGCAGATAAAGAAACACAACCTTTCAGCTGTCCAACTATAGACCAATATCAAATCTCCTCTTGAGTTCCTAGAAATAAGTTTACCACAGCAGTGGAATTCATGAACTGCATGAGCCAGTATTTAGGCCTCATCATAACACAGAGACAGCGCTGGTTAAAGTGGTAAATGACCTACTACTGGCCTCTATTTTCTCTCCATATGCGTCCTCTGGGTAATCTCTTCTAAAATCATGATATTAGTTTCCACTGTTAAGCTGATGACACACAGTATGTTCCAACAAAGCCAGCTTAATAAATTTGAAGAATGTATAAAGGACATTAGACATTGGATTCTTATTAACATCTTTTTGCTCAATTCTGACAAAACTAGTGGTACCACGACCACATGCAGCTAGTGAGCTTTTTGATCACATATTAACTCTGGATGGCCTTTTTGTTTCACTATTTTCATCAGTAAAAGACCTTGATGTGATTATTGTTTCAAGTCTTTCATTTGAAGCTCATGTAGATAATATTACTACTGTAGGATAGCCTTATTTCATTTCAGAAATATTGCAGAGATAAGAAATATCATGTCAATACATGATGCAGAAAAGGTTAACTCTAGGTTGGATTACTGCAATGCTTTACTATCTGGATTTTCCATTAGATGCATCAACAAGTTCCAGTTTGTTTAGAATGCAGCAGCCAGAGCCCTTACTAGAACTGTTTATTTCTGTCATAGTTAATCCTGCCAGAGTCCCTGCTTTCACTCTGCACAAAATCATTGTCTATTCTATCTTTCTCTCACTATACAGATTTAAATTTTATTCTATATAGTTGAAAATTAGTAAAAGATGATGCATTGGGTTTTTTTTTTTAGTTCTTCAACAGTCCAGTTTGTGCACATTGTAGCCTCAGATTCTTCTTCTTAGCATGCAGGACCACAACCCTACATGGTCTTCTGCTGTTGTAGCCCGTCCACTACAAGGTTTAATGTAATCTGCATTGAGGGACGCTTTTCAGCTCAACACGGTTGTAAAGAGTTGTTAAGTCAGTTACTGTAGCCTTCATGTCAGCTCAAACCAGTCTGTACACTATTCTTGGAACTCTCCCACCAAAAAGGCATTTCTACCTGCAGAACTGATGCTCAGGAGATGCTTACTGAGAAGACCATGAGATTTTTTTTTTTCTCATTTTGAAAGTCAGATGTAAAGATTAACTGAAAATTTTGACCGGATGAGTGTGTACATGCTGCTGCTGCCATACATGACCTGGTGTAAAGGCATTGCTACTGGTGCAAAAGTGGAGGACGAATGACAAATAAAAATGTCCACGGGCCAAGTTAAAACTAAATAATGCTCTCAAATTGTCTACAAATGGTCCTTAATGCAACATAACATGTAATGCCAGCTAGTTTGCTAGTTTTAAAACAAGGGATTTATTTTTACTTGATGTTATTTAGCTGAAGGGTTTGATTTCTCTGGATGTTCAGCCTACTTGCCCACTTAGCAGCTACAACATATACTGAATTTTAACATCACAGGGTTGACTTAATTTTTTAACTCATCCAGTGCCTTCAGGTCCTAAACATATCAAATGAATTCAGATAAATGATTTTGATTATCAATATCCACATATTTTGCAGACAATATGTTGATATGTGGCTTGCAATGGAAATGGAAGTACATAAATCTATCATTATGTTCATTTTTCAGTGTGATGGATTTACATCTAAATGTTCTTGCAAATGTTTGCTTTTGCACAAAGACTTCTATATAAAAATTATAGGACCAGTAATGCATTTTATATTACAATTTAATTGTATTCTATTATATTGATATGGACTCTATCCTGTGTTATTCTTTTGGCTAGTCAAATAATTATTTACTTTTTTTTTTTATTTTACTTTTTTTTATTAATTTTTTTAGCAAAATTACCCAAATAAATTAGTCATCATTCATAATTCTTTGGCCTTGTATTCGTTTGCAGTGATTTGTGAAATGAATAACACACAGACTCAGAAATGCGCACGTGCATGTGTAAGTGTGTGCGCGTGTTTCTGTGTCTGTGTGTTTTTCATTTCATAGACACACACACACACACAGACACACACACACACGCACACAGACACACACACACACACACACCTTCACATTTCAAGTGCGACCCTGGTTCATTTCTATCCCTTTCACTATTTGGATAATAAATGAATTTTATTTATCACTGTTCAACCAGAATAATATTTGAGAAGAAGAACAAAGTGAAAGAAAACTTTAACAGCAGTACAGTTTTAAATAAAAATCACATCAGTATCACACCGGGTGACATTTCTGCATTTCATACATACGTTTCCTGAAGCACATTGATAAATAATAGAAAACTTATGAATTTGTGTTTAAATGATACAAATGACATAGACTTGGCACTCAACAATGACTTGGCACAAAATAAAGCATGTGATGTTTCTGATATTAAGCCCTAGAATACTGATAACTGTACACTGTTTCTGTAAAAAAAAAAGGAAAAAAAAAAGCAGTCTTTTAAATTCTGATGCACAAAGCATGAAAATGTATTGCGTACTATTGTGGAAAAATTAGACCAACCCATGACTAAGGCTCTTTGACAGTATAGATATAATACACACACTGTGACCACAGCCACCCAACAAATCAACTGTCATTTTTAAGTAATGGCACCCCGTAGCAATTAAAATGGCTTCTATGGATGAACAATCATCAGGAACGATGATTACTGAATCATCAATAATAATGACGAGGGTCTTAAAAATGTCTCTTCCCCCCGACTGAATATCATATTAACAGTTCCAAGAGTTGATGCACCACAATGTGATGTGTGTGTGTGTGTGTGTGTGTGTGTGCGTGTGTGTGTACAAAAATAGAGAAGACTATTCTATTTAAAACAAGGCCTAATAACAATACATTAAACACAAAAGTTGGCCAAGGTTCTTGTTGTTTTGTTTCTTTTACCTAATCAAACTCAAATAGTGCTCCTTATAAATATTTTTGGACGTCTGCAACACATATTTGTTCAACTATTTCAAAACATAGTTCAAATACATATTTATACTTTCTATACAAAAAAAGAACAGGTTAATATAGAATAACTGTCACAGAAATTACTTGTCACTGTGTCTGTAGTTTTTCGAGAAACTCCCAGACGCGTCCCATCTGTACATATTGGCACATATTGGCGTTATTGGCACATAGTTCTGAAAAGTCTGTTCATCCTTTTCACAGAAAGCAGCCCATCGGGAAACAGCATTCCAAAACGTCTGTGGCGGTGATCTTCCTGTGATACTTCTACACATACAGTAATATATGTATATAATATATTAGCTTTAAGTATATTGGTATCATTTCTAAATGGCCCGAAGTCTTTATGGAAAATAATCTAGAGAGGGATCCATAGAACGACTCTCCTCTGCGGTCGGCTTAGAAAAATAAACATCTTCGCTCCACGTCCAGGAAATCCATTGCTTGTAAAAAAAAAAAAAAAAAAAAGAAGTGTGTACGTTCTTCTTTCTGAAATACATGGGCTTATGTTTGTTTTTTGTTTTGCATTTTCCTAACTTGAGAATTCAAGGTGTTCCAATGGGATTCTGAAATTTTGGAAATTGGGAAAAAGTTAGAATTAGGATATAACATTACCAGTACTTTGCAGCACAGCAATTGTTTCATTAAATTCTATTACAGCTACTAATTACCATGAGCCAAAAACTTCTAGAAAATAGCATGTAATTATGGGATGCTTTTTTCTAGTCGTAAACCCTACTTCTACTGCAAGTGATCTCTGGAAATTGTCTATTTGCTTTGTCTTAATAATTACAGTTTAAGTAAAGCAGTGTATGCCATAACTAGTAGTTCTCCCACTAAATATCTGCATGGTGTTACACAAAAAAGAAACATCCCCTTTTTACAGCATTATGACTCTGTGGTAAGCCACAGACCACATCTTTAGCTGGGTAGAATTGTAAAACAGCTGAGAAATACCATGAGACATACCAGGGTCCAAAATTGAGAAAGCTGCAGTTACCCATGGGTACTCAAAGGTCCTCAGCAGGAGATCTCGAACCATTTCTCAGACACAAAGGCCACAGGGATTAGCTGCCGTTCTGTTGGCGATGGTCTGGAACAAACATAATTATATTAGGTAAAGAAATCATTTACCTCTTATTATTGTTTTTAAAAAAATGCTACAGTTCAATAACTACACATAAAACACTGACAGACATTTAAATACATTATTTATATGCTGAAACGCTTTCAAGCGCCCATCACATATCTTCCCAGGGACATTTATTCGGCAGCTAAACACTTTACAAGTTTAAAGCACCCATAAGCACCCATTCATATCAGTTTGAGTTTATATTAACATAATATATGTACGTTATATATGTGCAGCGGCATGGCAGAACCGTTCACCTGGTGACATTTTTATATTTTCTATTATATGCAGTTTGGAAAAATAGAGGTTTAGCTAAACTGAGAGGAAAAAGCAAACCCACATCCAAACTATGAAAGCAAAAAATTGCATTTAAAGATTCCATTCTGATTCCACTGAGACACACAAATTCAATGTTTAACTAAAAGCAATGGCTCTGCATTGGATTCATTTAAATTTAATTGAACATGTAGTAAATATTACTTGTATACCCCATGTAAATAGTGTACTGTATATATTAATTGAAGACTTTATTCATAGCGTGCAGAATATTAGGGGAATTTCAAAACAGTAAGTCCCCCACAAACAAACATCTGAAGATATGATCATGTGCGGCATACATTATCACATGCATGCAACCAAGGATGTCCGGAAGCAAGATCATGGAACATGTTACAAGTCCATTGTGTTAGTATTCTAGTACCTAGACAATGTTTGTTGAGCTTACGGACAAACTAGACTTACGAACAAGCTCTTGAAACGGAACTTATTTGTATGTTGGGAAATTACTCTATGTGAGATTTGATTTTACATTTTTTGCATTTTCAGTGATTTATTTTTAACAGGAGCAGTATGTTTTGTGCTTATAACTGTCAGAGAATTCTACAGGAGGTGCATACGAGTGCAAAGTTTATTCCAAAGTACAAACAAAAAAACAAATGTGAAAACAACAACCATAATCTATGAACAACAACAATCTATGAACTATGCTATAACAAGACATGCTATACAGTATACTGTATGCTAAGGTTCATTAACAAAAATGTGACTCAGACACATACAGTCATGTGATGTACCATCTGGCAAAAGAGCGTGGCTAGTGGGAACTCTAGTCAATAATAGTTACAGATGGTACTCAAGTGTTATTCTGGTTTTAACGGTGCACCTCACGGCGTCAGCATTTAGGTTTATACATATATACAGTATATACAGTACAGTATATATATATATACAGTACTGTGCAAAAGTCTTGAACCACCCCTCATTTCTTTATATTTAATTCAATGAAATTATGTACATTAAAATAAAGAAAAGGGAGCAAATGTTATACAAATGTTTTGCAAATTGCCTAAAGATACTAGTTAAAAACTAGTTGTTTATGTAACAACCTCAGCAGCATCCTCATTTCCCTTCTCATCTGTTCCAACCACTCAGCATTCAGCATCACGAATATACTTATGACAGGCCTGATGACAAGTCATCATTTGCACTTGTTCCTTATTGTTATCTCTCACCTGTTTCTATGTGTTATAAGTTAGATATTTTTCTTGAATTGTTGAATGATTCATAGGTCACACTGTGGCTTAGCAAACAAAACCATTTACCTAAAACTTGTCACTGAAAATGAGAGCCAAAAGCTTGTAGAACTCACAAAACAAAATAAAAAAATACAAGAAAGTGTTGCCTCTTGGGAAACAAAGAATGAAGAAATGAAGAGGTTGGTTTTTACGTTTTTTGCACCGTACTGTCATTAGCAGAGAGATTAGCTAAAAAAGTGTTGGGCCCATAATTAACATCCATGTATTCCATGTCATTTATTTAAATAACGCACACTCTGTCAAAACACTTTTGTTCAGCATTTACAGTAGTTAAAGGTGAAGTGGTTAATTTATTATTATTATTATTATTATTTTATTCTTATATAACCTAGAAAAAATGTAGAACATAAAAAAGGTCAGAACCTCAGCACAAGTATACTACTCTGTGGCTGAGAAGACCCATTAAAAAACTGTCCAGAGTGATTGTGATTGGATGGGCAAGTTTAGGAAAATCTTGCCTAAATCACTTTTACAGTAGCATGGAGGGTTGACTAAAATATAGTATGCTGAAAATGTTTCTGTTTTAAATTAATAAATTAAATAATAAGTTACCATGTGTTTGTGAGTTTAGATGTATTGTACTATCAAAAATCACATTTTGGCACAGGGAGTACTTAACAACCTTACATTTTTACATTTTTACAGACATACAAATATGTCTTGGGTTATTAAATGTGCATCTGAGCTGTAAATTGGAGAGCATGAAACCAACACGCTGTTTCACAGTGTCTGCTCAATCCACCTCGAAATGAAACAAGACGACCCTCCAAGCCGGGCCATCCAGGTCAGACAAGAGCTGAATGCTGAGAGTGGAGGAGTGAGTAAAGGAAAGTAAACTCTGAAATGAGTTTTGTTCCATTATATGTAGCAAGTTTTCTTCATACCTTTCCTCAACTGTTTTATTTTTGCCGTGCAATACAGTGGATCAAAGTAAATGACACTATTCCACACCAGCCTTTGAATGGATTTTACTAATCTAATGTCCTTTATATAAGTAATATAGTAACGTCAAACCTAATGAAATGTTTACTTATTGTTCAAAATGTCACATCTTTTCATGCATTTGAACTAATTGCTAAGTTAAACATAATATTCTTTAAGGTATGTTTGAGTCTCAGGCATTTCAAATAATTGAAGGGTAAAAAGCAACCAAGCTTTTACATAACCAGCACACACAATTAAAACTTTAAAATTTAACCTTATAAAATGAAGGAAAACAACCGGTCATGAACTACTCAGTCTACTCAGCCTATGTTTTTATACTGTATGTAAAAGCTAAGTTTTATAGGCAAAATGGAATAATAATAAAAGGAAACCCATATAGGTGTGTGTATATAGATAGATACAGTAGATAGATAGATAGATAGATAGACAGATAGATAGATAGATAGATACTGTAGATAGATAGCCTATTTAAATGTTTACTATTGTGTAAATGTACATTTCTTGTTATATTATCAGATAATTCTGCTAGTTTTATGCATTTTTACATAATTTACATTTAAGCAATTTCAAAATTGACATTTAAAAGTTCAGTCAATTTTGTCTAAAAGTGTGTTTTTTTTCCCCTCCCAAAATATTTCTGTTCTATCTATCTATCTACTGTATCTATCTACATATTTTACTTGAATTTAGTTGGGCGTAAGACTGCATTACAGTTAGAATTGCATCTTGGTTTCTATTTTTGACATCATATAAACCTGTAATTTTAACAGAGAAGTGTAGACTTGTATGCTCTGTAGGCAGTGAACTAATTTATAACATTATAGGGACATATTTTACAAATGTGTTGTTTCTTCAAATGTCATCATGATCTATTCTGATAAAACTGTATTCTATTATATTACATTCTTTTCCATTACATTCTATACTATTTTATTTGGAAAAAAAATCTAATTGCATCCATGTTTAAATAAAATGCTGGCCATTTTTATGTGTGCTGGAATGAATTTGACATGGTACTGTATAATGTCTCCATTCCTACAGCAGTCTAGTCAGACAATTTGGTTTTTAAGCATAAAGTATAACATAGTAAAATGAGTTTTGGAAGTGCAAACCAAGCGCACGTGTCAAGAAATTTCCAGGCACTGTTAAAAATGCATAGACATTTTGTGCAGGATGTGTCTCTCACCTGCTCCCGTTGTAGGTGGTCTTGTAAATTGGTGTATGTTGGATCATCTCGTCTGTGTAGACGGGCACAGCGGTGCGCACACACTCATGGGAGCACTGTAAACTGTCATTGTAGGCGGTAAAGATGTCCACCTTGCTGGGCACGCGTGCTGGCGTGAAATCAGTCAGGTTCTGGCAGCTCTCTTCCTGCTGGTTGATCTTCCTCTGATGGCTAGTGTGGCGGCCATTCCCCGACTGTGCACAGCTACAAAAACACGCACCAAATTCACAAAGCCAACATAAAATCATACCTTGAACCCCTGTGCCTGTTTGACACTTAACATATATATAGGGGTAACAAAGAGAAAAAGCTTGATCTGATGCAAACAAAGATATGAGAATGATAGCGAAATAGACTGAAGGACAAGGACAGGGAGAGACAGACAGACAGAGAACACGAAAATAACATTAATTGCAAATATGCTAGAAAAGAATCTTTCCTACCAGTTTTTAAGGACTAGTGTTGTTATCAAGGCGGCAACGACCATGATGAGGGAAACAGTGATAGTGATGATCTGATGCAGTGCCAAACCTGCAAGTATAAACATAACGGCACAAACCTCAGGTCAGATCAATGTCATTGAATTGTGGTCAGAAGTGCATCTGCAGTACGCCACATGTACAGTAACAGTTAAAAGTTCGATCACACCTTCTAATTCCATGTTTGGTTAAGATAAGATAGATAAACCTTTATTAGTCCCACAAGTGGGAAATTTGTTAATTGGTTGTTAAAATTGGTTGTTATTTTCTCTGCATTGTAGAGCAATATTGAGCAAACATACACTACCGTTCAAAAGTTTGGGGTCACTTTCTGACTCCATGATCGTTCCTGATTTTTATTTCTTTCTACATTGT
>JAQMYL010000039.1:9193410-9209232 GCA_030014365.1 Clarias pachynema | reverse complement strand
CCCCCCCCCCCCCCCCCCCCCCCCCCCCCCCCCCCCCCCCCCCCCCCCCCCCCCCCCCCCCCCCCCCCCCCCACAGCAAACATGTGTAGGTGCTGTTGTCAGATGAGTCCAAAATCTTTTCTTTTTGGCCTAAATGCAAAACATTCTGTGTGGCAGAAAACTAACACTGTGCATGGTGGGGGCAGCATCATGTTGTAGCGATACTTTTCTTCAGCAGGGACAGGGAAGCTAGTCAGAGTTGATGGGAAGATGGATGGAGTCAAATACATGGCAATCTAAAAGAAAACCTATTCGAGTCCGCAAAAGACTTGAGACTAGGGCAGAGGTTCAACAACTCAGAAAATATTATCGCACATTTTACATGATTTCAACATTGGTTTACAATGTAGGAAATAATAAAAACTAATGAAAGACAATATTTGACAGGTAATTTGAAATGGTTAGTTGAAGGCATATGCTCTACAGATACCTCTGTATGAAAACTAATAATTGAAGTGAAACCTTAAAGCTGATAAATGTTATATGAAATGAGCAGATAAATTAATGAAAGTATTTTTAAAAAATTGGTTCTGTTATTCTATGAAAGGATTTTTTTAAGGTCTGAAATGACCTTGGATTCTTTTGTCTACACAAAGTTCTAATAAACACCTATACCCTCTGAAGAAGCATTTCTGTCTTGTGATGACGACTGTGACCCCATCCAGGGGTTAAAAGGGCTCACTGATTGTCTACTAGCAAGTTAGGAAATGATGGAAATGGAAAATGCCATGTCCTTCACATTTACCCAACATTTATCCAATTGACAATGTATGTGAGACTCTGGAGTGTAAGATATTTATAAGACATTGGTCTTCAACAGCATCATTAACATTAATAAAATACTGTATGTTTTGGAAAAATGGCATTCATTATACCACAGAAAGAAAGTCAAAGAAAAGAAAAAAGTTAAACCCAACCATGACCTGCTGCTATCACCCAACAAAATTTTTCTGCAGTTATAGCCAAGTGTACCAAAAATGACAGTGAAGGTTATTATAGCAAACTACACACACTGAACAGCTAGGGCCGCAGCAATGATATTTATACCCAGAGCCCCAATCCCTGTAACTGACACAAACAGAAGCTTTACCATACATCATTTTAGTAAACTTATGGAATCTTGTGGTAGAACTCAGTACATCAACCTATTTCACTCCTGGTAACAGATACACCATAAGGTCCTGAGGCTTTTAGAGCTAAGCTATACAAACCTGTACGCTTGGCTAGCACCTGAGAGCATCTTCAGCCCCATTGAATGATTAGGCAGTGATCTTCTAAACAAGGCAATCTTCCACCAGCTTGAAATAATTGTCCTACACATTAGCAGAAGTGGGGTTCTGCTGAGCGATATGGGCTGCCATGGAGGGCCACGGCTTCATAAAGTCCTGCTTCCGAAGTAATAACACACTTCATGACCTGAAGACACCTGGCATGGACACTTCACTTGGCAAAGTAGCAAATTGAGCATGGAGGCCAGCAGGAGATCACTGACAGAATATCATCAGTAACACTTGCACATTCTTTATATAGTCATCTCATTTGTATAGTTTATGTGATATTCATTGCTCTGGCAAAGATACAAAAGGAGACAATGCTTTGTAGGCTAAATCGATACATTTTCTTGTGCAAACATAACCTTTTAAACGTGTTTGAACATGTCATATTATGAAAGATTGAAGCTTTGAAATGCCATAGCCAATTGTCATTCACTGGCAGTTCTCTGGAATGCAGAGCAGACAACAGGTCACAGGCTCAGCTTGTAGTGATGTGACTCAAACGCAGATGAGTGGGATAGGAAGAGCAGTGGGCCTTGAACTCTGTGTTTATTATACGATAGAGGTTATGGGCACAGCAGGAGAAAAATAACAAAGGTTTGCAATCCATGGTGCTGAAAACTTGGTCTTGGCTGAAATACCTCCTATCACTGACTTCCTGTTGTGTTATGAAAGCCTCAATTCAATTTTCTTCAAACATGAGTGAGAAACTGAGGGTTTTTTTTAAACTAAGTTATGTGCTAGACACACAGTGCTTCTTCACAATACACAAGTACCAATGCCTCAGGTTATGTTTTCTTTGTGTTTCAGCCCAGCACATGCCAAAATACCAGCATTATTTAATATACTTTAACAAAAGGTTTAGGTCAACTGTGGAACAGGGTCCGACATTGTTGCAGAAGCATGAGTTCAAATAAATGCAATGAATCGCCACTATCTTGCAGTTTTCACTACTTCTACACAAGTAGTAACAAATTCCTCCCAAAAGTGTGTGTCTAGGTACTCTGACTTCTGGTTTATCTGTGTGTCAAAACTGATTCTGGGAATCATCTAGAATGAACTGCTAAATGACTTAGAGGACAATTATACCTGAATAATAAAACCTAAAACAATTTAGGTTTAGGTTTTGTTAAACCTAAAACAATTAGAGGACAATTGAGTTATAGCTGAAAACTCAAATTTCAGGTAACTATAGTGGCAGATGAATTTTATTCATCATATATTCACTTTTTCCGGTGTAGGTCACGGTGCAACTGGCTGATAAGGTTTGTCCAGACTTCTGTATTCTCGCATTCCAGTTCCTCCTGGGGATCCCCAAATGTTCCCATGCTAACTGCTAGATACAATCTGTCCTGCACATCTAGGGTCTGCTTCAAGGTCTCGATACACTGGGATGTGCTCATTACACTCTTGGAGGTGTGTTTCTAAGTTTGAACAAACCACCTCAAATGGCTTTTGTCAAGGGCAATGGCTCTGCTCCAATTCTATAATAAATTGTCAAGCTTCTCTATCTATAATGAAGAATAAGCCCAGGAACCCTGCGCGGAAACACCTGTTCCAACTGCATGTAATTGAGGCTACCAACAACTTATGACTAAATGTGCAGACAGGGATGTAGACTGACCGGCTATTATCTAATGGGAAAAAAACATTTTATAAACAGTTTTGATAAGTATGGCATTTAGAATGTCACTTTAGAAGGAACTGTTTTCAGCCTGATTTGAACATGATTAATTAAGGGGTAAATCCTAATTAGAAGAAAAAGTATCCATAAATCCTGGCATCATAAAAAAGCTCTGTTGGAATGACTTGAATGAAATGAATGAAACATCATCACAAGGGCACTACTAGAGATTCTGGGCCCCTTGAAATCCTAGCATGCTGGGCCCAAAACCGTGATGAAGTCAACACTTTTCAATTACCATAGCATATTATGGGCCCTAGCTAGAGAAGAAAAACCTGGGGGCCCTTGGAATCTTCCTTACTTAGCATCCCCACCATCACCAGTAAACTAATTTTCTTAACATAATCTCCAATGGTTTAATCAATCATAAGCTGGTCTTTATCTTCACTACAAGGTCAATACAATAACATATTTATAATAGATTATATATACAAGCTACTTGACTTAAAAAAGGAATAAATGCGTTTGAGAAGCGGCTCATGTTCCACTGCGAGGCAGAGTCATCCACTCATAAAAGTGAAGGTGATTTATGATACAGAAAAAAAATTGTGACTCAACAAGAGTGTTGAACTGAAATGCTGTTTATGCTTCCTCACTACCTACAAAAATGCCTGTAGTCTAATCATAAAGAATATTTAAGACAGAAAATATACAATAATGCAGTTTATTATATATACCATTCACTCACTCACTCATTCATCATCTATACAGCTTTATTCTGTATACAAGGTCACGGGGGGCCTGAAGCCTATCCCAGGAGACCTAGTTCAAGAGGCGGGGTACATCCTGGACACAGTGCCAATCCATCACAGACACACTTACACACTCATTCACACATGACGGGCAATCTGGGAACGCCATTTAGCCTAATCTGCATGTCTTTGGACTGTGGGAGGAAAGTACCTGGAGTTAACCCAGCAAACACAGGGAGAAACTCCACGTACACAGACCCTAAGGCAGCAACCCTCGACCCTGAAGGTGTGAGGCCACAGTGCTAACAACTATGCCACCATGTCACCTGTATATACAGTATCACATTCATCAGAATAAAGTCGAAAGGTTTTTGTTCAATTATAAATAGGGTTTATTAAACAATCAAATTGAAACAAGACAGCTGTTATGCTTTTGGCATTTGCCATATTAGACTTTCTAACACACAAATGTGCCTGTGCTTTTTTTTAATGAGCTGTAATTTTATCATTGCTGTTGTTGTTGTTGTCGATGCTGTTGTGCTACTTTCTTGTTAGTGCCACGTCCTAATTTCTGTGCAAGGCTTCATCACTGTTGCTAATTAGCCTTGAGAATGTAGCATCACCATTAAATCGATTTATGTGCGTCAGTGTTTCTGATTGCAGTGTTGAATTGATAACCATATGTGGGCTGGTAGATTAAGGCAGGCATTCGGGATGTCACAGTAAGCCAGGGCAGGCTGAGCCAAGCACCACGCGATGCTGCACATGTGCGAGTGCATGTTTTGATTTCCTGCGAAAACCCCCTCAGATTAAGCAGGCTTATTGCAGCAGTCTTACAAAACACAGCGCCTCAGCACAGCTGTCAACATGATGGTGACTCAAGTGGCGCATTAGTGAACACAAAACAAATGTTAGAGGCAGGGTGATGTCCAAATCATGACAAGAAAAAAACACCATCCTTTATGATTTTAGTGAAAGTAGGCCATTATGTGCTGTTTCTTTGAGGGAAGGAATAAAGCATGACAGGCATACAGTTGCAGCAAAATAATCATTAGCAGAGCGGTCTGATGCGTTATTAAACACATTAGCCCAATGTGTCTAATAATCCTTTGTTAGTTCACAAATCTTTTTTCGAAAAGATTATTAGAAATCTTTCATCAGTGATATCAAGTATGCTGAATGCTGTGTAATAATACGCTGTGTATATACAGCGAAAATCTGTGTATATACAGTATATACTGAGTATTGATGTCCTAAAGTGCTTGATACAACAGCAAAATAACAAATCACCATGCAGAATATTAGAACCGAGCCTGTGCTCGGGAACAGTAAGGTGATAAACAGTTGATTTCTACAGTCGCACAATACTACCGAGCCAATTCTGAAACACTCACAGCACTATAACCAGCCCTGACATTTCATTGACTTTATATAACAACAGCCCAGATTGAATAAGCAGCTCTACAGAAGTTTGATTGCACCTACGAAGCAATGTTCTACAGTAGCCCTTTGTAATGTTCTTGTTGTTGTTGTTATTTTTCTTTCTCCACTGCACTGTATTACTTGCTGTCAGGTGGGTTCAAACGCTCATTTAGCCCATATCAATGTGATGAGCTGTCCTGATTGCTTAGCTGACACTTGGCCTGTGTGCTTCTGCATATGCATGAGGACAAGTTCACTTCCTTTGCCTCTATTCAGTTCTGCGGTCACAGCAGGTTAATGTCATCTCCTTTTCACTTGCTAGAAAAAATCCTGCATCCATGCTACATTAAGGGTGATATACACCACCACCACACACTGAAAACTAAAGCGCTATTATAAAAGGTTGTTCCAGCGTGATGTTCCACTGTGATAAAAATACATTCCTCTCAGGAAGTACAGCAACAGCGAAGTAAATCCTTTTGTTTTTGCTAGACACTGAAAATATCTGGGTTCGGGATCAATAGAGGAACGACAAATTATAGATTATTCAGTTGATTCAGGTATAATTTCAGTTTTCATTTCCTGACAATTACATCTAGATGTGGTAATCAACTTAGAACATGACACCTTTTGGGGCGGCTTACCCAATTTTTAGGTGAGCAAAAAGGGACAGATAATTTTAAATCTACATGTAGGGATGCCAATATTAACACGTTAACATGTGATTAATTAAAAAATGTTAATTTGTTACCATTTTTTTATGCGAATTAATCATATGACCAGGTTTGGTCCTAATGGCTTCCCACAATAGCGGCACATTTAACGTGGATAATAAGATGACTGTGGAAACATCATAGCAAGTTTCATTATAAAAAGCTTCTAGATGGGTGTTTGGATAAAACCAAAGTTGTGTGCTCAAGCTACCTTCAACAGGAGCTATTTTCGTAAGAATACATTAAATGTACAGTAAGACACTGAGAAAGGTTATGAAAGTGATGCAGTGCAGAAGCTACTTTTATTGCACTTACTGGAGACCACTGGACATCAGTAAGTAACCGTAACTACCTCGGTATAACAGCACTGCACTCTTTCACTCTGGGCATGCTAAAAATAGAAAAACAACATTCTGCCAACGTACAGTATGTGCTAGCCAAATGTGCTAACCAAGTTGAAAAGACGATAACGGACATGGTCACCACTATAGGGGCAAACAGGGCTCACAGTATGATCGCTGCTGCAAGAAGTTTATTATTCAAGAGATTTTAATTTACCATTTGTTAAATGTTAATATTTGAGATATTATAAAGCTGCATGTTTATAAAAAAAAATTAGTTTGTCATGCATTTCTTTATTCCACCATTGCATGTTTATAATACAAGTAAATCTGAGTATTTTAAAATCGTAATAAATTCTGATTAATCATAGTATAGATTAACTAGATTAGCACTACTTAAACTAAAACAAATAGCACATAATAGTTAGTTACTTATCCCTTGATTGTAAATGATGAATTCTTCTTTTGTGATGCTTTCACTGGCTTTTCTGACTGCTTGCTTTTTTTAAAAAAATTTTTATGTTGTTTGTTTTGGGAGATTTTTTTTTTTTTTTCAGCTGAGAGCAAAAATTTGCATATACATGCATAAGCAATGCACATAAAAGGTTCAGGATATTTATTGGTTACATTTTACAGATATTCCTTCATCAAAAAGAGTACAATAAAAAATATGAGTATAATAAAAAAAGATGTGTTCTAGGATATTAATAATGGAAAAAATTTAAACTTTAAGTTTGCATGATATAATTATTTTCTAATAAACAGCATGCTCATCTGTTACCTTTACAACTGCCTTCAACTTCTGTCATATCATTTAAGAAATATGTTTTAACCTTGCCAGATTTCTTGGCTAACCATCCCCAGATCATCTTGAAATATGTCATAACCCAGCCAGATACCCTACACTGTCTTCTTCAAATCAGGTATGGAGCCTAACAGTGTCATGGCAAATCTTAAAGACATGGTCTGCATCAATCTTCTACCCTCTTCTCCTTTCGTGTCTCCCATCCACTTTCATGGTCCAATGAAGGAGTAAGAGATTCTTGTTTACGATGGAATTCCAGAGTTTTTATGAGACTTACTTGTTTTGCACTCGACCTTGAACAACGCTCAAAATCTAACAGGCTGATTCACCTCTTGTTCCATATATCGATTTCTATCAGGGGACTCATTCCCCAGCCGTCATAAGTAGCCCATCACATTCATGAGACAAAGCCATATAATACCGAGAGGGACTGGTGCTAAAGGTATGTCTATTACTCCCTGGTTTATAGAATCGAAGAGAAGGGCAATGTGTCATTTCATTTGTCCTGAGTCCTAAGTTTTGTAACCTGAAAGTAATTTTGAGAGAAAGCTTTCCTAGAGTTTTACATGGATGAATAAATGAACTTTAAGTCAACACTACAAGCAATTGCTTAATAAAGTAAAGGCCGCCATCCAAAACATCTCTGACCCATCAATGCATGTACTCCACAAGACCCACAAGGTGGTATCTGGCAACAAGAAAGAGCCCAGGTCAGCACCTTAAACTCTTTGCCATGTTCCTTAAATAATTTCTGTACCATTTCTCTAGTGTGGAAGGGTGCATTATACTTCTGAAAGAGACTACTGACATTACTGAATACTGTTGCCAAGAAGGGGTGTACTTTGTCTGCAACGATGTTTAAGTGGGTGGTACATGTCATAGGAACTCAAGGTTTCCCAGCAGAACTTTGCCCAGCATCACTCTGCCATTCCCGGCTTGAATTCTTCCCATATGCATCCTGGTGGCATCGTTTGCCCAGGCCTTCCACATGAAGTAAAACAAAATAAGATTTATTAGACTTGCCCACCTTCTCCCATTACTTCATAATCCAGTTTTGGTGCCTATACACATGCCTATAAAGTATTAGCCCTGATATATTGATGAATTTTATTGCATATTTGTCACACCTAAATGATTCAGATCCTCAAACGATATTAAATTTAATATTACACAAAGATAACGACTAAATACAAAATTATTTTTTTAATAATGATCTCATTTATTAAGAGAAAAAAGCTGTCCAAACCTCCCTGGCCCCATGTGAAAAAGAAATTGATAAATCATGAATGAATTGTGATTTTTCTGAAAGCTGAGTTAAATTTCACTTGCCACTGCCAGGCCTGATTACTGCCAGACCTGTTGAATCAAGAAATCACTCTAATAAGCCATAGTCCACAAGTGGCGAAAACTTGAATCAGTGGTGATCCTTCCCAGGAGTGACTGGCCGGCAAAAATTACTTCAAGAGCACAATGACTATTCATCCATCAGCTCATAAAAGAACCCAGAACAACATCTAAAAGACCTACAGGCCTCACTTGCCTCAGTTAAGGTCAGTGCTCATGATTTAACATTAAGAAAGAGACCAGGCAAAAGTGGCAGGAGAGTTCCAAGGCGAAAGTCACTGCTCACCTTAAAGAACACAAAGTCTCGTCTCACATTTGCCAAAAAACATCTGGATTATCTCCAAGACTTTTGGGCAAATATTCTGTGGATTGATGAGACAAAAGTTGAAAGTTTTGAAAGGTGTTATCTGACATAAAACTAACACAGCATTTCATTAAAAGAACATCATACCAACAGTCACACATGGTGGAGGTAGAGTGATGGCCTAGGGCTTCTTTGCAGATTCAGGTCCAGGACCTTGCCATAATTGATGGAACCATGGATTCTGAGCTATATCAGAAAATCCTAAAGGAGAACGTCCGGCCATCAGTTCATGACCTCAAGCACAAGTGCACTTGTGTCATGCAGCAGCACAATGATCTGACACATACCAGCAAGTCTACTACTGAATGCAAAAAAAAATGGTGGCATAGTCAAAGTCTGAATTTAAATCCTATTGAGATGGCCTTAAACAGATTAAACCCTCCAGTGTGGCTAAACAAAAAAAATGTAAATAGCAGAATGGGGCAAAATTCCTCCACAGCAATGTGAAAGACATGTTTCCAGTTATCACAAATGCTTAATTGTAGTTTTTACCGCCAACGGTGGAACAACCAGTTATTAGGTTTAGTGGAAGTTCCTTTTTACATCGGGACAGATACAGTAAGTTTGGACAGCTTCTTTTCCTATATAAATGAAATCAACTTTTAAAAAATGCATTTTGGTTTTACTGCTGTTATCGTTATATACAATATACAGTATATTACAATTTGTTTGATGATCTGAATCATTTAAGTGAGACAAATATACAACAAAAAAGTGCTTTTTCATGGCATTGTGACATTTATGTTCAGACTGTGGGTGCTCTCTGCAGTGGACAGGGGTCACCATGGGTCAGTGAGGCCTTGCAACCTACATACACAGCAAGCTGTGATGCAGTGTGCTTAATGACACCTTTCTATCATACGTGGAATATTTTTTTAGTAAATTTAGGCAAATCCTTCTGTGGAATTAAACTAGACAGTGTTAAACCAACTAAGTGCCAATTTAGCAACTTCTCTAAATTAACATCATCAGTTCAAAAGTGTATTAACAAATCTAATGGCTTTTTGTTCATAATGGCCAAGCACCGATTGCCATTATTTTGACAACCAGTCACTGATAACCACTGTTCCTAACAGCTAATCATTGTTTGTCAAATTCGCATATTACATTGTTCTTCATTTTAAACTCTCATCTCAGATGTATTTAAAAGCAATTAAGGCAGTTATTCCATTAATAAGCATTTACTTTATGTCTATTTTATATTAATTTTAAAAATACACAAATTTTATTTATTAATGTGTATATGATTTACCCTCACTCACTTACTCATCCATCATCTTTATCCTGTATACAGGGTCTCGGGGCCTGGAGCCCATTCCAGGGGAGTTAGGGCGTAAGGTGGGGTACACAATGGGGTGCCAATCCATCACAGGGCACACACACACACACTCACATGCTTATTCACACACTACGGGCAATTTGGGAATACTCACTCACTCATCTTCTATACCGCTTTATCCTGTATTCAGGGTTGCGGGGACCTGGAACCTATACCAGGAAGCTTAGGGCACAAGGCAGGGTACACCCTGGACAGGGTGCCAATCCATCGCAGGGCACACACACACATACACACACTCACACACACACTACGGACAATTTGGGAACGGCAATTAGCCTAACCTGAATATCTTTGGACTGTGGGAGGAAACCGGAGTACCTGGAGGAAGTCCACCAAGCACAGGGAGAACATGCAAACTCCATGCACACAGAGATGAGAATCAAGCCTGGCCGGGAATCAAACCCGGACCCTGGAGGTGCAAGGTGACAGTGCTAATCACTACACCACCATGCCGCCAATTTGGTATTACAAGTACTCATGGTGCCTATGTCTTAATAATATAAAAAGAAACGTACATCATTTTATTCCGAAAGAAATCATGTACTGTATGTCCATATTTGCTATGCACAATGAAAACATGAAAATGCTCACCAATTACTATATAAAGACCGTTATATATCCAATGCATGCATTGCAAAATAAGCTCATTTAAATACGTTTTTTCGTGACAAAGTGTTGATAATGATCGTTCCCAAATGAGAATAAAGCCTGGCTCTGCAGCTCCACAGTGTCCTCCCACATCATGCAGTCACCTTGCATTTGATGTAGTGATAGTCTTCATTTCCCAGGCAGTTTTGCCAATAAACAGGACAAAAGCACTGAGGGACAGAGATACAACTCAAGGACCATTACTCCAAAATTGCGGGTGTGTGCTGCTGTCAGCTCTGTAGCTAATAACAGATATGATGATGACAGACCACACCATTCCCATCATATAGTATACATACCCTCAGGGCATGGCAGAGATGAACTGGAATTTTAGAGAGCCATTCAGAAAGACATTATAGGTGCAAGGCTAAAAAACACTGCCTAGTGTTGTCTATCTATAGTAACAGGCAGACACAGAAATGTCAAAAGGACAGAGTAGTTGAAATAGGACATTTAAAAAAGTAACACGTTTGTGGGACAAATACGCTGCAGATATAGAGCTTACTGAGATTTTTTCATAGAGCTTACACTTTCTTCTGGCAGAACTATGCATTGCACATGGAAAGATTATAAAATGTGCCTTGTGATTGTCATGATACCTTATTTCGCCATTAGTTACTTTAAGTGTGTGTCAGTATTTTTACATGCTGTCTCAGTTTTTAAGCATTTTCATATGGCATACATAATTGCCATCCTTACACCCTACCTTTAAGAATATACACACTACCGCTGAAAAGTTTGGGATCACCTTCTAACTCCATGGTCATTTCTGATTTTTATTTCTTTTTTACTTTATAAAGCAATGGTGAAGGCGTCCAAAATACGCAATAATCTCCTTTGAACAGATAATGTTGAGATGTATCTGCTACTCATGATCTGTAAAAGCCTTCATAACGGCTCTAATCTGATGTTTGTTAATTAGTGATTTTTGAGCCTGGTAACTCAAAATGAACTTCTCCTCTGCAGTAGAGGCAAGTTTTGGTCTTGCTTTCCTGGGATGGTCTTCAAGAGATCCAGTTTCATCATGGTGTTTGATGGTTTTTGTGAATGCACTTGACAGTACTGTTCTTGCAAGATCTATTCCAGACAGGCTTACCTCCGTGTCTTAAAATAACAGGTGACTGTTGTTGTTGTTACATAATTACCTAATTCCATACATTTAATTTCATAGTTCTGAAATCCCCAGAATTGTTGTAGAATGTAGAAAATGCATTACTAAACAAAAGTGTAAAAAGTGTTTTGCAAGATGAGCACAATTTTCTAATAAGTTTGAACTTGTTAAATCAGAGAGGGCTTGATATTCGAGTACTGTAGTATGTATATGCTTTGTTGGTCGAGCATCAAATGGCCACAACTGAGCCAACAGTTCTTCTCTCGTGCGCGCTGTGGGATTGTGGGTAATCGTCTACCATGGTCTCAGTGCGCATGCATCACTCAACATCCATATAGTCAACATCCGTGAGCGTGTGTACTGTTTACTGTAACATTGTGACCATGTGTGTGTGCACGCGCATACAATAAAGCATTTTGTTTTATTTTGTGCCCAAGTGTGGTGACTGTTCTTTAGTAACTGTACTGCAACAACAGCCCTCGTGAAGAAAAAAAGTTAAAAAGGCTGTAGCAGTGCGGGAGATGATTTTGTTTAGAGGAGTGATTCTGTTAGTGTGTGTTAGTTCTCTGTGTGTGAAAGCTGTCCTACACAGTAGCCCCCCTCCTGCTGCTTCTTCTCTCTTCTACTGTAACACCAGTCACGATTCTTTTCAAAGGTAAAGTGAAGGGTCTTTTTTTTTTTCTTTTTACTTTATAATTTGTATTAATTATTTTTATATAAATATGTTTGGGCTGTGAAATGAATCATCAGAGTTTCTATTATTTCTAATGGGAAAATTCGCTTTGATATATGAGTGCTGTGATATACAAGCACGCTTCCGCAATGAATTATGCATATACTATATATACACTATATACTGTATATATAATATATAGAAAATGCCAAGTAATTGCACAAGTTTGCTCCACAAACATCAACCTCAAAAAGTTGCCGAAAATATTTTAAAACACCACAAAATTATATATTTGATCCATCTGCATCAGCTTATCCTCATTTTTCTAAGCAGTGCCTTAGCTGCCTTAGATCACCAATGAACAAACACATAAACAAAAAGCAAAAGCAGTGGCGAAATAAAAGAAACCATGTCATGGTATTCTTAAAAAAATGTTCAGTATAGGAACTAAACTAAGCCACAAATATACATGACACATGAACATGGGCAATCTGGAGCAGATGAGCAGTCAGAGAATTCATCCTCCTGCTCAGGCAATATACTGTAATGACTTTCTTTGGTACTTTCTTTTGTAAGCACACATGCATTTACTCACCACCGTTTATGTGAGGATAATTTCATTTTATTTATGCACACAAAAGTGTAAGTGTGTGTGTGTGTGTGTTCATGACATGTTCATGACATCACCAAATGCAACAAGCATGGTAGCATGTGCACACAACCTAGATTTCTATGGCATGCATGTAATGTACATGCCAATCTCTAATATATTTATCATGATTGAAAGGATGTTTTAATGTTTTGGCTGGAAACGCATGATGTCACTGCATGCGAAAAACACAACACAGACCTTTATGGCATGCACCGTGATAACGTACAATTCTGTATATGCACACCTCATGATCTACAGAACACGCATGAACCGACATGCAATGCTTTTCATGTTTTTGTTTGAAACACATATTATATTGGATGTTTGCTATCAATGTGTAAATTTTCTGATTTTGTATCCAAAAATAATTATTGCAAGATGGTTTTTCATTATGATTCTATCGGCACTTAAATTGAGATGCATGCAAATGGGATCACCACCACTCACTCACTCATCTTCTATACTGCTTTATCCTGTATTCAGGGTCGCCTGGAGCCTATCCCAGGAGACTTACAGCACGAGGCAGGGTACACCCTGGACAGGGTGGCAATCCATCGCAGGGCACACACACATACACACACACACTATAGGCCATTTAGGAATGTCATATAGCCTAATCTGCAGGTCTTTGGACTGTGGGAGGAAACCGGAGTACCCGGAGGAAACCCACCAAGCACAGGGAAAACATGCAAACTCCATGCACACAGAGACGGGAATCGAGCCTGGCCAGGAATCGAACCCGGAACCATGGTGGTGCAACACTACGTGATAGTGCTAACCACTACACCACTGTGCCGCCCACTGGCGATCTCTGCGGTTTTAAAGGGTTAAGTCTTGGTAACTTTGAGACCCTTTCCTATTTCTGTTTTTAGTTTACTTCCTGATTTAAAATGATGGATTATCCTTGTTTGATATTATCTGCCTGTGTTTTGATCTCTGCTGTGAACTCTTACATTTTCACACTTGGTCCCTATACTTCTACCAGTTTTGGCTTTGGGTTAGAGGAGATGCTTATAATTTCTGATTAACTTCCACATAGAAAAATACTTTTTGAACTGCAGATAACTGTACTAATCTGCACATTTTAGATGTTACAATATGATAGGCATCATGTTCATCTATTTCTTTCTCATGAATTTCCTTCGGGACCGACACTCATTGGTGAAAAACTGCAGCTTTGGACACATAGATTATCATTGTGAAAGAATAGGTGCAAACGAGGAACCATTTTCACATACAGTAGGAAGATTTTTAGTCATGCAGGCAAAGTGCTCAAAGCACAAAGATGATCCAATTGCAGTACTTATGAAAATTTGTTCCTATGAAATCCTAGTTTTACATATCAATAAAGCATTCGCTCCCTTTGACAATCACAGCCCTTTACCCACCATCACACAGCTTGAAACAAAAAGGGAAGTAAAGGTTGAAACAATCACACTGCTCGGCATGAGTGGCAAGGGCAAATAACTTCCATAACTGATGCAGTCCGCACTACGGTTCAATGGAAGCAAGCTCAAGACCACCATTTTCATGGGGAAAATTGATTGGTTCTCTGAACCACTCCTGGGCATGAAAAACCGCTTTCACACTCCACCAAACGTACCAAATTCTCAGCCCTTCTCTGGAAAAAGAGTGTCAAAATGACCTCTGTAGAGAAGATGGGTTGCAGTTTCGTTGAAAGGACTGATGTGGACAAGTCTCAATAAGCTAATTTAGCAGGACTAGCTAAGTGCAGCTCTACAAAGGCATACATGAACTTTGATCTTAAAGGTGTACTATTATATAATAAGAGGTTAGATTGAAAGAAGTATAAGTGACATTGAACCAAACAAACTTTAAACACTGACTTTTAAAAATGCTTACTATAGCTGTCTATTTTTGGAGCTCTCTGAAGAGAAAATTCACTCTTCAAGCTTTCGCCCTGAGCTACAAACCAAAGAGTTTTTTTTTTGATGTTGGATTTTCTAAACGTGTGTTGCTTAGATACAGTTATTTCTTTTAGGTTTTGATGATTGGCATAAACCTGACTAAAGATGCATGTATAACCCTTAATCATTTAAAAAGATACCAAGCATACAGCAATGTACCAAGATACAGTATTCACAGTAATAATTGTTCAAGGCAGGAAATGTCTGATGTATATCAAAAATGTTCCGTGCAATACATTTTTCAAAAAGAGAGGATAAATCCTTTTTATTCTCTCTCTCTCTCTCTTTTTTACTCTCTCTCTTTCAAATGTCTCATTGAGCTAAGTCTGCTTAGATGAAATAGTCTACTTAACAAACATAAAATTTAAATTGCACTACAAGCATAAATTATTCAATTTAACAGACTTTGCTTATCCAAAGCTGGTGTGCTAGTGGTGGAGTCAAGCAAATTAATGGCCAAACTAGCTGGGAATTTTAAATTAATAGATGCCTCAAGGAGAGTTTGGCAGGAAAGTGTATAATGTTGCATCGGGGTAATATTCAAACTTGACGTCTGTCTGCACATTTTGTGAAACCCGGATGTCGCCCTATTATGGTCTGACTTCAAGGCTTGAAAAATAATCTTTAAGAAATCCAGGCGGCAAAATAAAAAAAATAAAAAAGGTATTCGTCTAGTTCAGAATCAGAATCAGAATCAGAAAGAGTTTTATTGCCAGGTACGCTTGCACGTACAAGGAATTTGTTTTAGTGACAGAGCTTCCAGTACAAAAAATACAAATGACAAGACAAACAC
>JAQMYL010000039.1:9173786-9184473 GCA_030014365.1 Clarias pachynema | reverse complement strand
AGACACAAAATAAAATATGTTTTACACACACACACACGTGGTCACAGTGTTATAGTAAACAGTACACGCGTGCACGGTTGTTGATTATACCAGTGAGAGACGAGCACTAAAACCCAGCAGGGGAGACGATTACCCACAATTCGCAGCGCAAGAGAGAGAAAAACCGTTGGCTCAGTTGTGATCACGTGACACTCTGCGTCAAAACAAGAAGCGCATGCGTGATACATGATACTCGGTGCTCGCAAACCAAGACTTGTTTGTTTTCCAAGTCAAAATTTATTACGAATCTTTGCTCGTCTTGCGGAACACTCGTAAACCGCGTTACTCGCAATCCGAGGTTCCACTGTACTGTGAAAAAAGAAGAAAGATGAGAATAAACAAACCTGCCAACTTTTTTTTTGCTTCTGTTTCACTGAATTATCCTATTTATTAAACAAGACCTATTGACACCGGGATCACGTGACTCCTGTCAATGTCTCAGCTCTTCACACCTGTTGTACATTGAATGGATATCAACCTGCAGTTGTTGGCTTCGGGATTGTTTTAATAAAATCTTCTCAAAGTCACAGCGTTCATCCAGAACGTTCTTAAACAGCGGTGTCACTTTTTACTGTCGTGTCCGTCGTCCGGTCCAGCTGTTAGTTTTCACGTTAGTGCTTCGTGAATGTCCACAGAGGCTCTGAAGCGTCTCCTTTTTCTCTGTTTTTCACAGAGAATGAGAGAGTGGTGGAGCTGCTGCACGCCATTAAACAGAAAAGTGTGACTCTAGACACCATCAGGCATAATCCTTTACCGCTGTGTAAGAGCCCGCTGCTCCATCAGTCTGGTAAGGTCCACACACACACATAGTTTCATGCATGACGTGCCTATAAAGTGTGAAACTTATTTTTTATGCCACAGAACCACTGAATTCTCAAACCTGATTGGTCAGAAGGTGTCTAGTATTCCTGAGCAGCAGCTAGCCTTTTAAACGTTATTTAATTAAGGAAAACATCTACTCCTGAAAGTTTCTCTTAAAGAGACATTGCATTTTTGAAGGAGTCTCCAGTGTCAGTAGGAATGTAACATGTCAAGCTGAGGTTTATTTTCTCTCATTAGCATCATGAGAGAGGAACGGAAAAAAAGTCAGTATATTTGTAGCTGCTATAATGTGAGTAATATTGAGAACTATCCTGTCTTTTGGACAGCCCATAATATTATACTCAGATAGCAGACATGTCTGATCCGGAGTGGAGTCTTCTGCTATCCGGGAATGTCATTATGAACAAAATACAATTTTATTAATAAAAAAAAAAATCTTACTCGTTGTTAATAACATTGCTGCTGTATACAAGGCACGTTCGGGGACGCGCCGTTCTAATTTAAGAAACTAGTCTCGTCCCAGCAGCGTCTCTGATTCACCGATTATTTTCCCGTAACTAATTAACTAGCTTGTCGATCGTGATTGATTAACAGCAGAAAGGACAGATTTCCTTTTTTGTGTCTCGCATCAGAAAGACAATATGGCGTTATTGCTGCACTCGCGTCTCATGTCTCCGGTGTCATCAGTCCAGTTAAACCAGATGGCGGATATTGTGTACACTGACAGCTCCAGATGTTTAAAGCTGGAATTATTCTTGGTTTCTTTCCTTCCCTAATGAAGAACCTTGGAATATTTGCAGCCACAGATTTCTTAGAAAAATGTGTGTGTGTGTGTGTGTTAATAGTTTTCACTCATGCTGAAGGCTGTGGATCCTCATTTTATTCGTTTTGTACCTCTGCTCCACAGACTCGTCCTCATCCCAGTCTCCAGGCCAGTCAGGCGAGTTAGTCAGTGCCAGACCCCCGACTCCTCCCCCTCCGTCCACGGGACCTCCGGTCGAGCCTTCCTCGGCTCCGCCTCCTCAGGATCACCTCAGACCCGTCTCTGAACCCCTCAGACCGAAGGATGCTCCACTCCCCCTGCCATACGCTGATAAAACACGGAGCGGCGACACGATCCTGAGCAAAAAGCCCTCCAGCCTGCTGAACTGCGTCCGTCCTCCGGCGCACCATAAAGACGCCACGTGCAGCCTGAACGGCCGGACCAAGACCTGGGAGACCTTCACAGCCGAGGAGTTCGCGCAGCAGTTCCACGAGTCGGTGTTGCAGTCCACTCAGAAAGCGCTGCAGAAGCACAAAGGTGAGCTTTTTAGCTTTTTTTAAATTATTATTTCACTGGGTTTTTTTTTTTTTCTA
Source organism: Clarias pachynema (assembly GCA_030014365.1). NCBI lineage: Eukaryota > Metazoa > Chordata > Actinopteri > Siluriformes > Clariidae > Clarias > Clarias pachynema. Next base: position 9,182,256 of record JAQMYL010000039.1, on the reverse strand, counting down.
CAGCTTTTTGATATATATATTTTTTCCTCCTTCCACCAGGTGGCGCCTCAGCCATCTCCGAGCCTAATCACACCATAGACTCCACGGTGCACTACAACATCCCGGAGCTGCAGAGCGGCTCGGGCCGTAGCACACACCCTCCTCACACACACCCCAACGGTCTGCACTGCCCACCCGCGGCCCGGCGAGACGCCCCGACACGCCCCGAACTCTCCAGCGAGGAAGACTCGGACGAAGGGGATGATGAAGGAGACGAGGAAGAGGAAGAGGCTCTGGGGCACAGGTGGAACGGGATCGAGTCCATCTTCGAAGCGTATCAGGAATATGTAGAAGGTGATTTGGGTCTCTCTGCTCCATCGGAACTTTTTTTTTAATCCATCGACCCGATACAGTTTCATCACGATACCTCGGTGACGATCCGATTTGTACCGCGATTCTATAAGTATCACGATTTCATGAACATCCCGATCCGCCTTCTGTTTAGCGAGTCGTTCACTCGTACCACACGGGATGCTGCGCCGCCTGCCAATGTGATAAAAGTTTAAAGTGCACCACCTGTAGGATTAAAGAGGAACTGCAACATTTCACCTCAAATATGTGAATAATAATTTTTAAAAATCTAACATTTTAAATCGATTTCGGATACATGAATCACCACACAAAAATAACGTGTGGAAGCTGGAAGTAATATGAAGCAACTGAATCGATTTATTTCCCACAATACATTTACATCTAGCCATTTGGCTGACGCCCTCATCCAGAGTGACTTACGTCTTTTTATCTTATTATACAAAGATAAGCAGTTGAGGGTTAAGGGCCTTGCTCAAGGGAATCCCAGGGACAAATTGGTGGTTGTGAGATTTGAACCTTTCAAGGTAGTCCAATGCCTTAACCACTGAGCGACCCCTGACCCCTATAATACAATAAACTCTTGAGATACACCTCATTCCTTCATATCAGATTTAATTAGTAGATTACGTTAAAAGAAATGGGAACTTATGTTTTACTGCGACAGGCTAATGACAAATTGCCTAATGATGATACGATTAAAAAATTGGTTGTTTGTGTAACAACCTCAGCAGCGACCTCGTTTCCCCTCTCGTCTGTTCCAACCATTCTGCATCAGAAGTATACTAATCACCAGCCTGATCATCTCTCATCATCTGCACATGCCTTTAGTTAGATGTTTTTTCTTTTTTTAATGCTTAAATGATTTCTAGGCGACTGTGTGGCTTAACAAACCAACAAAAAAATTAATTAATTAAAAAAAAATAAAAGTACCTCAGGAAGCCTGGAGAACTGGAAGCAAAATATGAAGAAATAAGAGGGGAGTCAAGATTTTTGCACAGTACTGTATAATTCCAGGTGCAAATCATTTATCGCAGGCATGCGCAGACCATTGTTTGTACTGTTTGTAAGCACTTGTCGTTATCTGTGGACTAATTTTGATTTGTTGCCTATATCTGATTTTTTTGACCGTCTGTTTACACTATGACTCATATCCGATACACGTGTTTACACTTGCCATACCATCTGAAACATCGCGCATACTTAAAGGGAGGTTCTTGCGCTACACACTAGCCAAGATGGACGAAGGCGAAATATGATTGACGCTAGCTCTGCGATATATGCAAAGTTCGCGAAACGTCACCATGGTTTTGAAACGGAGGAGGAAAAAACAAATTGCAGCCTGTGCATATGCTTCATTCACCAAATACTGATTTCTTAATGTTATTTAGCCTAAATAAGCATTAACACAAGGCGGGCGGGGGGGCTTTTCCATGTCGCCTGCGATGTTAGCATTCCACAGGAGAATAACATTACGTTATTAAACCGTGAAGAAGTTTTAATGACGTACAGAACACAATGCCTCAGAAAATCCAATCTGTCTGTTTACATGACAATCACATTAGCACATATCTGATTTATATCTGATTTATTTCCACATAAAGGAGGAGGCCTGAAACCGATCTCGAAAAATATCGGAATGCATGAGTTTTTTTCCTGTTTACATGGACATAGAACATATCCGATATGTGTCATACTGTATAAGCAAAAAATCGGAATTGGGTCACATTTACCTGACAGTGTAAACGTAGCCTAAGTGAATATTCTGCCCCTACCACACAGAATGCTGTACTGCCTGCCCATGTGTGAATAGTTCAGAGCGTGCCACCTGCAGGATAAAAGAGGAACTGCAATATATTACAATTTCAAATGCAAACATAAATAAATTTTTAAAAAACTCAGTGTGGCGATACATGAATTTCCACTCCAAAAAATAGCTGAATCTAGACCTCTCTAGTAGACAGCCCCTGGTTCATATATAGGTCTTTCAAAGCAGCATTTGTCAGCAAACTGTCAGATGATTGGATTTTAAGTGTCTATGGACCTTATCCTAAGCTCTTTCACTTTTACAAAAACCTACATCCACTGTAGCTGGATTAGTGAGAGAAGTCTTCCAGTTAATAGCTTAGTACACATTGAAAAATGAGATTGCAAAACTGCAAATTCTTTCGTCATGAAGCATAGGCAAAGAACGCAGAGGTATGTTGGGGTTTATTGAAAATTGATTAAAGCAGACAAACTAAAATGAGAAGGCAACAGGCCAAGGTAAAAGTTACTGTATGCTGCCTTTTCAAAAGTTATCACTGCCTTTATATACCTACAGTTATAAATGCTTATTTTATTTTATCCCAACCTTGGATGTCTATTTATTCTCATACAAAATAGCTGATACATCAAGATACATTACTGTTTAGTGACAAGGTTGTCACTGGGTTGAGGTTGTCACACCTCAGACTCAAAGCCTTGGATAAGATCTGCACTGGGACTTGGCAAATGTTAGCTTTTGATGGAGCAGCTTGCACGCAGTAAAACAGCTCTGTGTCCTTAAGAGACACCCAACAGGTGAAATTCAGCAGAAAATGGATATATGAAATTTCTAAGCAGCCTTGAACGTTGATAAAATGACAATGTCACCGGCTGTGCTTTGAAATTGCAAGAATCAGCAGTGCAGACTCTGGTGTCACTACATTTCATTATGCAGTAATTTTGACAGCTGTTTCCACAGAAAAACTTAAATCTTGTTTGTGTTGATTCCACATGCACACACGTTTGTATGGAAAGTATAAATGAATAAAAAGCTTTCTCTGTACTATATTAAAACATAATTTATTATCAATAATACGCTCACCATCCACTTTACAACAAACACCTGCTCATTTATGCAGTGGTCCAAATAGGCAATCATGTGGCAGCAGCAGAATGCTCAAATAATGTAGGTGCGGGCCAAGAATCAGAAAGGGGAGAAAGTCTGATATCTGTTACTTTAACCGTGGTACAGTATGGTTGTTGGGGCCAGATGGGCTGGTTTGAGTATTCCAGTAATGACTGATCTCCTGGGAACACTCTTCAGGGTTTACACAGAATGTGGAGGTGTACAAATCTCTTAATAAGTGGACACTAAGTGTAACATAATTAAATGAAGTTTAAAGTGAACAGTATGATGCATCAGGCAGTACGGTGCCAGAGTGTTAGCACTGTCGTCTAGCACCTACAGGGTCTGCCTCGGGTCTATGTGCAAGTGGTTTGCGTGTTCTCCCCGTGCTTGGTGGGTTGCCTCCGGGTGCTCCAAGACATGCAGATTAGGCTAACTGGCATTCCCAAATTACCTGTAGTGTGTGAGTAAGCGTGAGTGTATGTACAGTCGATCCAGGGTATACTCTGCCTCATGCCCAAAGTCTCCTGGGATAGGCTCCAGGCCCCTTGAGACTTGGAATGCAGAATAAAGCACTATAAACCATGCCTGAGTGAGTATGATGCATCTCTAAATAAAAATTCTATTATTCAGGAAAATGAAAAAAACAAAAATGGAATACCCTTGAGCCTCTGATACAGTAAATTAGGAAAGTCACCAGATAATTCCAGATGTTAATCTAAAGTTTATTTGCAGATTGTAACTTTTAGAACAATAAAACCATTAGCTTCAAACCGGGTACTGATTTTATTTATTTTTTTAAGTAAAAGATTAAAAGTTTATTCAGAAAAAAAAAATTAATGTAAAAAGTAGTTAATAGAACATGCGCTTAAATTGATTAGGCAATTTAACTGCTATTTTGTTGATCAAATCGATTAATTGAATTCATGTGTCAGTTTTGATTCTTCTACTTTTTACGTTTATGGGCATTAGTGCAATTATGCCCCCTGCTGGACTGGAGTTTGGTGCAATAGATTGTCAGGGGGAAAAAATCAGTTTGTATGAGATACTAGTTATACAGCACTTCAATCCATATAAGTTAAATAGTTTTAAATGGTTTAAAACCTGTAAAAAACAAAGTTAAAAGAAATGAATCAGACAAGAAACATTAGTGCTATCAAGTCTAACTGATTTAAAAATCATAATAATAAGCAAAAATCTAATTGAATCAAATTGATAGTCTGCACATGATTCACTGCTCTATTAACCAGTGGTTTTAACTGATGAAATTGACCTTAATAAAATTTTTTTTAATAAAATAAAATAATAATAATAATAATAATAATAATCATCATCATCATCATAATTTGACTTGCTGCCTAGTCAAGAATATTGGGAACTTATGGAATATATTAATAGCGTAACTGGACAATAGTAAACAGGCACTTAGTTAAATATAGCATATTAACTTAAGTAATTACCAAAAACCTTTTATTTTAGCATCATATTAAAACAGTTTACTGAGAAAGTGCCGGCTACACTCCTGCTCAACATCACACCACATTCCAATGGCTTATTCAGATCCACACAGATAGCTTCTGTACATGCTAACTGCAGTCACATTTATATCTGTAAGTCAATTTAATGCCTAAGCCATGCTCCCAGGCAGGTTTAAAAGTTATCAAAAAAGCAAGGATGAGTACAATAGAAAAACTTCAATTGTAAATTCTGTACAAATTTTTTCTCAGGAAAGAAAACAGAAAAAAATATTTTGCTTTAAATATTGGCCTATTCTGCTTGCTGCACCATAATTCCACAATATACAGTATACTGTAGGACCTAACATGGTAAGATTTGGAAATCTGCATATGAAATATGACTTTCATAAGCTGAACTTAATTATGTTGTGCTTTTCATCTCCGAGTGATTGTGGGTATTATCACCTATTCACAGCCAGACAGTTTATCGTTTTTTAAAATTTCATTCATTCATCTTAAATCTCTGGGTAAAGACTTTGTATATAGTGAACACTGTCGGCAGAGATTATAAAATCTTAAACAAATATATATACAGGAAAAAATATAGTAAAAGCATGGGCTGCAATAGCTCTTGACACCTTGTCTGCAATGTGAATTAGTCTGTAATATAAAAAAAATCATAGACAAACTGCTTTTTAAGATTGAGAACTTAAGCCATACAGACAACAGTTTCCACTGCTATAATGGCCAAGCTCAACAAGATGCCATTTTTTTACTGGATTCATGTGGATGCTGGTAATAGATTTTTTGTGGTGGCAATAAGCCTGAGGATCAACAGGTTAGCCATGATACAGTATGTCCACAATCTCGGCTATGTGAAAGCAGAGGCAAGCCCCCGTGTGAATACAGGATTTTTTCTTTATCATATCATATTCATAAACTAATAAATTTACTTTAGAGTAATTTTTTTTTAGTGCTGCTGTTATATTACACTCAATGGTCAGTTTATCATAATAATAAAATGTGGATTTATGGGAAAATGACACTGAATATTAAATCTATTTAATAAAGTGTTTGAAATGAAGTGAATGTTGTTCATTAAAAAGCTGAGAAAAATGCATCTGTAATCGAGAAACGTCATTTTGTTTAAATGGCTAAAAAAATAATTCAGTGATAAACATAATCTGGGAAACAGATAATCCTTCATTGGTGCCTGCTCCTTATGCAGAATTTAAACTAAACAATTAAGCAAACATAATTATTAATTAAAGATAAATAATGATTTGTATGTGTCGAGAATTTTCTTAATTCTTGTACAAAATTGATTATTGGTATCATAAACCATATGTAGCATTATCATGTACTGCCATAGTTGTCTTTACACATATCATGTATCGCTATATCATGTAATTACTAAATGCAAGTGTCCGTAATATACCTTAACGCTATTATACTTGAACAAGATCTCCAATATCTTTATAAGTTGCACCTAATAAAATTTGGCGTAACTTTGTAAGTGTTCTTACCTGGTGTGTCTCCAATTGGCTTCTGTGGCTTGGGGGTCACACCGAGATTAACAGCAGCCTGTGTGGTACTCAGCCTTTTTGGACGAGTGGTGGTGACCACCACGTGAGTCCTTTGTGGGCTACGTGTGGTCGTGGTAGTTGTAGTGGTAGTTGTAGTGGTGGTAGTGGCCTTTGTAGTGGCCGTGGTTTTAGGGATAATTTTCACCTCGTCGTCCGCCCCATCATCGGTCCCAGTGGGCCCCCAGTCGATAAATCCTGCCACTGTAGTGGTCCTTCCTTCCTGTGAATAACTGTCATAACTATCCCACTTCAACTGCCTACGTTGTCGCAACAAGTGCTGCACAATGTCGGCTTTACTCCCCTCCAAAAACTCCAATGACTCACCTCCCTTTGAGGCATGGAACCTGGAGGTGCAGTTCTCACAAAGATTACGTTTGTGCCTCTGTGGCCGTAGTTTAGACCCTAAACCCTCTCGTCCGTCTCCTCCACTTCCTTGGTGGTTGAGTACTGGTACAGGATGTGAGATACCACGCTGCCATGTGCCCAGAGTCCTCCAGTGTGGACCAGTGGGTACATCCCGGTTAAGAAGACGAGGGCGTAAGCGGGGCAGTGACCGAGGGAGCAGCCTAAGCCCAGTGCCCACTGGAGCACACATGGAGAGATCCATAGTGAGGTGTACAAGGGTAAAGAAGACCCACATTCTGCATCCCAGTAGTCCCAGTGGTCTCAATGCAGCCATGAAACTGAACAGAAGAAAAAAGAGGATTATGAGTCTAATTGGGGCACCTTGACAACACTTATACTACACCCTCCAGCATCATCAGCATCACCTTGAATAGAGTAGATGAGAGAAAGGGTGTTTACGAGGCGTGTATCATTCCCTAGGATCAAAATTATGCTTGTTGTAGTTGCTCTGTATTTATAATGTAGCTTCACAGCTCCCTGACTCTCTAACCCTTATGAATTGAACTCTAATACTTATTAATTTTGTATTTCTCTTTATCCTTAAAGGATAAAGTGAAAAATTCACAGTCAAAGACTAGTCTTGAATTTCTTTAATCCTTAAATATCACTGCATTGCTCCAGAAATGTCCTGTATATTTCAGCTATGGCAAAAAGTAGTGTGCGCATTCGTGTACATGGTTTGGAGGAACAATGAAAAGAGAGCTAAGGCATCACACAGTGACACTGACATGCATTTATAATGATAAAAGGATAGATAGTCGACATACTGACATACATGTTGTCGAAGAAAATTTGCCAGTCCCAAAGAGGAATAACATGCAAGACAAGGATTTAAAGTAACCAACATGTATCAGATTGCAATATTCACAGTGTATAGCCAGATAGTATTTGTACAGTTTTTAAAAATCAGATGAACAAATCTATTACAAATATAATTCAGCATTCCATTTTAAGAAATCATATGCCAGTCAGTATTATGTCCTTTCCTGAGCTCGATGAATTTGACAGACAAAGTGCTAAGTGGACATTTGGAGACACAGTCAGTGTTTTGGATTTAACAAACAAATACAATTTGGACAATGAAAATGAAACACTGGCCAATTTAGTGTTGGCGGTTTCATGGCTAAACTTGACCAGCCTGGTGGCCAATCTTCATTGATTGCACATTCCACCAATAAGAGCATAGCGTGAAGGCTTAATTAGCAGAGTAATAGCACAGTTTTGCTTAAAATATTGCAATGCACACAACACGTCTCGCTGGCGCATCTGTGACCAAGACAGCAAGTCTTTGTGATGTATCAAGAGCCACGGTATCCAGGGTAATGTCAGCATACCATCAAGAAGGACGAACCACATCATATAGGAGTAACTGTGGTCGCAAGAGGAAGCTGTCTGAAATAGATGTCCAGGTGCTAACCCGGATTGTATCAAAAAAACATAAAACCACAGCTGCCCAACTCACTGTAGGATTAAATGTGCACCTCAACTCTCCTGTTTCCACCAAGACTGTTCATCAGGAGCTCCACAGGGTCAATGTACAGTACATAGCCGGGCTGCTATAGCCAAACCTTTGGTCACTCGTGCCAATGCCAAACGTCGGTTTCAATGGTGCCAGCAGCGAAAATCTTTGGCTGTGGACAATGTGAAACATGTATTGTTGTCTGATGAGTCCATCTTCTCTGTCTTTCCCACATCCGGGAGAGTTACAGTATGGTGTGGAGAAGTCCCAAAGAAGCATACCACCCAGACTGTTGAATGCCCAGAGTGAAGCATGGGGGTGGATCAGTGATGGTTTGGGCTGC
>JAQMYL010000039.1:9155759-9173686 GCA_030014365.1 Clarias pachynema | reverse complement strand
TGGGGTGTTTTGGAGGAGCGAGTCAGGAAACGTTTTCCTCCACCAGCATCACGTAGTGACCTGGCCACTATTCTGCAGGAAGGATGGCTCAAAATCCCTCTGGCCACTGTGCAGGACTTGTATCTGTCATTCCCAAGATGAACTGATGCTGTATTGGCCGCAAAAGGAGGCCCTACACCATACAAATGAATTATTGTGGTCTAAAACCAGGCGTTTCAGTTTCATTGTCCAACCCGTGTGTCCGTATGTTGATTAATACATATATATAAACAATAGTAAATGGTTAAAGTGGACCAGGATGGTCAGGAAAGGTTTTCTAGCACCTTCAATAAATAAATAAATTATCAGATTGGTATTTCGTTCTAAGTATTTGCACCTTGGCTTTCCTTCAGGCTCAACAAATTAAAACATAATACATGACATTATATGACATTACATTACTTTCAAACATCACCAGAGTAAAAAAGCACATTAAGCATGCTTTTGTCTCAAAACTGCAAGCGTATGCATGTTTTTAAACTGTATATATAATTAATAATAATAATAATTTTTATAAAAATAATAATTTTTATATAGGTTACACCTATGTCCACCGGTGTTTTTCCTTTATTTATTTTATCATTTTGAACATTGTACATGAAAACAGAATTATGAAAGAACATGTATAGAATTGTATAGTAAACAAAAAGTGTTAAACAACCCAGAATATGCTTTATATTTTCTTGTCCAAAGTGTCTACATTTAGCTTTGGACATAAATGCTTCTTGGTGTACAAGTGACCAATATTTTCCAACATCAACTTTTCAGAGGAGACTGCGTGAGTCAGGCCTTCATGGTCAACGAATAAATCATTACTTCGGAAGAGCAACATGCAGAAGATACTTGCTTAGATATTAGATCAGTGAAAAACAGCACAATTACAACAAATATAATCATTTAGTGTAAAACTGGACACATGTAATAAATAAATAAAAATCAGTTTTGCAATATATTTTTATAATATATAAATATATATATAATGTTAGTCATAAATAGTGCTATGCAGTAAAACTCTTTCTGCACTGAAACTTTGTTCAGTAGCTGCAATCAGAGTACAAGGTACTGGCACACTTTAACTTCAGACGAATCCCAGAATATCATAACCCAGTTTGCTTGTTTTTTTGTTTTTTTTTAATAGTTAAAAAAAGTTAATAGTTTTATATACTGTACATATTCTCTATCCATGTCTTCACCTAAAAATTGCCCTCTGCATGTCTGTAGACTGTTTTGAGTTAAGGAGTCTTTCAGAAAAGGAAAAAATAAATAAATTACATATGGCATGGTGTCCTTCAGTTGCTGTCATCATTTTCAGGCCTGGGCCTTTAATAAACCTCTACAGCAAAATTGGAGGTTTGGCACCATGGCTCAAAAATGATTTATTTCAAAAGCACTCACAATATCCACTTGCAAATCCTGCCACTGAAGGAAGCCAGAGTCACTCTAAATGTAGGGGAATTTTACTGATCAGTGGTGTTACTACTTCATCAAGATCTGTCAACTGCCATTCAGAAATAGTTAAAGGCTTAAGGGATCTTATCATTTCATGATGCATCATTTCATAATTTCCAACATCTGAAAAAAAAAATCATGTCATTAGTGCAATTCTTGGAAACAGCATAATTTAAATATTTAAGTGTTCCTGAAATGGTCTGCTTGAAATATTTGCTTACACTTCTTGATTTGTACCTGGGAGGGAAAAAAAAAAAGAATCATTGTTTTTTGTGGGTGGTTAAATGTTTTAAATGTTTCAAGAGGTTCTACATAAAAAGATTTCCTTAAAGTAACCCATGTGGCATAGGACTCCATATGAGAATAAACCAAAGAATCTTAGTGTCCTTGTTTATGATGTCCTTGTTTGTGATGTTTAATTCTTCTAGATATTTAAAGAGATCTATCTGAAAGCTTTTCTTAGAGTGAGCCACCTGCTATTCAACTCCTTAGAGGAATTCCATTTACTGGTCCAAAGCAGGAGCTCTATAAAAGCTCAATAGTTCTTATTCCACTGTTGGATGCTACTTCAACAATACATGAATAATGTTCTATGATCTCACCCCCTGCTATAGCTCCTCAGAAGTTGGCCCTCTGGAGTTTTCACCCTTGTGATCACTAGGTTCTGCCAAATGTGCCCCAGTGCCCCTTCACTCAACAGATGCATTTGATGTTCTAGCCATCTGCCACACCAAGATGAAGCTCACTCAATCAAGAACTTCAGCCAACGCTCCAGCCTCTCAGAGGTAAACCCCCTGCAGTTTCAACCTTATGATTATCAGGGGCTGCCAAAGGTTTTGTTGCCCTTTTGTCTGACAGACACTGTTCATGCTTCAGCCATCAGCACAATCAAAGGACCTGATAGCTTTGGCACATCATTCATGAAGTCACAACAAGAAACAACTGAGTCAATTCGGTATATGTTAAAACTGTTGAATTTTGCATACTTATTACATCCTACGTATGCACCACATTGTCTGTAAGGTAATTATATAAATATGTAATGCCTACGCATAAACTACAAAGGAAGTTGTCATGTTTTAGGTTAAATTAATGAAAGTACATGTTTTAATTTCATGATGCCAATTTTATGAACTTATCTTTATTTGTCTGTGATGAATAATCCATTTAGAGGTGTGAACTAAAACTGCACTGTCTAGAGGAAGTTTCAAAAACAAGAAGTGTCAAGGCGAATGATGTTCCCTCTAATTGAACTGTATAAATTTTTGCTCGCCATATCTATCAAATTAAAATGACTTATTTAAATAGCATTTCCCCAAATGTCATTAAATTGTTCTAGAATTGACCATAAATGCAATTTCATGAGTCAGACAATGAGTTTATTATCCACAAACAAGGAGAAAATGTATCAGTAAAACATCTCACATTTAGCTTGTTTTCAGGGTTGTAGGCAAGAACTTGATATGATGCATAAATAAAATTAAATACTTTGAAATTCAATGTCCTGCAAGATTTACAGTCAAACATGCAGCTCATGTCAACATTTACAACAGCAGAAAGTGTTAAGGAGAAATGAGCAGTGCATGATTGTGTGTCTCACATTTCTATACTGTTGCGTAATGACAGATTTGTCTGAGAATAATTAACATTAAATCCTTTTAACAGTTGACATGGAAACCTTTAGAGCAGGGATGCTTAGGCCCTAACATGCCAGGCATTGAATGTAGCTTTTAATCTCCCAGATGCATATATGGTATGCAGGGGAGTAGGGAATATTGATGAAAGCACTGTGAGAACGACTTATAAACCAGGCAGTCTACCAATATAATGGCATAAGGAAGTTCTATTATAGTATGCAGTTACAATTCTGAAAATTATAACTGTAACAGAAATATTAAATGAATTCACATACTGGCATAAATCCTGTAAATGGAAAGGCGGTTGGCAATATTAAATAGGAGCTGTATCTTTTTATTTGTCTTCTTATGGGAGCAACATCTTCCTAATACTCCTTTTCTATTTTAAAACTGTATATGTGTTTCTTTAGTATTTCTTACCAAAGAAGCTTCACTTTTAGCAAATAGCCACTACAATTAAGCATATTATTACTATTATTATTATTATTATTATTATTATTATTATTATTAAGCAATCATCTTATATATACAGTATTATTATTATTATTATTATTATTATTATTCATTTTTATTAACTCAATGATGTAAACTAGAAGATTACCCCAGTCTGAGACTGGCTATTAATTATTAAAAAAAAAAAAAAAAATTTATGTACGTTCGCTATGTATTTACGTATGCCGCTTAGGTGGCTAAGACTCTAAATTGACGATTTGCTGATCCAAGGATTCGGGTTTGCGCTCTGCTGCTGGTCGGTTGGTAGGTTTCCACACCCCATACTGGCATAAAACCTGTGCCAAGTTGTGTGCAGATCGAATTGTTTGCTATGGTGACACTTTGACCCCTTGACGGAAGCAGCTGGAAAAAAGTTTTTTATATGTGCTAACTGAGCATTAGACTAATACTCATTTTGCTCTCAAAACAGTGTCAGTTATTTATGGCATGGATTCCACAATATAGTAAAAACGTTCTTTTAAGTGTAATTCGTTGCCTGGGAAGGCCACTGAATTCATAGTCATTTTTCTTCCTTTATGACATGATACAATATCATGCTAAAGAGGCCAATAAAAGATGGTCAAAATGTGGCCATGAAGGGATTCAAATTGTCAACAACAATACTCAAATAGGCTGTGGCATGATTGATTGATTGATTGAAGTGATGATTCATTGGTATTAACTGACCCAATGCGTGCCAGCAAAACATTCCCCACATCATTACACTACCTCCACCAGCCTGGACTGTTGACATGAAGTAGGTTACATCCATAAATTTATGCTGTTGGCACCAAATTCTGACCCCACCAGATGAGTGCCTCAGGAAAAATTGATATTCATCAGACCAGGCAACATTCTTCCAGTTTTCAACTGTCTAAAAATGGAAACCGACCTGGTCTTCTGCTGTCGTAGCCAATCCCCCTCAAGGTTTGACATGTTGTGCATTCTGAGATGCTTTGATGTTTTGATTTACTGTAGACTTTCTGTCAATGCAAACCATTCTGGCCATTCTCTGTTGACTCTCTAATCAACAACGTGTTCCTTTCTGCAGAACGTGGATGTTTCTTTTTTGTTTTTTTTTATTACAACATTATGAATAAATAATAGGGACTGTTGTGAGTAAAGACACCAGGAGATCAGCAGTTGAAGAAAAACTCAGAACAGCCTGCTTTGCACCAACAATAATGCCATAGGCAAAATCATTGAGAACATAAAGTTATGTTCATTGAGAACATACATTCTGATATTTGATGTGAACATTACCCAAAGTTGCTATCACATACAGTATTAATATGATGTGGGCATTGCACTGCTGCCACATGATTAAGATAACTGCATGAATGTGTAGATGTACAGTATAGTGCTCCTAAAAAGTGTTCGGTGAGAGTATGTATGTATGTACTGTATGTATGTATGTATGTATGTATGTATGTATGTATGTATCTATCTATCTATCTATCTATCTATCTATCTATCTATCTATCTATCTATCTATCTATCTATCTATCTTTCTATGCCTCACTCTCCATGTTCCCATCAGTTCCCATATTAAACCTGTGTCAATTTATCCTAAAATGGGTAATTATTGTCCAGTTGTGTTCACTACTTTACATAAATCATGTTTGCCATAGAGATATTCTATGTCAATATTTAATTTTTTAGAAGTAGTCTGTTGTCTGCTTGTTATTAATAAGATGAGCCAAGCTGAGAAGGATGCAAGCACATACAAGCTGCTACCTGAGACTGTAATTTCTAATTTAAGTGATGTTTTCTTAATAAAATTCAGAATAGCTTATAAATGTCAGAGCTGTCAAATCCAGATCTAGTCTGGGTAATTTCCTTTTTTTAAACTTTTGGACTTTTTGATATTAGTACTGATCCACATGCCCACTAGCATGTAAAAATAGGTATTTTTCTTCTTCCATCTTAGGAACCTCTGTGGTCCACCATGGAGGCCATTTCAGTGACCTCTCTAAATGAATGACTAATGCTGCTAAATTCATTAGCTCGAACATACCCATAGGAGAACTGTCATTTCAAACAGAAAAAAAACCAAACGTGAGAGATACATAAAACATGGGTTTAACGATAACAGAATAAAGCAAGTTCAATTATGCCAAACCAAATTCAAGATACGAATTAAGTGGCAATTGGCAGCATTTAAATGTTTGTGATTAATTATTAATATGTTTATAATTTCACCCAAATCACATTACCCACACACATCACCAGAATGACCTTGCTCATGTTTAAAATGTGCAAGTGTGTGTACATGTACTGTACGTCATCTCTATGTTATAACCACGGAGCAAAAACATACAGCTAAACACACTATTGTTGGCCATTAGTGTGAAAACTGATGTAGTGCAAAAAAGCTAGAATATGATTAAAAGGAACTGATAGTAAGAAGTAAGTTTCAATACATTCAGCGCACATTTACTCAAACAACTTTTAAAATATATATTATATTTGCATAAGTAGTTTTGAATTGAAATAAGTTTTACCCTTCATTGAAGAAATCTATTGATTTCACCCTTATGAAGCTGCTTAATATGAAACCAAGAAGAAGAGCCAGATGCAAGAATCAGCCAAAATGTGAGGATTAATGCATCAGGGCATTATGTTTTACTACAGATGACCCTGGCCATATAATACCCACAAAAGAAATAACATTACTTTAAAATTAGAGCATTATCTCATGGACTGCATTATAACCTCAGAGACAATTCTATTATGCTCGGTTCTTTTTACTACTCACATTTTTCTCCATCCTGCTGCTACTGGGATATTGCTCCTAGTGGGTCACTGCTCCAGGGACAGCTTTTCTACTTACATTACTTTCGTGCACGCTTACAGAATATTGCATGCACTATATTTTGTACAATCCTGATATTTTCCTGGTATTTGTACTTTATGTAGCCCTTGGATCATGCATATTTGACTGCACAACTGTTCCAAATTGACATTTTTCCCAAGGTATAATTAAGGAATATCAATAAAAACCTACTTGATGTGACTTGAAAATTGATTATATACTTTACCTGAAACAAATAAAGACTGCCTCTTCCTGTGAGAGGTCTAGCCAAAACCTGAACCTGATCTGTTGCTGACCTTATATTGATTTAACACTGGAACCTTATTAAAAGGGCTAAACTTAATCAATGAGATAATTAATTATAGATTGGTAGAAATAAACATTGGCTTAATAAACATTCTTTAATCATATACAGTTATAACAATTGTTTATGCTAATCTGACTGTCGATTCGGACTGATTATATGAGGAGTGTCAAACAGGGACTTTTGGTTGTACAGAATAATAGAACACAAAAAGTTTAAAGGTGGTAAAAACTACCTTTTTTCTCTATATAATCACTTGCTACAATAATGCACTTATCCCTGGATTTCACTGGTGCTTGGATACCATCAAGGTAAAATGTTCTCAGTACGCCAGAGCCATGATCGGACAGCCTGCTTCACATCTGAAATGTGGGATGCGGCTAAAAGTTCCAGTCGAGGTCTTTTAATGTGCAACAGATGTCTATGAATGATTATGTGTATCGCTCGCATGGACAGATGTGTGAAGATGGCAGATGTCACGAGAACTTTCATCGCATGTCCCAGTTTGACTTGAACATCCCTCGTATTTAAATAAACATTTCAAGGAATCGTAAAAATGGCACTCCACAGTTGTTCTACAGAATATGATATATGGGAATAAAGAAAAGATTAACTAAATTAATAAATAGCCTTGACTGCACAATAAATATAGGAAATGTCTGATTGGAACAGGATAATAGATAATGGCTGATTTTTTATGATGGTAAAATTAATATGACTAAGCACAAAGGATAATAAATTCACATTAATTTATGTACATTGTCCTTGTTATAATCAATAATTGCTTTCAGTTCCAAGATTTTTTTGTTTTTTAAAGCAGTTGTGTAATGACAGGCACCATAACACATCTGCAGAATACAGTACAATATACCAGTGGATCAGAGCAGAAACTATTTGTACAGTATTTGTATTGTTATGATTGTGCAGAAGTATAGGTGAGACCATGTGAGTCACTGTGTCCAGTGGGAGACTGGAATTCTGGAATTATTGATACACACATGTGCAATGACCTGCAGGTCTCATATCACCGAACCTGTAAATCATAAAAAACAACAAACTTGACACATGTATTATGACAGCCTCCGGGAAAGATCTCTGACAGCAAACACTGATAAGACATGAGCGCATGCTGTGATGATACATACAGCACACATTCCTTCACACACACTGACAGAGAAACACACACACTTACGCATTTCAAGATTAGATGTAAAGTACTAAAGCACTAAAATAGTATGGTGATTTATTTAACTATCTATATGCTACATAGTATTTTTTTTTTTTTTTTTACACATAATCCTTAATCTAACCAGAACTCAATACTCAACACAACACAACAAAAAAATGGTCAGCTTTGTTGAGTCTATATTGTACAATGGTGTCCAAGAGTATTTGGAAAGCATATGGCAAATTTTTGTACATGATCGTCAGGAAGCGAACAAGCACGTGTGGATCGAGTGAGTGACATCAGAGTACTGCAGACCTCTTTTTATGCCCAGAGTCGATGCCCAGGTGGATCCAGCAAGTTTTGAAGAAACTTTATAGTAAATAATGATTGTGGCATTGCAATTTAACTGCATAACATAACTGAATATTCTTCTGTCATTATGTTGAAAATGATAAAATGAGAACGTCATTGAAATATTAGTGTTTACTTTTGTCCCAGTACTTTTGTCCACCACTGTAGGGTTTCTAGCAGTGGTTGTAATAACAATGTTATTGTCTGTATTTGTGTTCATTTATTGGTATCTGTTTTCAGATTTAAATCCAAAGTGAGCATGTTCTAAAAATAAGGGAGGAAAAAAAATAATGTAGAAATACCAGAACTATCAGCATACAGTAGCCTGTGACTTCTTACTAATGATGAATAAAACGAACACCATACATTCAATGTAATGATTGTAGCCTCAGTTTCATGCACATGAAAGGAAAATCTACCAATCTATCTTTCTGAATCAAATTCAGTTGCATCACTAGCATGTTCATAACCACCTTCATCTTAAATCTAATGACAATGTAGGTTATCCCTGTTAAACACACAAGCTTCTTGGCCGTCTCACTGCGAGTAGGGTTGGTTCTCAGCCCTGGGGAAAACCATCCGAGAGATACTTCAGCCATCTTACAGTAATTACATCAATAAATCCCAGCAGGAGCAGACTAGAAAGGCACACTTGTGTGCATATACAGTATGTATGTAAAAGAGTGTGTGTGTGCGTGTGCGTGTGTTTGTGTGTGTGTGTGATTCTGTGGATAACCTACATGCACGTGACAGCCTGTCTGTGATGTGGTGTAGAAATAGACAAAGTTTTCTCATATTCTGGGTTACGCTGTCGTCCTCCCAAAGCCTGTGCTCATAGTAACCTGGATAAAGGGAAGAGGCTGCTGACATGTAGAGCCATTAAGATGGGATACTTTAAACATATGGCCAAGTACTTTTAATTTATAAAATGATATTAATGGTTAAATAGCTCTGATTTTTAAATGGAAAATAAATTTGATGCATACATACATGCAATTCTTAATCCATCAGGTTTAATATGATTTTGCTCTTCTGGGAAGGCTTTCCACAAGGGTTAGGAGTGTGTTTATGGGAAATTTTTACACTAATGGACAGGAAGGCCTATCCAGTCATGCTCATCCACACCAAACTTGCTCATCCATGTCTTTATGGACCACAGTCATGTTGGAACAGGAAAGGGCTTCCCCAAACTGTTCACACAAATTTGGGAGCATAAAATTATCCAAAATGTCTTGTTGTGCTGAAGCAGTAGGTGCTCTTTCCACTGGAACTAAGGGGCCGAGCGCAACTCCTGAAAAACAACCCCACGCCAGCTCCAACATGACTGCGCACCAGTGAACTACAACTTGACTGGCCTGCAACTGGCCTCCTGACCTCAACCCAATAGTACCTTTGGGATGATTTCTAAATTAGAATCTTCGAGGCAGGGCTTGGTTTCTCGTCCAACATCAGAAGTCAGTGACCTCACAAATGTGCTCCTGGAAGAATGTTCAAAAGTTCCCATAAACACACTCCTTAAACCCTGTGGAAAGCCTTCTCAGAAGAGGTGAAGCTGTTATAGCTGCAAAGGGTGGGCCAACATCATGTTAAACCCTATGGATTAAAAATTAGATGTTACTCAAGTTCATATGTATGTGAACGAATACTTTTAGCAATATAGTGTATTTGCAAACCTGCTGTTACGAGGTCGCCATACAAATTCAAAAGAAGTAGTTTGTGGATTTTCTTTCATTTCATGCAAATAAAGTCATTAGGGAAGACACAGATAAAAGATATGTATCAACTAAGATCTGCTAATATTATTAGTGAGAGAGCAAGATGTGATAACTGCACAAACAATAACACTTGGGGTTATTAAACATATCAGTCTTAGCCTGGTAAATAAGGAGCAGTTCCTGCCATTATTATCCTAATGAATATGATAATTGTACAGTAGAGCTAAACTGCTAGATAAGAATATGGGAGAGAATCAATCACACGTCCTGGCTTCTGAAGATGGAATTACTATAACTTACCTAAGTCACCGGCTGTCTTTAAATGAAGACTGGAATCCTACCTACTCACTAAGTACTCAACTTCTACTCTTCTGTGTGTACAAACTTGTTAAAGGGAAGGTCCACAATGAAACACAATAAAATGTTTATACTTGAAATATATGTTATGTGTTGAGCAATGCTAGTGCTAATTCGTTAGTTAGTGCTGTATTCAAGTTATTTCCTTGAGAAAACACATACAGTACATACACACACAATGGCTCCACTATGTCTGCAAAAAAACTTGGAGATAAAGTATTGTCTCCCTTGATGCGGCGCTGACATGCTTTTATTAAGGACGTTTTATAAAAAACTTGGTATACAAAAGCCTAATAACAGCACTGACCTGTTAACTGCATGACAACGCTTCTTAGTGATTTCACTAACGTACTACAGATGGGAAGCTTGGTCAAGGCGTTGGACTACTGATTGGAATTTCACAGGTTCAGTCCAAATTGCCACCATTGAGCCCTTGATTAAGGTTCTTAACCCTCTATTGCTCAAATGTACATATAATGGGATAAATGTAAGGATAATGGCCATGATTGTACAGTAAATGTAAATGGGAACGACTAGATGGCGTTCTGACTGAGTTGTTGTCACTGTTGCTACGTCAAAACCTCTTCAAGACCACATTCAGTTCATATTATACCCTTCTGCTGCTCATCACGTTAAGGGCAGGTTCAGAGAATTTAGTGTAAATACAGTACTACAGTAGTTCCAATTCCTCACGACATCAGTTCGTAATGAAAACCACAGCGTGTGTCGTGGTATTTATACCATCCCGCCAACAATGTTACAATGTTGTAAGTGCATGATAAGCACCTGGTAAGAGAGTGGCAGATATAGTAATCTCATCACACGTGGTGAACTCATGATTATGTGCGTGATGGTAAATTATTTTAAAAAACGTGATAGCCTGACAGGGACGTGGCTAGGAAGCATTATGACCTTTATAAATTCACATTTTTCCATTTTGATCCCTGCGTTTTTTTATATTTTTAGAACTCTGCGGGAACCTCATGGTCTCCATCGGAGTGTGACGGGGGCATCACTGTTTCATCGATTTAACGCAGGGATATTGCTAGCACAGTTACAGTTGAGTTAAATAAGCGATATACTGTAAGACCGCTTTTGCTGTTAGAGCCAGAAAACAAAAGACACCTCACTCACCATAATTTTTTGTTATATTAATGTCATGTGTAATGTCATATTAATGTCATACAGTTAAGAAGTAGTGAAGACAGTAACCACTAATCTCAAATTTCCAGAATGCACTACAGCTGCTGTATATGACAAAGATGAGCTGAGTTACTCCAGAGATTCGGCTCAGCCAGTTAGCGATTTATGAGATGATAAGCATGATAGCCCTGATAGTGGTATTACCATGAAACTTGAAGCATGGTGAGACTGGAGTCTACAGATGAGGAGGTGAAAGAGCTGGATGAAATAAAATATTGAAGTGCTGCTGCATCAGCTTCTTATGTGGAAAGGAATCTCGGATTAAATCAGCACTGCAAAAATGTATCTCTTTTTTTATTGTTTTTTTCTAACAACTAAGTTTAATTTTACTTACTTATTTTTAACCACATAAATTGAGCCTCTATCTCTCACTCTGAGTTTGACTTGCTTCTTAGATTGACATGTGTTTACATAGTATATATATATATGTAGCCTGCATTTTCATCCAACCCCATGCAGTCATATGTGACAGGTGCCAAATAAAATATCAGTTATTAGAAATGGGAAATGTAAAATAATATGGAGTTGTTTTCCAGACGAATGGGATGCAGAATCCATCTACAGTATATGAGACTGTACACAAGACAGGATGACCACCGGTCTATCACAGAGTGACACACACCGTCACATGGTCACATAACACATCATCAGTAAAAGTAACTAGTAGCCATAATTATACCTGCCCCACCCACCTTATTTATTATTGTTTTTGCAAAAACAAAATCCAAATTTTGATCATTCCTTTATTCATTCATCTTCTGTACAGGGGGTCACAGGGGGCCTGGAGCCTATCCCAGGACACTTTGGGCTCAAGGTGGGGTACATCCTGGAGGAGGTGCCAATCCATCACTGAGCACACGCGCCCATTACGGGTAATTTGGAAACACCAATTAGCCTAATCTGCATGTCTTTTCGTCTTCTGTGGGAAGAAACTGGAGTACCCGGAGGAAACCAACCAAGCACAGGGAGAACATGCACACAGACCCGAGGTGGTAAACGACTGTGCCGCCTTCAAATGTATGTCATGTTGCATGCCATTTTTAACAATTTCACTCATAACTTACTTTTTACACCTATGTGTACATCTGATTTGTCATTCATTCTGTTTTTCTTCCCTGTAACACAAGTGCAGATGTCTACACCTAATAACAGATATTTAAAATAACATGGATGACTAAAGACCTTCACAGACAATTCCTTGCATTTTGTGGAGAATATTTAAACAGTGGTGCGTCAGTATATAAGCATGAATAGAAAATATAAGCACTATAGAAAACCATGTCAGAATTTGAATGAATCTAACCTCTACCATCTCCAATCAGCAGCTGGACTGTGATCATAATTGAATCGGACTATTCCAGGAATAATGACGAATAATACGGACTCACTGACCTCCTTAACAGAAACACCTGTACCCCTGTTCTTTCATGCAATTATTCAATCAGCCATTCATACGTCAGCAGCGGAATGCAGGAAAAAAACCATACAGGTTAAGGTTAAAAGCCTCAGTTATCATTTTCATATCAAACAGTAGAATGGGAAAGGGGAAATGTGAGCGCTGTAAATTTGATCATGGCATGATTGAGGTACCAGGCAGCTTATAGAAAGGTTACAGTTATTCAAATAACCACTCTATCACTTTTGTGAGCAGAAAAGCATCTCCAAGCGTGTGAAACACAAGACCTTGAGCACACATTTATGTTTAATGTCATATAAGATGAAGAATCTGAGACTACAGTGGACAGAGGTTGGAGTTCAGGAAACATCTCCAGAGTTAGATCTTTTAGAAAGTTGACTTTTTTTTCGTTTTTTTTTACTGGTGATTCATAATTTCATGGTCATTTTGAGTTATTATTACTCGGGACAGACAGTATTATTTTTTAAATCTGGTATGAGTGACTATTTACACCAGGAAGACCTCGGTTAATTTTCTACTGTTAAAGTATAAAAGTATAATTGTATAAGTAAAATCATATCATTTCAAAGTATTAAGATGTAGATAAACCCTAAAGCATGATACTGTATATGAAATCTGCTGTACTCTAATACTGTGTCTGTTTCACATAACGTGTTGTTTCCCTGAGGGCACAACACACACACACACACACACACACACACATATACACACACACATAGACATTCAATTAAACAAAAAATGTTACGCTGAGTAATGGCTGCACGCATATTTAAGGTGTATGCTGGTAAACAGACTGGGAATACTGGGAACTGGGAACACATGATCTCTCTCTCTCTCTCTCTCTCTCTCTCTCATTTTTCTTGCTCCCTAAATCCCACATCCACCTTTCTCCTCCTTCAGAGGTTAGTCAGTGATCACATGCCGTCCTTGCAGCATCTAGATCATACACTTCGGATGCAGTAGCGAAAAAAGTAAAAGGAAAGATGTCATCATCAGTTTTCTTTTTTTTTTTTTTTCCTTTATCTGACAGCACGATTGCTTCGTCAAATGGCAACTGTAGCAGCTGTTCATCTGAAACAGAGGACGCACTGATGGCTTCCAGCATGCCTTTCTTGGCATCTCGTTTGCTCTCCTTCTCTCTTTCTCCCCTCGGATTTTAAGTAGACATATTGCCGTGTTAGGCATCAAAGTTTGTTTTCACACACACATACACACATATACACGCGTCCCACACTGTGTGAGTCTCAGCACAGCATTCTTCTGTAGGATTACGAGCTCTATAAACTACTAGAAGAAAGAAACCCCGTTTCCCCCACGCCCATGCCCGCCATGTCACCCTGTAATAAAAAAAACATATGCCTCCTCGTACAAGATGGGATTTGTTTATTGAATCTAGCACAAGTTATAATTTATTGATTGGCACTTAAGATGGCACAGATTAGGTATTAATTATACAGGTTCCATATGCAGAGTGACATTCAGATGATGCGGAGCAGCTTTTTGATTAAATTATAATGTGCAATGTTTCTACCAGAGCTGAAATCCCAAAATAAAAATGTCAGATATGAAAAAATATATATCTGTAGTTGCAAATATCTGTATCTTTTAATCTGTATTCCAGTTTAAGCTCCAAGTGTTGTAGGTATCCTTTTACAACACATTATGCATTACGTATGTCTTCGGCTGCATCCTCGATACACACACTCGGCTAACAGACAACATTCGACACTCCAACACAGACCTATTGCCTAAAACTGTACACCTTCCGTGTGATATTAAAGAAGATATGATCGTGATGGACAAAGGCCTAGTCCCTTACATAAAAGTTATAAAAGTGAATCAGGCAACATGGTCTCTCTCTCTCTCTCTCTCTCTCTCTCTCTCTCATACAGTACACACTCAGTACAGCTTAGAGGCATCAACTGTAATCTGTTCAAATAAATATCATACCTACAGGCACTTAGCGCGGGCGTGAGAGCAGCGCAGATAGATAACAAGGGTGGGAGGGAGGAAAAGATACCCATGCCAAGCCAGCTTAACCAACCTACATTTGAAAGAGAAAGAGGAAGAGGAGGCATAAAGAAAAAGAAAAAGGGGACGGATCTAGTTTACGAAGCATGCCATGGGAATCACCATGGCAACTGTGCATGGCTCTTCTTTCTATATAATTTATAATCGTCTTTCTATAACTAAAAAAAAAAATGAGAAGGCCAGCTGGTGTGATGTAATACAAATGTAAAACACTCACACAAGGACCTATTATTATTATTATTATTACTAATAATAAGAATAATATGAATAATAATGATAATCCATAATAGAATGTGATCACCAAGGTGAAGAAGAAAAGCAGAAGCAGAAGATTGTGTGTTTGAAGGGCTAGCTGACCTGAAATAATCAGGATTTGTGAGCCTGGAGTCAGCGCTGCTCAAGCATCTGAACTAAATGGCGCAGAGCTGCTGAGAGATCAACACATTAGGAGAAGAGCTTTAGTGCGCCGGCTCCATTTTCCATCCGACTGCTCAGCATCACATTAAAGACACGAGCATGGATTAAAGCACCAAATCTCCCATCGCATGGCCTACACTACAGAGTGCATGTGTGTGAGGGAGAGAGAGAAAGAGAGAGCGAGTGTGTGTGCATGTGTGTGAGGGAGAGAGAGAAAGAGAGAGCGACAGAGAGAGAGAAATAGAGAAAGAGAGATAGCAACCACATTATAATAAAGTAAAACGAAAGGGAGAGAGAAAGATAAGGAGGAGAGGAAAAAAATATGAAGGAGAATGAAGAAGAATAATGCCAAGGAAACGTTATGCAAGGAGGAACGGAAGGTGGGAGGTGAGTGTAGGAGGATGTTTTATTGTGATCTTTGGCTGTATGAAAAGGATAAAAAAATAAACATTAGGAATGTGCCAATAATCAATTATATGATAAACAGGGATATTGGTATGCATACGACATAACATGACCAGTTCATATTAAGATAAAAAGTTATGAAATCTTACAACCATGATGTCACAAAAATGTTCCACAAACAAATGTCATGTAAATAATTAAAAGGATTCTCATATTTTTATAAACGTAATTATACTCTCTTTCCTTCTTCCTCTCATTCTCTATAAGGCTTATCCTGTACAGACTCGCAGGAGGCCTGGAGGGGGTACAGACGAGGTACAGTACAGTCTGGACAGGGTGCCATTTTGACACACACTGCACAAGCGCTCACACATTCACTCACACATCCCAATTAGCCTAATCTTTGGATTATCTAGGAGACCAGATCACTCGAAGGAAACACACAAATGCCACACAGACCCGAAGTCTGGACTCGAACCCTTGACCCTTTGGAACAGCAAGGCTACAGTGCTAAACACTACTCCACCATGTTATTATTTTTAGTTATCTTTCAAATGATGCCTAGCAGCATTTTATAGTTACATTTAATATTTCTGTATGAAACAAGTTATAACTTGGGTTACTCACAAACTTCTCTTTTCCCTTCATCATTATCTTCCCTCGTCTGCTTATTATGCAAAATGTCAGTTTGTCATGCTATTCATAAACTACTAAGCTTTTCATTCTGTAAAAGCTGCTGACTGCTACAAAGTGCTGACACCCAAGACTCCTTCCACAATTAATGCGTCAATTAACTTTCTGCTGTATCATTGGCTAGATTCTTTTCTTTTGTCATCATTGTTAAAACGTTTTTTCATCATGGGTATTATTAGTGTTAGAATAAAGAGGGCAGTGATAAAGTGCAAACATACAGTATGTATGTTTTTTAAGTGTTCAAAAAATATTCAGATATTTTTTGTTTTTGTTTGTTATTTATTTTTGTATTAAAACTGGATATACCTTGGCAATTCTGAAAAACAGTAAATAAACAGCTGACTACTATTTCAAACAATAAATAATACTTTTTAGTATGTAACATTCTTCAACTCTTTCAATCAATGTCCTGTGAATGAGTAACAAACCCCAGGAGATATCCTGCCCTGTGCACCGCGCGTGGTCTGTGTGGGATATGGAGCACCAGGTCAATAAATGAAAAAAACTATTTCTTTTATTTATATGGAAATACTGTATGCAGCTAAGTGTTTAGGTCCAGCAAGTAGAGAAAACAAACGGAAAACTATTAGTGAAATTGATTTCAGGTTCCAATGTATAATGGTCTCATATTCCACAAAACTTGTTGTCCACGAAAAAGACTGAGAAAATAAAAGTGTGCTTGTTTGAGCTGAAGCAGCTGAACCACTTCAATCTAAATAATGTATTCGTATTCCGGTATACATCTAAAGTAGAGCATCTTCTATACACCTCCATGTGAATGAGCCTGTTGCTATAGAAATCATAGGATGTGTAAATGAGGGAATAAACCTGTTATTTGTCTTGCAGCCAGAAATACTGCCAGAGCTGTTGTTTTAGAAATTAATTAACACCTTATTACCACTCAGTGGCGAGAATTTAACAGCGCTGTGAGATCATTTCAATTTGTTTCTCGATATACAAAATGTATCATCATCATTATCATATTTTTTTGTGCAAGAAGTGTTCAAGTCAAACCGGGACTTTTGATTGTGCAGAATAATATAACACAGCTATGAGAGTAAAAACTCTCTTTATTTCTCTATATAACCCCATAATGCACTTATCCTGGCATTTCACTAGTGCTTAGATACCATCAGGGTAGAAAGATCTCTCTGTTCTTTGGACTGCCTGTTTTACGTCTGTAACGCTGGCCTCCCAGGAACTCCATTAATCGCCCGATAATGTGAAAATGGCTTGGAGCAATGTAAGGACTGTATGGAAGATGTCGGAATACCTCCCAGCCAAGCTTCTGGAATTTGCTATGGGTGTTCATGAACTACTGTGTGTACAGTTCCCACAGACAGATGCGTCTCTTCTGCAAGTTATCCGTCGATTTTCAAGGATTAGAAAATTGCTGAGTGTTCACAGGAACATCTGCAGTCGGCTCAAACCACC
>JAQMYL010000039.1:9131984-9150766 GCA_030014365.1 Clarias pachynema | reverse complement strand
TCTGAGAAACCCCGTGCTAGGAGGTACTGTATTTGTCTCACTTCCCTCTGATATGTCTGATATTTAAAAAGCAAGACTGTGATTAACCCCTTACGCGCCGCCCAAAAATAGACATTTCTCAGACCGTGGTATCGGTCCCCGGTATCGGAGGACTTTTAACAAGTACGAGTACTTTAGAAAATGTGGTATCGAGGCCGATACCCGATACCGGTATCGGTATCGGGACATCCCTAATATATATATGTACCTCAACATACAAATGCCCCGCATCATGAAGCATTTTTTTCTACATACAAGTGACTGAACCGAACCGAGCCGAGCTAACCGCCAGATAAGTTGCACGCCTGGGAACCATTTACAACTTTTTGCAACAGTGGAAATACAAATTTTTTTCGTGGGATTTTTGCATTTTGTGCAAGATTTAGTGAAGACATAGAGCATGGGTTCCAAGAATGTTAGAAAGACGATAGCAAGAAGGGAGCCACTTTCAGTTTCATTTTTAAAACAGTTGGTGCCTAGAGGAATATAATTAAGATTAAGTGAGATTTAATGTCTATTTGGTTCATATTTTACTTTACATGTCTTTTCTAAAGTTTTTCTAAATCTTTTGATTGTTTATATGCAAAAATATGATTACAGTGTTGGAAATTGGTAATAGTGGCAATATTTTTGGGTGGCTGGAACAGATTATCTGCATTTACATTATTTCCCATTGGAAAATGCGTTTCACAATACAAACTTTTACCTCTAGAACTCACCTCTGGAACGGAATAAATTTGTATGCCGATGTACCACTGTACCTTCTATAATAGAGGCTCATTCATAGGGATTTGTACTGTATGATGAATGGTCCACATACTTTTAAGTGTATATATTATTATTTTTTTAAGTTAATAGAAAAGAAACTTTCTGTTAGGAGTTTTTTCAATTTATTTATGGAAGGAAATAAATTTAAGTCTTGGTGTTTCTACCTGATTTTGAACAGTTTACCATACTAAACTACCATGCTAACAGGACTAATAACAGGAGCTAACCTATCTAGTAGACGTTAAAAAAGAAAAAGTACACTGTTCATTATGCATAAAAGCCTTGTTGGGATATGCATCCAGGACAACAACCAATAACGCAATAATGTAAAGCAGAGTTCCATGACCATGCTAAAATCTATTTTCCTATAACAGCAAATGCGGAAGTATTTTATTTCTTTATTAGCATAACCATGATGATATAACTGTTTTATTATCATCCTTGTAGCCTGGAATAATCTTATTATAGATAGTCTTTATTGAACTCATTCAGATATTCACCACTGACTGTGTTTGTTCTCGTTGTCTCTGTAAAAACCTTTGAAGACATTGAACCATATAGGAATAGTGAAAGTCTGTGTTCCTATTTGTGTTACTGTCATACAGTATGTAATTATCCTCTTAAATAATATTACTCATACATAGCTAAGTTGTAATTAGTGATCGGCTAACTTGAAGCTAGCTTTTCCTGTCAACTGCCATCCACGCTTTATTGCAATGACTCATTGGCTCGTCATTACAGGACATGAATTAGCAGGCAGCTATTTAACAGATGGCCCACTCGCTATTTATGCAACATCCCTAAAGCATCATACACTTTATTAAACCTGTCTAAGATGCCATAGTACTATTATTTCTTACAAGAAGTATGTGAAGAAAAATGCAGTGTTCTTCACGAAGGCTGAAAGAAATAATTAACATTACTAATTTAGCATTTATAACTTTTGAATAGACCTCCAACTGACTTTGAGTTAATGACTCACATATGGCCCGGTTATAAGTGTTTATCTATATGGAAATACAATAAGCTTTTACGATAAGTATTTAGCCTGGAGTTGGTTGTAGTTCAATTATTGTTGGTAACTTTTAACACCTTTAACAACTGGAATGTCTAAATTGTGTTAGCTTAAAAAAGTAAACTGTTCATTCTGTGTGCCTGCTCATACACATTTACAAAATAAAGCACAAAAACATAAAGATCATTAAAGGTTATTGCAGCTGAGGGAGATAATAATGTACAGAACCAGTTAAAAGTTTGGACACAAGGTTTGATTTATTTTTCTAGAACAATACTGGAAGTTTTAAAACTATGAAATAACACATACAGAATTAGGCAATTAAGTAACAACAACAACAACCAGTTGTTATTTTAAGACATAAAGGTCAGCTGTCCTGGAACACTTGCAAGAACAGTATTGCTCTCATGAAGACCATCCCAGGAAAGAAAGACCAAAACGTATCTCTCCTGCAGAGGAGAAGTTGATTTAGAGTTATTAGCCCTAATAACCACCTACTTACAGAACCTTAGATTAGAGCCGTTATGAAGGCTCAGCAGAGCATAAGTAGCAGACACGTCTCAATATCAACTACTGAATGGAGATTATTGCACATTTTGGACGCCTTCAGGACTGTTTTACAATGTAGAAATAAATAAATAAAATCAGAAAGAACCATTAAATTAGAAAGTGTGTCAAAACTTTCAAATGGTAGTGTACAGTACATACAGTATAGAAGGCTTATAAAGCTTCACTATAGTGAAAGCCTATAATTTCTAATTGAAATTTCCCCATTATTTAATATATGGAGTGGAAATATTTATTTGTTCACTCATTTAAACATTCAATGAAATATGACTTATCTTTTATATAGTACGTAGAGATCATTTGTTAAGACACAAGAATACAGTACATATCTTATTTTCAAAGGAAAGTTTAAAATCCCTCACAATGTGACAAGACAAAGTGTGATATACTTTCATCTTTTAACCCTGTTTATAAAACAAGCAGTCACTCATTCCTTTTATACTTTATATGGTAACGAAGGTCCTAGAACCTGGGGACACCCTGAATGATGGTGTGCCAACCCATCACAGGACACACGTACACTAAGGTGTAGGTACACTAAGAGCGATATAGAAATGCCAATCAGCTTACATCACAAGTGTGTGTGTGTGTGTGTGTGGGTGTGTGTGTGTTGGTGTGTGTGTGTTGGGAGAGAGTCAAGAATACCCAGAGGAAACCCACAAAGTAAATGGAGAACAAGCAACCCTGGAAATGCAAAGCATCAGTGATCACTCCTACTGTAAGCTATTGTGCCCCCAAACAAGTTAATTTAGGGATCTTGCTTATTTACACAATTTAGAAATGTAATGTTACAAATACAGCTTTTGTATAAACTCTGTTGTTATAAATGAATAATGATTATTTTAAGTCAATGTACATGTACTGCATGGTTTAGTCATCATATTACCACATCCACAGTAATAACCAGTCATCTGTCAAAGCGCTGAACTTCTTCATCAGTTAAATGAATGCAGTGATGAAGAATAAATGCCAAATCCTTGCGACAGCCCTTATTTACCGAATCACTTGTGAATTAACAAATAAGCCAACATTGGAGCAGTTCTTATGTTGTTACGTAAACTATCCACTTTCATACTAACGTCCATTTGGACAAATACACAAGCCTTCATACATTCATGCCTACACACAGACACACACAAGCAGATACAGAGTACAGAAGTGGCCTACAGGCATGGGATCAGCTGTTACAATTGGTAAATAAAAGAATACCGCATCAGGACTGATGGGACATCCTCATTCCCTCTGACTAAAATTTACTAATAAAAAGAAGCAACAGCCGCAGGCACCTGAATGACCCAGTAGCAAATCCCCTCACATAACTGTCCTTAAATCCCCTAAAGTAAATACTCATGCATTCACACTCACACAAATGCCAGAGTACAAAATATCAGTGAATGGCAAAAAATCACTTGCCTCCATCGGATCCGACTTGGAATAACAAAAAATCCCTGGTTTGCATCATATCTGGAATTAAAATGTCCATTCATCTTGGACTACAAGGAAATGTCCACAGAGTGCTTTCAAAATCAGCTAGGAAACATTTTCACTTTGTTTCCATGTGAGTGGAGAGAGTGAGGAGGACAGCAAGCCCAGGAGGACAGCAGGATATGTTGAAGGAACAGTGTGATGGATAAATCTGAGGCTTTGTAGAAGCAATATTGATCGAACAAAAGCTCCAAAATAAATCAGGTATATGTAGACTCCCTTAGCCCTATTAAAGAGTTCATAGAGGAAAACTGAGGGCACCCCTCAGTCACTATGACTCATCCGCAACATCACTCGCTGATCTACTCGGGCCAATATTCCTGTGTCTTCACGTTTAAGGCTCCCATGAGGCAGTGCTGCAACTCGCAGGACACGTTTTGATTTAACAGCATGGGCGCTCAGAGAACAAAAACAACGGCAGCAGATGAATGCAAGTGCAAGAATTAAAGGGGAACACCGGCCGAAATAAAAAAGAATTATCATTATTTTACCTGCTCGTTTCTTGTGTCTGGTGGAGTCGATTCATGCTGAGAGTAGCCTTAAAAACACTATAATCATGTAGTATTATTATATTATTGGTTTTGTTTTTATTATTATAATAATAATTATTATATCTTCTTCTTCTTTTTTTCTTCTTTTTTTATAATCTAACACGCTATGTACAAAGGAATATTCAAGATGCATTAAACAAGGGGCTGAAATTTCAATATCTATCTATATCTATATATTTCATATTATGTGAAATTATGACAATTTATGACAAATTATGACAATTTTCAGTTGATTTTTTTGTTGTTGTTCTTTCTTTTTTTTCCCATACTATCATAGTGGATTGTAATTGTGGTGATTATGCATTAAGTGCTTGCATTTAAATAACTCCAAGTTTCATAGTTGGTTTGCAGATCATACAGTATATAAATCTACCATAAGCAAAACATCAAATAAGATCAACCTGCAGCCAAAGCAAATCAAAAGTATTCTAATTCTGTAAGAAAACATGAACCTGGCAAACCGTATATATAAGTCAACTGGTTAATAAAGTACTAATGATTCCTTCCTCATATTAAGGATTCAGAAAGATTCTGTGGTGGAACTGTGGCTTTAGTGGTTCGCACTGTCACCTTGCACCTCTAGGATCTGCGTTTGACTCCTGCCTCGGGTGTATGTGCATGTAGTTTCCATGTTCTCCATGTCCTTGGAGATGTTGAACAGTCTAAAGACATGCAGATTAGGCTAACTGACGTTCCCAAAGTGTGTGAATGAGTTTGTGGCACCCTGTCTTCATCTACATACTGTAATAAATGCTCAGTATAACACACAAGCCTGGAACAGAGATGGGGTTAAGGGCCCAACAGTGGTGGTTTGGTGGTGAACCCCTGACCATCTGATCAGTAACTCAAGGCTTTAAGAATTGAACTACTGGCCACATTATAATTTCGTTGCTAATTCAACCATATCAGGTTAGATTTTTTTTGCCATTTATGTCACTCTTTTTCTGCTCCATCAGATTCAGCCTTACTGAATATTTCAGGGCTGGTTATGCAACAGTTTTAACTGATAGTGTGTTATATAAATGTGTGCTTCACAACTATCAACTTAACTATGCTATTCTAGCAACAGGTATCTAAAATCAGAAGGACATAACTCACTCTAAATAAACAGTATGAGCATGTTGACTAAAAGTCTACATTCGTTTTCTGCTAATGAGATGCTACGGCTGGTGCATTGTTCATAAATTAGCTATATATACATTTATTTAACATTTTTTAAAATAGCTTTCCTTTAAAACTTTACAAATATCCACAAACATAAAATGAACAACAAAGCAATTCTCAATAGTGCATATCTTCATTTCTTTCTCTCTAGACCCCATGCCAAGTCCATCAAACACAGAACTGTTAGATTGTTGAATCTAACTGGTAAAAAGCCACTGATTAGTTTTCTATACCATCAGCTTGGTCAAAAGTTCCAGTAATTTAAGTGAGATGTTTATATTAATGCACTTGCTCTAATATACCGTATAATGTTTTCTACAGTAACAACTCAATCACAGGGACTTTTATGGCTGATGCTTTACATTATCTAAAGGTGATAGCTGGATTTTTAATATGTGTTGTTATTTAACAAAGAAAACCATGTACAAGATATGACAAGCTGTAGAAATGAGCTTTCTGTTAGTAAACATTTCATTTACACGTATGGAAGGAGTCTCCAGTATTATTGGTTAGTACTTTTTCATCACAGGAGAGTCTTCATGTCAGAAGACTATGAACTTTCCATTTTTTGGTAACAAAACAAACTCTGTATTTTTGTTGTATTATCTTGAAGTTAAATAATAAGAGAAGCTGGTGATAGAATTTCTATTCATAGTTACTGTTAGATATATGGTAATATGCTGAAGTCTTTAGTCCAAAAGTCCTAAAGGAAGCCTGGAGAACTATTCCTCAATACTCTATTAATAAATACAAGAAAGTTTGGCTCTTTGGAAACAAAATATGTAGAAATTAGGTGTGTCACCAAGAAATGGATTTACAATATATATGCCTTTAATTAATACATTGACTATTGCAATTCTTAGCAACCCACTGTGGTCTAAGGGGAATGAAACATGTTTTATTATATAATTAATAACCATTGGTGCAGTTCCCCTCAAACATTATTACCCCACCCATTGTGGATTATTTTCTGTAACAACAAGACCTACAGTATCATGTTTTATTCCTTACATATATTGCAGCCCAAATCAAAGGTAGAAGCACATATCTTGCTTGTAGTTCTCTTAAATAGATAAAGGATGGCAAAAACAGCATATTTTTTCCCCTTTTGCCCTGAAGAATAGGTTGTCTAGGAGGATGCAACACACCATCAGTTTTTTTTTCTCCCCAAGTATACACCTGGATTGTCTTTGTCTGCCAATTCAAAAAGCTTCATGATGTATATCAGGGGAAAGTGCGAGAAAGCATCATGTAATAACAGACAGTAATAACACTATAAGTGCTCTTTCCCACCTTCTGCCATAAAGAACTAATGTCTCTAGTTAACCATGTAACATTTTGTACTAAAAACACCTTACATAAATCGAAACAGTCGAAATTATTTAGTGGGAGAATGTAGGCAGGCAGCCTCTCTCACACTCTGCTGCTCACTTTACACACCAGTAATAACTCTCTGATCAGAGCTTTAACAACGAGGTCCTCACCAGACCACTGTATTAAAGCCCTTTCTTTCTGTTTTTTTTTTTTATGAAACAATGTGCTGCATTTTTTTTGTAAAGACTGAATCAATGAGGTACAAAATTTATTTCTTTATTTATCTCTGTACACCCACTGAGGACTGGGTATTCATCTTTCTTCACACGATTAGTAATGATTACGTGGCAGTGGCAAACCTAGAGGTGAGAGATATGGCTAAAAAAACAAAGCAGAAAGAAAGAAAGAAAGAAAATAAATAAATAAATAAATAAATAAACAAACTGTTTCGTTCATGTTTTCCTATGAAATAACCAACAAAGCATAATCTAAGCTTATGTAATGAACTGTTCATAGAACCCAAAATAATATACTGTATATAAGGCATAATACATTAAAATATCAATACTATATCATAATATTGCTTGGCCTTTGTTAATTATTGACCATAGTCTCTTTCCAACAAAGGGAAATGATAATTGTGATTAACTTTTTTTTCTCTCTCTCTCTCGCTCTCTCTCATTCCAAAGTACATAGCCATATTGACAATTACATAACTTCCATGGAGACCCCAAGACCATGTTCTTAAATAAATCTACAAATGACAGCAAGACCTTTCACCTGGCCCATAGATGATGTGATATACGAATATAAGGTCATTGAGGAAAAAAAAAACACTTGTATCTAGATGTATATAAATTTTGATCATTTGATACCATCATTTGATGTTGATGGAAAGTCACCCTAATAGTGAGACATTAATGCTTATAGAGGATGCCAAGGAGAGTTTACCTCCTAAATAAATAATTCATAACAGCTTTTAAAAGTTTCATAAGTTTCAGTGACTCTTGTCAAGATTTGTCCGGTGATCACTGAAATTATGTGTGTGTGTGTGTGTGTGTGTGTGTGTGTGTGTGTGTGTGTGTGTGTGTGTGTGTGTTTAATTGACAGTGCTTGTCTGTGAGCTGCTTGACAGGTATTCACAGCCAGAAATCAGGCGTGGGCTGATCATGTTTGCACTGACAAAATACACACTTCCGCAATGTGTTCTCCTATCTGAGATGCCATAACATGAAAAGCAAACACTCCTTCATTCCTTCCAGCACACTGTCAGATACAAAACACCCATGCAACTCAAGATATGTTACGAAATAGTCTTGGTGGCACGGAATTGATATAAGAAGACTAATCCCCCAGTGCACATCTCTCCTTCTCTCTCTCTTTACATGTAGATTAGACACACCTCGTGGAGACAGCTGAGGGCTGATTAATTTGTACCTTCATTGGGTTTGACCCTCCCTCACTCAAGCATGCCTTTCCACTGGCGGCTCAAATAAAGCTTGAGCCCTATAATTAAAATGTAATTTTCATAACTCTGTCTTTTGATGAACCAAGTAGATTATATAATAATCTTAAAAAGACAGTACGGAGCACGGAGTTAATTGCATTGTGCTGTGCGTGCGTGCGCGAGCGTGCGTGTGAAGCAGGTAGCCGACCTAATTGCCAGCGCCGATGCGAAGCGCGCGCTTTGCGGTTGTGTGGCGACCCCCAGCGAGCGCGGACGTGAAAACTTGCTTCGTAATTGCGTTATGTGTCCTTATAAGCCTGCCAATAGCCATCACGGCGTCTGATGGAAACACGAAGAGCTGAATCGATTAGATCGATCCGTGAAAAATAAAAATAAATCATGCACATGAACTAGAACGATGACTTAAAATGACAAGTTGGAACAGTGCAACTGTTTGATTGCATAGTTTCCCTCCTCCTCCTCCTCCACCTCCTCATCCTTCTTTTTCTTCTGTGCATCACTCAGAACAGCATATTGTTAAGCTTTCTAAAATGATCCAAACCGTTTGTGCACAAATTAAATATGCATATGCATACAAATATGTCTATATTACCTGCGTTCTCTACACCACTTTATCCACATAATTCACGAGACCGATCCAGAATCAGCCCAGCTCCCATTTACGGTGGACTCCTCAAATGTCGACGCTCTCTCTTTTGTGACACCTTCAAGTTAGGAATCTCCGTCCAGATGACATTAAGGCTAACATCTTCAGCCAAGCAACATCAGATAGCTCCAGATTTCCAAAAGCGCACAACAAAAACAAGCTCGCGTTAGATGCTTTTCTTCTTCTTCTTCTTCTTCTTCTCCCTCCACCTTATTTTCTTCACTAACTGAAGATGCGCTGTTCAAAAGCTGTCTTCTTTAGCCCGAAGTTTATGAAACATGGCTATAGACTCCGGCGCTACAGAAAAGTCAGGAAGCGGTAGAAGCGTCATGCTGGATGCAGGCTGAAAACGACAAGTGCCGCGCATAATGACCGCGCACTTTATTATAAGCGCGCGCTCGTCTGTCATTAACGGCAAAGCACGATATTTCAAGCGCGAGAGGAAAAAGAAGAAATAAAATGTATTTTTAAAAAGAGCCGTCCGCGGCGCGCGGAGTCCGAACGAGACGTCACGTCAGCTGGGGCACATAGTAGTCGATGAAGTTCAAGCGATGTTTTGCGGAGGCGGCTGGAAGGTGTGATGTGACGCGGTGGAGAGAAAAGCGACGGGCGGCGGGAATTGAGCGCCACTTCAGGCGCGCGCGCTGACGGGGAAAACACCGCGCTTAGCGTGTGCGCAATTGCGCAGTGGTAACAGCCCGCGCGCGCTGCTCTGCTCGCTTTCTCCGCTCGTTCTCTTCCCTCTCTTTGCTCTCTCTCACACACACTCTCTCTCGCTTCCCCGTGTAACTAACAGCCCAGCCAGTGCTGCTTCGGCTCACACCCCCGTGACGTCATTTTAAAGTACAATATCGTCGATGTTCACGGAAACCGAAGACATAAAGAAAAACAGGCACAGCAAAATGTTTAGGGATTTGCCTCAAATGTTGCCTTATATTTCACACATTTCAAACTAAACGTATGAAATATATAAGTTGGTCTGGGAAACCTCACTCATCGTCTATATCCTGGTGCCTGGAGCCTACCCCAGGAGACATGGGGCATAAGGCATGATACACCCTGGACAAGGTGTCAATCTATCACAGGGCACACGCAAACACACACAA
The DNA here is from genome assembly GCA_030014365.1 of Clarias pachynema. Taxonomy (NCBI): domain Eukaryota; kingdom Metazoa; phylum Chordata; class Actinopteri; order Siluriformes; family Clariidae; genus Clarias; species Clarias pachynema. Next base: position 9,140,643 of record JAQMYL010000039.1, on the reverse strand, counting down.
ACACACACTAACACACACTAACTTTGATGATACAATAAATTTGGGAATGCCAAAGATTACGCCTAATCTGCATGTCTTTGGACTGTAGAAGGAAACCGGAGTACCCGGAGGAAACCCACCAAGCATGGGAGAACATGCAAACTCCATGCACACAGTCTCAGAGGCAGGAATTGAACTCGGACCATAAAGGTGCAAGATGATAGTGCCAGTTTCTGACAGTGCTAACCACATCCCCATGGGTTTCCTCCAGGTTCTCTGTTTCTCCCCTCACCTCACAGTAACATGTCAGTAGGTGGATTGGTTGCTCCCTAAGATAAATTGCTCCCTGGGTGTGAATGGGTGTGTGCTTCATTGTACTTAGTGATGGAATGGCGTACCATTCCTGGCATTGGGTCCAGATCAGATAAAGGGTGGATCTGATCCCAGTGCCAGGAATGGTACGGGATTCCAACACTAAGATAGATAGATGAATAGATGAATGAGTGAATGAATGAAGTATAGCATTTTCTACCAAGTTTGGTTTCCCTATAAGCATATATCACTCACTCATTCATCATCTATACTTCTCTGTCCATGTGTACAGTGTCATGGGGGCCTGAAACATATCCCAGAAGACTTAGGGGTACACCTGGATGGGATGCCTCTCTTTCGCAGGATGCACACACACACATACACACTCATTCAAACACTACAGGCAATTTGGGAATGCCAGTTAGCCTAATCTGTATGTCTTTGGACTGTGGGAGGAGAACAGGGTACCTGGAGGAAACCCACTAAGCACAGAGGGAACATTCACGCTCCATTCACACAAACGCAGAGGCAGGAATCGACCCCGCACCCTGGAGGTGCAAGGTGACAGTGCTAAGCCACCGTGCTGCCTCTGGGTAAACTCATTACAACCAAAATGTGACATCAATCATTCATGAGATACTTGGTGTCACAGCTCCCCAGTTAGACCCCGAGTTTACTGTCTGTGCAGAGTTTCTGTGCATGTTCTTTCCACATCCCCATGGGTTTCCTCCAGGTTCTCTGTTTCCTCACAGTAACATGTCAGTAGGTGGGCTGGTTAAGATAAATTGCTCCCTGGGTGTGAATGGGTGTGTGCTTCATTGTGCTTAGTGATGGAATGGCGTATCATTCCTGGCATTGGGTTCAGATCCACCCTGAATCTGATCTGGATAAAGCACTTACTGAAGATGAATGAATGAATTAATGAAGTATAGCATTTTCTACCAAGTCTGGTTTCCCTATTTAAAAAAATAAAAAATAAAAAAAAATCAAAGGGGAGAAATCTGCATTTAAGGCTTATAGTTCAGTTCCTTTGAAAGATGCCAACATATACCTACATTTATAATTTAATCTGCATATGGAAAAATTATCAAAAAAGGTGACAAGAGAAATTAGTTTCCACTTTGATTATCAAGATTATCCACAGCATTGACTGTTATCAAAAAAGTCACTCATGGCATTTAAACACGAAACTCATTGCTGTCCCTTCAGTTGATTGATTTGTTCTAATTAAAATTGGTGGGAAGATAATGACTGATTGATTCTCTCAGTTCTGTTATTTTGACCAAATTATTACTTTACCTAAATTTTATTACCTTTTATTAGGGCATTTATACATTATGGAGCTTTGTCTGGTGTCATGTTGATATAGTAATCTTCCTGACAACTTGTCAGCTGGTATCTGACTACAAGTAGAACTGATTAGGATTATGCCTACTTTGCTCTGGTATGTACAGTAGTTATTCAACGATTTGATCAAAGCCTGATATTCATCCTGCAAGTTTTTACTCCTCCATTTGTATTTGTATGCAGACAATCAAAGCAAGGGTAGAATGCAACCTAAATAAAAATATTACTTCTTTGTTTTGGCAAAAGGAAAAAATCTTTTAAATGTTAATAACAACCAAAACATTGAAATTTGGTAATCTTTTGCCTGTTTTCCAAGATTCATCTGACAGATTTTCCTACATCACCAAATATACTGATAACCTCATCATGTCTCATTTGCTATTTTGGACATTATAATATGTTATAATAAAGACTTGTAAACGGATGGTGTTGGATGGTGTTCTATACCCCTTTACCACAAATTAAAGGGCTGCACCAAAACCATGTAATTGAAAACATATCAATTATATCAGAAGATTATGCCCTATTTCCTCTTACTTATACCTTTTTATTATTTATTTATACTACATCGATGTATGAACCAATCTATGCACAGTCCTCTTTTGCTCTCAGAAGATCTGTTAAATATGAGAGCTGCATCGAATCTTTATTAACCAGAGCAATTAGACCTTAGATGTTGATAAAGAATATGTTCTGTGGATTTTTCTAGAGAGCAAGTCAGAGACAGGATATCAAGCATGCTCGATGAGGAAACCATTAAACTCATGTCTAGAGAGAGAGAGAGAGAGAGAGATTAGAGCACCATAATACGTTTAGGGCTAAGGTGGTGGGTGTAAGTAGCAGTCACGTTATTCTCAACTTCTAGGAACACAAAAGCCTCTAATGAAACATCTGTTTAGGGCTCCTGCTCAGCCAAGGCTAAGGGAAAACATTACAACAGCCTTCTGGTAAGTAGCACACTTATGCAAATCAACATGGACTTGAGACATGCTAACAGCATTGAACCTAACACACTTTCACAAACACTAGGCCAAAAATGGACGCCAGTGAAAAACTGAATTTCTCAATGTGTTTGAAAGTGGAAAAATACACTTATTAATGTTAACTATCTTGCAACTCAGCAAGGATTTGAACCATCCCAATGGCTTTAGAGGATCATTTATTATTCTCATAATTGCCTAAAGCGATGCAGTTTCTTCTTTTTTAATGTTACATATAATGCAGTCATCCATACAGTCATAAGATCAGGAAGTCAAACTAAAGCAACATTGGAGGCCACTGGAAAAGCCAGTAACCATAACCATTAAGCGTGAAATGAGAGTCTACGGAACAGCCGGATATTTATGAGAACTTCAGTGTGCTCTGCGGGATCAATATATGTCCCCTCTGGTGGAATGCATTTATGTGAATGTGAGGAACTTTGGAAATGTTAATTGACTATTAGACACCAATAACAGGCTTCATTAGCATTCTCCAGTCCCTGTGAACCATATTATTGCCAGAGAATTTTCCATTTTAGTTAGTGAGAAATGGATCCCACTTGATGCGATGTTCATTCATTTCTTATGAAATAAGATAAAGATACAAGGTTAAAGTTGCTTTTACATTTGGCCTGAATCTTCTGTTGAAGGACTGAGTCTGGACACATATGGGAAAATATTATTATTATTATTATTATTATTATTATTATTATTGCAGGTTTGTCTTCTCACATACAATTTGTTTGCAAAAATTATTGTAAAATGAATGAACTTGATTGTTCCTGATATGCTTATTTAATGTATGTTTTATATATTTATGAATGTTTACTTACATTGGTCGATGATTAAAACTAATTTTGTATTCTTTGAATGAGCTAATTTATAAAAGAAATCAGGCATAATATATGAGTGACTGTTAATTAACAAAGGTAATTTACAAAGGTAATTTACAAAGGATAATTGTGTTAGTTTCATTACGTATGGAAAGTAATTATGTATTCGTGGTTGGTGAATCAATAGCTGTTGTGAGTTCTGATATCTGATATCTCCTTAAAGAGACATCCTGAATTTAAATGTGAGTATAACACTGAAGGGTAAAAAAAACTCTATTAATCTTGGCCTAAATAAATGTATAAAAGAGTGATGACATAAGAGTGAATTCGATAATTTGAAACTCTGTAAATGCTATTGGTATCAGGGGTTCAAACATCCATCAAATATCAAAATATGGAATCTAATTTAGTGTGGTAATATTAGCTCATCATTTTATGAAACTTTCTCCCTTTATTATTAGAAAGTAATTCAGTTATGAGTTAGGAAATAGCGTAATTTTGCCTTCATCATGTAGAAACACGCTTGACCAAATTTAATACCTGCCCTTCTTGCATATTAACTTGTGCTCACAATCAAATTGAATTGAATTATAGGTACGCAAGGTATCATTCTGCCTCCGCACTGGCCTGCATTTTTTATCTTTAGGAATAAATGCCCAAAAATAAATTCATTATGGCAAAAAAGATTTCATACAAGAAGTGTTTTGTTTTTATACATGCAAACTTTAATTAAACCAGGGCAATATGATGGGGGATCAAGTCAAACTGGGACTTGTGATGAAATATCCCTTAAATGAAGCTGTAAAACGATTGACATTTACAAAAAACTACAGCACAGTACGGTGATGAAACATTCGAATGGTGCAAACATTTGAAAGTAGGGCAAACAACTGTGAATATCATGATCCCGACTGAGGTAGCCCAGAGCTCACTGCAGTTGTTCATATGGACATTCAGTGAGTGGGATGATTGATAATTGATAATCAACAAATAACTTCTTAAATTTGTGGGACACAATTATTCAAGAACACAACAATAACCTAAACTGGTTTGACTTGAATGGCCATCATATACATTGCGAATTACTTGTAAAGCATTGCAATATTTAATGGGGTTAATTTGGAGTAAATTGTTTTCATGTGGTTCCCAACCTTGATGACGTGAACTGCCTTTTCATTTGCCATAGCATTTTTAACTTTAGTCACACACACGGACCTTGGAATCTCTAGTCCTTACCAACCCCACTCTTTATGGCACCCTATATAGAGATGTTTTCAAGTGGACCAGAGATTCCTTGGATCACACCAGGGTTTGAAAGCAACTTTCAAATATGACCAGACATGTCAAGTGACCTTTGGCTGGTGGAAAAAACTCAAGCGTTAAACTGTTTTATGTGTGACAAAAATTCCATTATGTGGTAAAACAGAGGTTCTCACCTCCAATTCAGAGGACCTGCTGCCCTCCAGAGTCACACGATTTTCCTTTCTCTCAGTGCACCTAACACACCTCAGTAAAGGCTTAGCTGATCAGCTGAATCAGGCATGTTGGCATTTAGGAAACCTTGAAATTGTGTAGGTAAGTGGGTCCTTGAGACAGGAGTTGGAGTTGGTAAAATATTGCCTTACTGGTCACACACACAAAAAAAGAAGGATTGTGTCAACCATTAATGGATATATTAATCATATGCAAATGTACTTCAGAGCCTACTAGCCATGATAATTACTCTGAACTATAATAAATTCACTTATCAGCTTAGAACAGGGCATTTAGGTAGTTATTATATAGTTTACACTGCAAAAAGAGACAGGGGTCATGCTTAAATCTGCCCACGTTCAGCATTAGATATAAGAAAGTATAAATATTTGAATATCGTTTCTTGTGTTTTACATCCTCTTTAGCGAAGCTATATGGACTTTATTGAATAATCATAAAAAGACCACACAGACAAATATACAGTGTCAAGTGGTGGTGGCAAAAGGATTCTCTTTGTAGAGTCTTTTTTTTTTTTCTTTGCTGAAGCTGATGAGACATGACAGAAGCAGAATAAAGTGTCATCCTGGCATTCATTTTGATAACTGTCAACTACATTGAGCCCGGGAAGGGAAACTGGGGTGTATATTACAGAGCCATGAGAACAGGCATGAGGTTCTTACAAGAGGGGAAAGCAACAAAGTATTTAGATAATAATAAGAGTGAGAGAGAGAGAGAGAGAGAGAGAGAGAGAGAGAGAGAGAGAGAATGAGAGAGAGAGAGAGAATGAGTGTGAAAGAGAGAGCCTTGGTGTAGTTGAAGCATAAATACATTAAATATGTCTGGCACTACGTAAGACTGTTCCATATTCCAGGTTTTACCCCTCACAGTTCTGAGAGAAAATAATCTTGTACACAGATAATAAAGACTTTATACTATAAAAGCGACAATACAGTTTGTGTGTGGGCGGGTGGGTGGAGGAGTGTGGCTGTTTTGGACTCTCCTGCAATAGAAACTGTGAACATCAATAGCCTTCAAAACATATTTTATCAGGCTGCTGACTTCACACAATTCTTGAGCCTAGCCATGAGACAGGCAACATATCTCTTATACTTTCCTTCTTATTGCATATCAAGTGACAGGGCCACCCCTTTGTCACAGAAATTGACAGAGGTGTGACAGGGGGATCATTTATAGTTAAGCGTGAAGGTTTGCATACCTTTGCATTGAAAGGGTGAAGTAAGAAAAATGCCGCCTGTGTTTCTTCCATCTTCGAATGATGGCTCTACTGCCTTTCGTTCCTGAACACCAGGATGATTTCTTTCATAACTACTGGAATATTTCTGTTTCCTCATTTCCTTGCCAAGCCGTCATCACCTCATGACTGTGACCTCACATGCGCAGTCTATAAATGGTCCCCACTGCATCATTCACATCCTCTTTCCTATTATCTTCTGCCAAGAAGATTAACACTAAGTATAGCATTATAATCCTTTACTTTTATTCTATTACTATTGTATAGTAATTGTTTAAATTTGTACTGTCTGAGAGTGCACACTAAGGCACATGGCAGGTGAAGGTATTTCTACTATTTAAGGTTTTGCTAATTTTGTGACAGTAGGGTGTCTTTCTGGCAAAAACATTTCCTATTGTTTATGGTAATGTTTATCAGCATGGGTGCTGTAGACACAGAAAATATAAACCTTTATAATTTCTATGTCTCAGTCTATGATCTTGATGTTCACTTTCTTTTTGGTAGCTCAACATCAATGCAGACTAACATGGCCCTTAAGTACAAACAACACAACAACATTTCACAAAACAACTTTTTCCAAAACACAACCACATTTCACGAAACACAATATTTGTGGTTGTGTTTCAGGAAATATGGTTATGTTTTGTGAAATGTTTTTTTGTGGTGTGTGTGTGTGCGTGTGTGTGTGTGTGCGTGTGTGTGTATTTTGTGAAATGTGGCTGTGTTTTGAGTAATGTAATTGTTTTTTTGTGAAAACGTTTTTGTGTTTTGGAAAAAATCATTGTGTTTTGTGAAATGTGTTTTGTGAAATGTTTTTGTGTTTTGGGAATTATTATTTTGTTTTCTGAAAAGTTTTTTGTGAAATGCCATTGTTTTTTTGTAAAATGTTTTTGTGTTTTTGGGTAATGCGGTTGTGTTCTGGGAAATGCCAGGTTTTTTTTTTTTTTTTTAATGTTGTGTTTTGTGAAATATCATTGTGTTTTGTACTTCAGGGCCACCATACTGTAGCACTTTGATGCCCTGGCAAAAGTCAAATTGGATTCTTGAACTAATACAGGCATTGGTTTATTTATTTATTCATGTATTTATTTATTTATTCATGTATTTATTTAGTTAGTTAGTTAGTTAGTTAGTTAGTTAGTTAGTTAGTTAGTTTATATACTGTAGTTATGTCCTGGACAAAGTTCTAATTTCAATGTTGACCCCTGATGTGCATTTATAAAGACGCTGAAGTTGCAGTTGTAATGACTGACACAGAAAACCCTCAAAAATGAAGCTAATGAAGCTTTGCACATCATCGCATTTCAAGTACAATAGGCTTATCCTTGTAAAGCATGCGATTTAATAGTGAGTAGAAGGTGGATCGCCAGTGCATTGGCACTTGTGACTGACCCTTGAGGAAATAATGCACTCAGCAAGAGATGTAATAGACACTGAGATTTTGAAGACAGCACTATAAAGCTGTTGAAGTCATGGCAACAGGGTGTGGCAAATCACTGGGACTATTAATGCACATAAAGTGTTCAGTTTAGATGAAGAGAGGTTTGGTAAGCTCAAATGCCATTTCTCACATGCCACAGTCTGCTTCAGATGCTAATGATATCTTTATTTGGCACAAAGACCCAAAAAGAATGCCAACAAAATTTGACCAGAAGCATCTCTTTTTGGTTTTATCTTCGATTTGTACAACACGGGGAAAATCCTCATTTAGTTTCAGTTGCTTAGCAAGAAACGCAGTGATTTAAAAAGTTTTACCATGAGAAACTGTAAACTGTACCATTATTGGCCCCTAAATTAAAAACTTTGCTGGAACACGGGTTAATGAGGATAGGCTGACGGCATCCAAATATACAATAATACACCTTTAAACATGTAATATTGAGATATGTCTGCTTCTTACGCTCTGTAAAGCCTTCTTAACAGTTTTAATCTGAGGTGCTATTAATTGGTGATTTCTGAGGCTGGTAACTCTAAATAAACTTCTCCTCTGCAGCAGAGGTACTGTAAGTTTTGATTTTGCTTTGTCTTCATGAGAGTCAGTTTCATCATGGTGCTTGATGGATTTTGCAAATACACTTGACAATTCTGTTCTTGCAAGAACTATAGGGTGGGTGAAAATAAACTAGGCAATATTTAAGGGCCATATAAATTTTGTATGACTGGAGCACCACCACATTTTGCTCTTACTGTGCATGCATGGTTAGACTAGCATTTTCCAGGACATTGGCTGGGCAACATGATTCATATGTGGTCTCCTAGAAGTCCAAATCTAACTCCATGTGATTTTTTCATGTGGGGCTACACAAAGGCATAGGTGTACATGACAAAGCCTCATACACTGGAGGACTTGGAAGCACGGATTCATGAGGTTCTCAGCAATATCTCAAATTACTTCATTCTAAAGACATTCAATTCAATTCAATTCAATTCAATTTTATTTGTATAGCGCTTTTAGCAATTGTCATTGCCTCAAAGCAGCTTCA
>JAQMYL010000039.1:9090188-9118347 GCA_030014365.1 Clarias pachynema | reverse complement strand
ATAATAACGGTTTATTTCCATCTTTTTTACAGCTCAGAACTCACTCTCTCTCTATACAACTTTATCCTGTATTTTGGTTGGGGGGGGGGAGTACCTGGAGGAAACCCACCAAGCATGGGGAGAACATACAAACTCCATGCACACAGAGACGGGAATCAAGCCTGGCCAGGAATCGAACCCGGATCCTGGAGGTGCAAGGCGACAGTGCTAACCACTACACCACCGTGCAGCCCCCCAGAAGAATGTAATTCAGAAATCTGCACCATGCTGACAAATTCCTTTAGCTCCTCATCCTCTCAAAGCTGTTTTTGAACATGTCCAAAAAAGCATGGCAGCTCCATGTCAAGGGAGACAATACATCATCCTTAATGGTTTCTACTGCATTCCACTCAAGCTATACAAGTTCTTACTGCATTCACCCAATTTTTGCAGACATAGTGAGAATGTGGCTCAGTGTGATGGGGTGAAATTTAATGTTACTGCTTTCATTACAATGTTTTAAACAGTCTTGCCTTAGGCAAAAATTGAAGACATAAACCACCTCAACCCCAACAAAGCCACTGGTAAACAAGTTATCAGTCTCCAGGGTCCTGTAATTTTTAAGGCTATTCTCTGTGTAAAACCTGTGTGATATAGAGTATTGTCAATAATAATAATAATAATAATAATAATAATAATAATGGGCATGGAATTCACAAGGGCTCCGTGGATCTTGGTGTGGTGGTTAGCACTGTCGCTTTGCACCTCCAGGGATGGAGTTTGATTCCCGTCTCAGGTCTGTGTGCATGGGGTTTGCATGTTCTCCCCATGCTTGGTGGGTTTCATTGAGGTATTCTGGTTTCTTCCCACAGTCCAAAGACATGCAGATGAGACTAATTGGTGTTGGTGTGTATGAGCGTGTGAGTGTGTGTGCCCTGTGATGGATTGGCACCCCTATCAGTGTGTACCCCAGCTCATACCCAAAGTCTCCTGGGATAGGCTCCAGGCTCCCTGTAACACTGTACAGGATAAACAGTGTAGAAGATGAATGAATGAATGTAATTCGCTAAAACATGCTAGTTAACGTAATGGTAAAGTTCCTCAGGTACTGATATTAAGTTAAGTAAAGTTTAATTCTTCACATCTATCGCAAATGTGATATTGTCTTGTCAACCAGGTAACAAAAGAATGGCACTTTAGGCCGCTGAGTGGGATCATTCGTTCTTTATTTTAATAATGTATAGACAACAATTCGATCCCATTCTGTTTTGGTTATTAGTGCATCATTCTTTCTCAATTGGCAGTAATGGCTCGATGTACTGTACTACATGACCGTTTGTTAACATTAGCGTGGAGTTTAATATCAGTGCTTTCACAGTGTTGCAGGATGAGAGAAAGAATTGCCTTCCTCCACATGGACACCCAACTGACTATGACACAAACTGACTGACCTTTCATCTAAGTCTTTAATATGCTTGATTTTATTTATTTATTTTTTTTATGTGCACCAATCAGCATTAAGAAAATAGCTGGCCATTTTGTTCAAGAAAATACACACTATACAAGGTTTCAACAGCTGAACAATCTATATGTTTTAATCTCCCTTCACTTCTATTGTAGTCTGTCTTCTTACTGTACAGGACCTTAAAGTCAGTTAACATTATAGCGATGCTTTTTTTTTTTTCTTTTCAGGGATAAGCTGAAAAAGTCTTCCCTGGAGCTTTCCTGTCAACTTTCAGAGCGAGCATGGCAATTTAAGGTTACTTGTTGCCTTTTGTGTCCAAACAGAGGTGATTATATGGACAGAGAGGCAGTGGTGAGAGCTTTTCTCTGCCCCAGGTCTGAGTGAGGTGATGAATGAACTCCAAAGTGCAGGCCGTGTGAAGGAGATGATTTATAACATGCACTTATAGCTTGGTTTGGTCCTTGGAGAAATAAAACACGCCAAGTTCCATAGCACTTCCCTGATTGAGGAGCCACTTTCACTAAATGGGCAGCTGTTTCGTCAACGTACTAACATGAACACCTAATAAGAGTGTTTCATTATCTTTGAGCCTCTCCTAATTAATAAATAATGCTATACCGCAGTTCAATCATTATGAAGAGGTCAGTTGATTCGTTGCATGTTGCAAATTGCTAAATTGCATCTAAGTGGCAATTTGTAGTGTGGATGTAAATTCCAGAATGGAAGGGGAATGAGCCCACTGTGTGTTTGTGGATCAGATATGCCTGTATGGGTTATATTTCTCATTTAAATGCAAAATAAAGCATGACTCATAATGGGATTTTGATCTCACAACTCTGACATGGAAATTATACAAACCTACCTTTTGTATAAAACAAACATACTAAACGTTGAAGAAATATGAATGAAGATGCAGAAACTCATGATAAGTACTAGTGTGACATGTATGGCAGACGCCCTTATCCAGAGGGACTGACATTTTTCAGGGTAGTTCAAGGTTAAGGCACTTGCACATGGACCCAAAGGTGGTAACTCGGTGGTGGTAGCAGGGTCTGAACTGGTGAACTTCTGATCAGTAGTCCAAGACCTTAAACACTGAGCTTCCCCTGGACCATTGCAGAGATTTTGGGGTAGGTCATCATCCATACTGTGCAGTATATTGACCTTATTTTAAACTATTTGTTTTAACCATCGGTTGCATCAAGCAAAGAAAACAACTATGGAGAATGCCAAATGCAAGGAAAGAGAAAGAGTGAGTGTGCAGAACATTGGCATTTAATTCTTAACTCTGAAGATGTGAATGAATTTCTGTTTAAAGTACACCTTTGGACGAAGTGAAATGATACTGTAGATATATCGTAATGCATTCAATTAAATATGCCATTATGTCTAGAGCAGCAACTCAACCACAGGGACAAATCAGAACCAGAGAAAGAAAATTTGTTTCTGTTTAAGAAATTAAAATATATAATTGCTGAAATGGTGAAGTTGTGTGGGTCCATGGTGCATTTTGTCTAATTACTTTCAAGAGTAAAAAAAAAAGAAAAGGGTGCTGAGCAAATGACTGTTTATACAGTAGCTGTTAAATATAAGTGATGGATTTGGCGATGTTAACGTATAACAATAAACTATTCATTTTAATTAATTCAACCATGATTAAATATTGTAATAAATGCATACAAAGGTTTTTTTTATTATTTTTTTGCATGCAAATATGATGAACGTGAGCCAGGGAGAATGACTGCGTTTGAGAGACGAGGACAAAAAAAATAAAAAATTTAGTGTGATCTGTTTAGCTCTGCAGTACCTGTGGTATTAATTTATGTATTTAGTTATTTGGTAAATCATGATTTAAATAAAACTCGGTGCAGAAAGACGGAACATAAATTTGAGCAGTGTAATGGAAAATGTTTTGCGGTTTCTCAGAATAACCCTCGCTTTGCAAATCGAAAAGTCTATGTAACCTTTATCTACTGCGAGAGTCACATCCCAGTTCTGTATGTCTGTTAGTGAGGGATCAAGAACGCACCTGGTAATTTATTTGTTACAATAAAGCCGAAATAGAGCAGCAAACGGGAGATGTGTACTCAGAGGGATTCTGGGAAATGCTGTTATCTGTTGGAACGGCAAGGTTTGAAGTGCTCCCTGTGTTCATGCTTTAATTTGGGCAGCGCCATTGGCAATCGCAATAACTGCGTATTAGCAACAGGGGGATTTCTCCAGGGAGGAGTTCCATATGCTGAAACACACTTCCTCTACTGCAAATGATTCTCTCCTCAAATGCTTGTTTTTCCAAAGGCCATGTTCCCTGGACTATCATGTGTTTCTTGCTCTCTCTCTTTTTTTCTCACTCTTTCACTCTCTTGCTCGCTCTAACCACTCCTTCTTTCTCTTATTTTTCTTCCTCTCTCTCTTTTACTGCTCTTTTGAGAGACAATTTGTGCACGCTGCCTGGAAGTTTTATTTGTCGGTACTTGGTGGAGGCGAGTGGAGGACATCAAATGAAAAACATTAATCACACGAGTGAGCTACAGGGAGATCTGGGAGAAAAGAGAATGAGAGAGTGAGAGAGGAGTGAAAAAAAAGGAATAAATCAGACAAAGTGGAGCAGCAGCACTCCGATAAACCACATAACAACCAACAGACTGGTCTCCTCCAAGCACACTGAAATAATATTGCTGTAGCCTGTCTTGTTGTGAATAAGGACTATGCTGTAGTGATAGATGTAGACAGAGAGGAAATACATCACATGCAACAAGAGCCTATCTGTTACATGTCTTTAAAGCTCAGTATCAGTCCCTCGATACAGCCGAGTATCAGACGTCTGTTAGAGCTCAGCATCAAGCCACTCAAATCGGCTCTTGAGAAATGAGCTTGGGTGTGTGTTCATACTTACTCTAACCTGGCTGACCTTATGAATGCACAAGTTGGTGAGTGCTTCTCAATCCTATCTGATCTGTTTAAAGCGATGGTCCTTGAAAATACGTGAAGCCACTTTGAGTCAGTCCCCCTCGCCAGGGCTGTGCTCTTCACAGTCTGCAAAGGTGATAAGGGCTGAACCAGACTATGGCACAGATGGCACCAATACATGGGACCCACTCGCTCCTGACCTGCTCATCATCGATCACAGATGGCAGACTTGTTCAAATGTGGAAAAGTGAGTGTCAGCCTCGGTGCGGTTCCTCCAGCCCGAGATACATGGCCTGATGAAAGCGATAGATGCCGTTCTGCATGCTAAAAACAAGAAAAGAGCAGAGAGAACGTCTAGATGAGCAAATGGCAGACAGAAATGAAGTGAAAGAGAGTGCATGAAAGAGAAACATTATCAGCTGTGGCTTTCAGTGTAAAAGTACGTGGGCTATGTGTGAGATGAAAGCAGAAGCTCTCAGCGCAGTGTGTGGTAGCGCTCCTCAGATGTGAGACAAACACAAAAGCCCAAAATCCAGATTTTTTCCTTGAGTACATATTTAGCTTGTATTCATTCCATAATTATCTGTGATTCTGAGAAAAGAGAAATCTGCTTTGTTACTCTGCACACCTTTTCAGTGTTTACAATAGTAAAACATATTGCATCATGGGGAGTTATTCTTTTTTTTTTGGTTGTTTTCTTTCCGTAAGACTCTCGTCTTTCTCCTTTAATGGAAGAGTTTTAAAGCAGTTTAAGAAAGAAGAGAAATATCAGTAAACCAATGTGTGAGATACTTATGTGTGTCATCTTAATGTGATTTATGTAATGTAATTAATATAATGGATAATAATTTTGGGATAAATAAATTGCATTACGATAATGAAGAGAACCATGACAATTATCTATCTTTATATCAACTTTTTAGATTTATACTGTACCTTCATGAAACATCTTTACCAGCTGTTATAGCAACCGTTTTTTGTTAAGCTCCTAATTTCCTCAGCATGATCTTTTCAGAACGCTTAGGCAAAATAACTGATAAACATATTTCGGTATTATTTGTGGTGAAATTTTTTTAAGTTTTCTTGAAGTAAATGTGTCAACATATGGTATAGGGAGAAAAACTTCATTTTGAATTTTTCCTCTTTGATTGTTTGCTATAATACAACTTGATAGTCATTAAATGCATTGCACTGAATAGGAGCTTCTCATGAGAGTACCTCTAAATGTTTAACAATAAACTGAGAAATGTCAGAAAAAAGATTTTTTCACTAATTTAGTCGTGTCTAATTCCCATCCGTCTCACTGTTAAAGCACTCTCACCTCGAGACAACAACTACCATCCAGGTTGGGCAAGACCATCACATGCTTCCTCTGAGACATGTGACATGAGCTGACTGCATCTTCGTTACCTACTGTAATTCAGGACGGCTTAACACACTCTGAGAAAAAAAGCTTTCCACCCCTTCTGCTTGTGTTAATCTCAGAGACACCCATGATTGGCTAGTGTCACTATGATTGATGTGCCAGTGTGAGTATGCCATCCCTCCCACCCAATTTGCTCTCTGGATTCCCAGGTGCGGTTGGCTGCAGCCAGCTCATACAGTAAGCTCCGGATGGTAGTGGTGAAAAAAGTCTTTCTAAATTCAGTCACATTTTAAATAAGCACTTGTAACACACTGCATGTTTGCATTTTACAGTTCACACAAGTACCAACTATAATTACAGTATATTACACAAAAACATCAAGGAAGTGCAGTATAGGCTGACTGCTGTTTCCAAATTGCCCACAGTGTACATATTTGCTTGTGCTCTGAGATAAGTTGGCACTCCATCCAGAGTATATTCTGTCTTATGCATTTTCTATGTGTATATTGTAGATTATTTATTTGTTGTTTGTTTGTTTGTTTGTTTGTTTGTTTGTTTGGTTGGATGATTGTTTCTTCATTTTTATTCACTTATATATTCAATGCAGGACATGCATGCATGACTCCCCTAGCTTTGTTACGGTTCATCGGCATCATGCACAGTGGATTACCAGTTGACTAATTTAAGCCACTGGAGGGGAGCACTAATTTAAGATGTACAGCCCTTGTGTAAATCTATACAATTATCTGCATCTCCCAGCAGCTGTGTGTCCCAGAAGAAAGGTCACTTAATACAAACTATCCTACAAGCCACCTTGACTGTTCCTATCTACTAGATCAATGGGCATCTTGGGGCTTGACGATATTGCAGGTAGCACTCGGTCCCCAGTAGCTGCAGTATCACAGACTGATAGAGTGTTCTCATCTGCATCCTCAGTAGCTGCAGAGTAAATATCACGGGTTCACACTCAGTCTCTTCAATTGCCCCAATATGGGGTGGCATTTGCCAATAATGTGGTGGATTTGGATAAGGCTTATGGGAGACACAATCCTGCTATCCAGAAGGGTTTATGTGTAATGTTGAACAAACAGTAGACCAAATAAGGCCAAGATAGGAAACAAGTTTAATTATAAATGTTTTCTCGGCCTGTAATAATCTTTTTTCCACCATAGAAAATCTGTTTTGTTATTTGCAGACATTGCCATACCATTATCTGGCTTATTCTGGCTAAATTTACAAACGCTTTTTGACCTGGAAATTAACCTCACAGCCAATGGATGGCTCTGGACACAAACCAAAATCCGATTAACACCTTAAAGTCACAGGACACACTAACAAGACCTAATGATTCTTTCTTTTATACTGTAACTACAGACAATATGATATCATAGTTGCATAGTGTTTCGTGACAAATGCTTTAAGATGAATAATCTATACATACTGTATAATAAAACTGTAAAGTTGGCATGTCTGTACATTGAAGATATTTGCACATAAAAACTACTGAACAAATTCTAATTGGGTATTTACAGCTGTATTTGGCCAAGCTTGAGGTAACATAGAGTATAGGCTTTGTTGCACCGCATTCAGCCAATGGGAAGACAAGATGTGCTAATTTGAAACTTTAATAGAAAATGCCCTTGAAAAAAAATTATCAACCTTGAAAAAATAATTAATTCATCTCAAAATTCAACAGATGAAGGTAACACAAAGATCAAGGTAACACAAACATTTTTGTTCTTTCCAAAACTCAAAAGATGAAGTTGTAAAAAATTTTAAACGCACTTTTGAGTGTGCAGTTAAATTCCATGTGAATGAAGTTGTGGGCACGTCTGGTAAATAATATACATTAAGTTAAATTCAAATTCAACTTTTATTCGTCACATACACAGTCATACACAGTATGATATGAAGTGAAATGCTTATTCAACTGCTGATGACCTTAGAATTTAAAAAGAAAAGTTAAAAGAGGTTAATGTTTTATAACTAGTTTACTTATTTATCACACAGATGGTAAGCCCTTTAAATGTATGAAGAAATGCTCAATTGTCAAGACCTAACAATATGTTTCTGACCAAAACAAATCCAACCCTACCACATTACCATGTTTTAAATCAGTCTTTTCTAATATTTCACCCTTGGGTATTGCATATTATAGTGGTTTTTAAAAATCTAAATTATGAAGCACTTCCTGATTAATTATCTAATAAGAGAAGTGCCTATTTCAGTAATCCATCAGACTGTGATTAGAAAACTCGTGTATTTTCACTTTTCTTGATTTTGTTACACGGTTAATTCTTGTAATGATTAGTACACTACTCCACATTGACTCCATGAATAACTAATCACTTCTAGCTAAAATTTGATAAAAGGTTACTTTAGCTACAAATATGCATAACACATTTTTTACCCAGAGGAACTTTAATCTATTTATCTCTGTCCTCTGCTTTTCACTGGATTCCAGGCTCTTTAAGCCCACTGTGTCAAGCTGGTCTGAGGGACTTGATTTAAAGCCCAATTAACTTTAGAACAAATGACCCATGGGAGCACAATTCTCCCCATCAGCAAAATGTATGCGAGTGAGCAGAGTGAACATGCTTTGTGCTAATTGACAACAGTAAAATGTTGCCATGAAGGATCATCTGCAAATTAGACAGAATGCAGAAAATGAGAACCTGACATTTTATAATCAGCACCAGAATCAGATTTGTGGTTTGAAGCAATGTGTTATCAATAGTGTATCCCTTTAGCTAGTGTCATCACTGAAATACTGTCTTCAACCAATTAGTATCTATAGTCTACTGTATTGAATCATTTCTTTAGAGGAACTTTGTTTTCATTAAAAAAATTTTTAAAAAAGGTGCATCCTTTCAAACCTCTTGCTCTGTTACAGGTTCTGTCTTTATATTTGAAAGCAATTTGAATGGATATTTTTTTCTCTGTTCTGCTCTATAAAAAGAAGATCTTATTACTAAGCTAATTGTACTAAATGTGATGAGGAACAGAAATAATCATGTATTCTCAAAGAGCATGAACATATCAACAGAACATAGAAGAGTGAAAAACTGAATGCACATATTGCATTGCTTCTTTTTATCTATGTACATTTGATTCATAGTGCACTGCTCTTTTAACATATCATGAAAACCAATATAGACAGTGTAAGAGCTCACAACATAAACACGAGAAAAAAAGTGTTTTTTTATTTAATAAATGGGGAAAAAGGCAGTTGAATGTGGGGAAGGGAGTGAGGGATTAGCTGTGTGTACAGTAGATGGTGTGAAGGTGAGGTCCGTATAGGAGGGCAGGGCAGGTGCTGGATGTCGGCTGGCCTGGCGGCGTGAGGTAGACTGACTGAGGCTGAAGGTGAGGAGGTTAAGGCGGTGGTCAGGTCTTGATGGACTATTCAGAGGAAGAATAGCTCCAGGGGGGTCAAAGTCTGTGTAGGCAGAGGAGAACACTGTAACTGGTGGTCTTTTATAGCGCAGAGATGAATCAAGGACAGTGAGTTAGAATGAGCTTTCAGCCGTGCCGAGTTATGCCACCCCACCCCTTGAGCTTGTGCCATTAAGCTGGCTGTGGTGGTGAAAGGGCTCTGTCCATATCTTTTCCTGCTTGAGAATGGAGCAGCAGAATGTGTGGGCATGCTGGCTGTGGGCTCACCATCACAGACATATACATCACCTCCAGGGTTTACTAATGAGAAATTTAGAAGGTGCTTGAGGCAACAGGAACACTGGCTAGTTGATGATTATATCTGAACCTGGACCGAAAGGTATATACAGTATTTCAGCTATATCATCACAAAGGGAAAACAACAACAACAAGCTGATATTTTTTTTCACCTGTTGTCAAAAATGAATCTGGTATATTTCATCCAAGCTATAACCACAGTTTTATTTGGACACTCTAAATAAGGTTTCTGTTCTGTTCAGCAAGACAAATGCTGAACTTCTGCATTGAGTATTCAGGACTAGCTACATGACCCACGGTTGCCTGGATTTCAGTTAAGGTACTTGTTCTTATTTGTTTTCATTAGGATCAGGTCACACAGCTGCTCTGTGGTGTTTCTCCTGCCTGAAATTGTGTATTTGCACATCTGTATTCAGTTGTGACAGAACTAAAGCTCTTTTTTTCCCCAGATGGATAAAAAATGCAGTGTACTATCTATTTTCAGAAGTCAGGTGATAAATTAGATTGTCTGGTCACACTTTTAAAAATGAACAGAGTAAGATAGAGTCTGCTCAGTATTTTTTATTTTTTTTAATTATATAAAAAATACAGTTGCTCGTTTCTGGTCATGCATATGAGAAGAAAAAATCAGCTTAATTGGTTTTGTATAAAAAAAAGCAATAATAAAAGGCATTTAAAACTGAGAAAATGATGGACTCTGTTTAGACTGTGCAGAAAGAGTTGCATCACCCTGTTGCGAGTTTCTCTAGTCAATCAGATTAGGTCTTCTTTTTCAGGATCACAAACATATTCACAACCAGCTTTAAGAGTATTAACTCAATTTGTTCAACATGTTTAATGAAAATAGAAATCTCCTGTATGTAGTTTGTTTTATTATAAGTAAGTCAGTAAATAATGTTTAAATAATATTTAGGGGATAGTCACAGATGCTGATGAAATAACTAATTAGCATTGGTTTAATAATTTTTTTTCTGGTCACTTTTCTAACCTGTTTTCTTGTGTAACCTCAACTATTATGGCACTGGTACATTAAAAGACATACAGTACATATTCACAATGTCTGGCCAGCATACTGGGTTCCTGAATAATAACATCTAAAATACTGTACTACCTGTACACATTATACTCATTAGCCATTTTAATTGAAGCATCTCTATCTGTGCTATTAGGCCAATCATCTGGCAGCAGCATCATATATATCAAAGAGAACAAAACAAAAACAAGAGAACAACACAGAGCAAAGACACAGACGATCATTTAAAATTTATTTCAAACATCAAAATAAGGGAACATGATTTTGACTGGGGCACGCTTGTTTGAGGCCAGATGGGCCGCTTTGAATATTTCAGAAATTGCTGATCTCCTGGGATTTTCATGCATAAGACTCTCTAGATTTTACAAAGTATGGTGTGAAGAGGGAAAAAAAGGGGGGGAAACTTCACTGAGCAACAGTTTGATCATGTTAATGAGAAAGCTCAGAGGGGAATGGCCAGACTAATTCGAGTTGACTGGAAGGCTATAGTAACTCAAATAACCATTCTTCGCAACTGTGATGCACAGAAAAGCCTCTCAGGATGCACACCACATCACATTACACAGGACCACATGGGGTTTCACTCGGGCCAGGTAGTGTATCTGACACTACTGTGGGCACAAGATTGACAAAACTGGACAGGGGACGATTGGAAGAATACCTGGCACGTTCCTTATTCTGATGCTCAACATGAATGTTAACTGAAGCTCTTGACTTGATTTCATGCATTGCACTGCTGTCACATGATTGAATCAGTGGATAATTGCAAAGTTGGAACAGCTTCAAAGTGAACAGTCAAGTGTGCTATGTGTGCACTTAGTGTAGTTTTAGTGCAAGTAGTGTGCTCACACTTAAAAATCTAATGGGATGTAGTGTTCTATTAATATGCATTACAAAAATGAATCACAGCCCATGTAACATTGATTCTGCATAGTATTTCTATGTATTTATTTTCAGAACAGAACATTTGTGTGTTGTGAAACATGTGTGAAGTTCCTACTGTATATAAACAGTTTGACAGCAAAATATGTTAAATGGCTTTTTACCTTTTGCTTATTTATTTTAAAAAAAAATTCTGACACACAAGGTTGTCTATACCACAATACTTAATTCAAAAACCACTATATGACCTTATTTTTAAACGTTTTTAAGCCAATTGAATCGTTTCTTTCTGTCATGTGAGCAACGAAGCAATGCTACATTCTGTACAAAATGATACCTGCCATAAGTGATCTAAATATGTTCTGTATATTTTTGGAGAATGTTGAAGCATAAAGAAAGGATGTTTACACTCTTTTCACCAAAGGAGTAAAGAATTACAGGGTAACATCCTTTAACACCTGTGATACATTCTGTGGATTTGGACATAATGTATTTTGATGTTGTGCAAATGCCACATTATGATATTAACTTCACAGAGCTATGTAGTAGTGTGTGCACTTTGGCAAAATTACAGTAGTTTGTAGTGCAACTTTCCGTTTCCCTTCCAAATCAATACTTCTCCTTTTGTACTCTTTCTCCTGCTGTAACCAACAGTGTTTTTTTTGTTTTGTTTTTTTTGTTTTTTTTAAAGCTGATATGCATTTCTGGTAACATTTTTGAAAGAAAATTAATTACATTTATACAAATATAAAATTAATTGTGTGTACAATAGAAATGAGTTCTGCATGCATTGCAGGAAATGGCTTTGTTTTGTTTCATAGTCTCTGCTCCTGTTATGTTATAACGTTAGGGGACCACTGATTTATACTGTATGTGGTCAGATTATGCAAAAATATATGCTAAACAGGGTTTAACAATAGCATAATAGGGGGCTGTTGAAACTGTTAGAAGAGGCGGCTGACAATGTATTGTAAACTAAAAGTATTCTGTACTGCTTATGCAATGCTCATAATCTTTGAAATTAAAAATTGTTTTGTGTGCAACAGAATTCATTATTTTTTCCCCTTGATTTAATTTGCTGCCACTGCTTTCTGTTTGACTAACTAAAAAAAAAAAACGCAATCAAAGCAAGAGTTTTCTATAATTTTTAATTAAAACTCAACCAATAAATTATTGATACAAAATTGCATAATTAAATAACCACAAACACAACTGCAGGCTAATTTATCCATTGTATCCAAATCTGTAGGATGTGGTGTTATAACTTTTTGCAGAATCGCATAAAAAACTGATATAACCCAAACTATTTTGAATTATTTGACATAATTCTTTGGCATGTTTAACGTCTTTGTGGCACAAAATATTCTCTATCATTTTGCAATACTTCTTGCTTTATTTAAAAAAAAAAAACAATTGTTTTCCTTAAAGCTGAAAAAATTGAGTCATCTCATTTTCCTGTTCTATGCATATTCATTTACTTCGCTCATTGGATGCTTAAAATCACTTTTTTTTTTTATTTTATTAATTAATTAAAAAAATTCTAAAAAAGAACAAGGCCCCATAATTTAGATATCAAATGTTATAGTGAATATATTCTTCTATGGCCTTATATATATATATAAAGACATTTATGTATATTATAGTCACTACAAGTTCTTCACAAAATGAAAGCATTTTTTGTTTTAGAAAATGTACCTGAGTTTTCTAATGTTTTCTTCTACAAGAGTAATCTTGTTTAGAATAAAGACATCAACAGTAATTTACATTCTCTTAATGGCATCAGTCATCTTGCAGCCCAATGGTAATTTCCTCATCTTATCTGGAGCTTCTACTTTGTGGACATTGATTTTGCCTGTATTGCATTCCTCCCTTCTGCTGAGCACTGGGAGATGAATTATTTGATTGGGATCATACTGTAGTCAAGCAGAATGGGGCCGCAGGCGTTTTAATAGTCCCCACCCTTCTCTCACTTATTTCAATTGAAAAGGCCTGCACAACAAACACAGTTAGCACAATCTCCAACTGGCAAAGACAATACGCTGACAAGTATCTGGTTTACTATGGTTTGGGGACAGCATATTTGTGTACACTTGCTTTACCCATAATTCTACTTTTATTGTAAAAATAATGAGATGAAATGGATTGTTTTACCCTAATCTCTAAAACAATCCTTATTGATCAGGCTCTTCGCAGTTAACGTTTAACACTGACCTTTTTGAGCTGATAATTGTCAAGACAGACAGGTACAATGGCAAATAATAGATGAGGCAAAGGACTAGGCAGCACTGAAAATCAAAATGTGAGACAGACCTGTGAAACAAGTTAAGGTCAAAGCACAAGGTTTGGAATCATTGTAGTCACAATGGAAGTAATGACACTGAAAATAGGTTTGTTTCATTAGAATTTAGCTGATAAAGGATATTCACTGACTGGCTGAGGATCATGGTAATTGAATTAAGGGAGCTCACTGTGAGAGCTAAATGATTGTTTTATAGGACAAACTCTGGATCATGGGCAATCATGGTCTCAATAGCCTGTGTGAAGTTCTCTTAAGAGACCAGTCAGGAACATCCTTTGTTGGAACTTAGCGATATACTTCCAAGCCATCCTAGTTTTTTTTTTTTCTTCTTTTTTTTAAATAATAGATTCACATCTGGTACCAGGACGTTGGCAATAAATTCTTTGGGTGCTGTGGGTTGTGGTGTGAGACCTCCGTGGATTGGGCTTGTTTGTCTGACACACCCATGTGGGTTCAATCAGATTGGGATATGGAGATACAGTATGGGCCTTGAGCTCTTTGCTTGCTGGGCCCTATGCATTGTAGTGCATTTGGTGTTCTGCTGCTTTCTGATCATGACCAGTATTGACTTTGGTGATTTGTGCTGCATTGGATTTTCTGTGGGATCAGACCTGGACGAGGGCATGGATGAGTCGTGGGTGCCCATGATCCTGTCACCAGTATACTGGTATATAATTGCTAAACTTAATGTTTTAATGTTATGTAGTGTTTATAACTGATAGTTATATATATATATATATATATATATATATATTGATGTTTTTGTTGATGATGATGATGATGATGGTGATGATGATGATGCATTGGATTTCCTCTTAATGACCCAAAGTAACAGAGCATGAATCCCACTTTTTTGGAAGTGCCCCTGCATCTGGTAATATGATGTGTCACTGTCAAAATTTATATTCACTCATTGGTAGAAATTTGCAAACTCTAGGTATCTTTCCATCCTTTAACATATTACCTGGACCTTGGTTTTGTCCTTGAAAAATACCTAATTCACTTGTTCACATATTTTCAGCTTTGACTAAGCTTTGATGTTTAAGACTTTTTAACAACCTCACCTACTGGTTTTCCACTATGAGTAGCTTGAACATGAAGTGCTGAAGCACATATATACCAAAATAATGAACTGTTTTGGATAAATTATATCATGTTTATGATTGACTCATTATTAAATGATGAAAGATGTCAATGCTAGACAATAAAATTAATTTGAAATGTTTCAGGTAAAACAGTACAGAATGTATTCAGCACAGTTGCTGCACAGATCGTTGTGCCTGCTCTGTTTTGATTCAGTCTGCAGTAGTGGGTTGGCACTCCAGAAGCAGAAACTTTGATCCAGACGATGCTCAGGTTCTCAGATGGTTTATTTGGTATGAGTAATTTGGATGGGCTCTGACATTTGATAAATCTTGCTCACAAATCTTGCAGAGACAGAACAAAGTTTGAGTTTGAGTTTTTTACAGAGAAACCAACATTGTACTTACATACCTTCTAGATCCAGTCAGAGAATGTGTTAAGTACAACACTTGATCCGTATCCAGCAACTAACCTCTGGGGCTTACTCAGCTGCTGATCATAATCCTTATTTGAGGAGCTTGAGACATTTTTTCCTCATTTGAAGGGTGATGGAACATGTTATAAAATTGGTCAATGTCAATATCATGTGCCTATGTCATGTATAACGTAACCATCTATACAGCACAGCAGTGGTCCCTTCCTCATGTGCAGTGAGAATTGGGATACTTTGTCTGGTAATTAAGAAATGTTGGCACTTGGAAGAAACTCTTTCATGCTTGCCAGGTTGGCAGTTAAAAGCCAATGTAATAATATTATTTCCTAATTTTATCAATCCTTTTGATAGTGTCAATCCTTTTATATCTCTTTTGATAGTAGCTTTGCTCAAATTGCCATTCATAATTTCACTGATGTCCAAAATCACAGTTTTATCTCTTTATCTGGGATTTTAACCATACACAAAATGTACCACTAAACAGATCTTGGTCAGAGATGCTTTATTTCCTCCAGGCATTATCAAGTTCAAACTTCAGGAAAAAATTCATAAAAAATAAAAAATCTGAAATGACCGTGACTGAGCAGGGACAGTTGCTAAAGGGACTAGTCTGAATGTGTGGGTGAGAGAAAAATAAAGATTGAAACAGAAACAGAAAGAATATAATGCAGGCAGAGAAAGTATGAAAAGGGTCTAAAGTGAGTTCCTGTATTATTTGTCTTGTGTATTTGAAGCAAGGTCAGGTCGAGTAAAAAGCCTCCAGAGTGGAGAACAAGGCCTTTGACAGAGTGTTGTGTACAACACCACATGTCAAACACACACACAGTGGAGGGTGAATCGGATGATTTGGACAAACAGAACAGCCTGTCTGCACTGGATCTGCTCCAGCCTACATGGGCTTTTGTGCCTGTAGTGCGGCTGAACCAGCTTGTGTTCTGTAGCTCCGGCTTTGGTGGCCTTTGTTTGGAGTGTGAAATCTTTTCCTCTGGATGTTCCAGCTTTTTGTGCTATTATTATTATTGTGGAATTATTGGGGAAAGTGTCTCGATTTATAGGCACAAAAACTCTCTTACATTTATGCACACACACACACACACACACACACACACACACACACACACACACACACACACACACACACACACACACACACACACAGGCCACAATTTCTAGAAAGTTTTATTAACTGGTCACTATGTCATCCACCACCCCTCCTTAGGGTTCTCTAGCATAACACCCTATATGCCCTACCTGTACTATAGAGCCATTTACATTTTCTTTTTACTAGAAACTCACTTATAATCTAATTTTTACGGTTTTTATTGATTTTTTAATTAAGTTTTTTCAATTAAGATATTTTTATTAAGTTCTAACTCTTAGAGATGGGACAGTTCTGCTTATGCATTGCAACACGTTTGTCTGGGTGTGATAATTGTCTTTCCTCACTCTAGAGGGTCTTTTTGAAATTTTCGAGTAAGACAAATTCGGTAAGACTTTTTCTCATAGCTGTATGATTGCTTACAAGCCTTTTTTGTAGAAATTAAATACATCCTTTGAATAAAAAGGATGTGACATTTGTGACTTATTATTTGTTTTATTTCATTTTCATTTACCTTAGCATGCTAATCAGACATTAATGGAAGCATTTTTTTTTTATTAATTGTGTTACAGCTTTTGAGGAGTTCAGGAACCACACTCACACACATGCACACACACACATACACACAGCCGACTGGTGCAGTTTGGTGTGTGTGTGTGTGTGTGTGTATGTGTGTGTGTGTGTGTGTGTGTGTGTATGTGTGTGTGTGTACTGTACATATATACCAACTCTATATACCAACGCAGGACTTTAACACCTGGTGTTCACTCTGTGCTGTCCAGGAAACCATCAGATCTGTGATCAACTCCTTACCTGACCAGAGAAAAAGGTAAATACTATTCATCATCACCTATCGTTTGAAGAGCATTATGAACATACAGTAAAAGCTAGATACTGAGGAATTATCTTCAGGGTTGTAGCATGGAAAGTTGAAGTTTAGCACTGTGACTCCGTACCTCAAGGGTTTGTGGTTCTGTTCTGTTTATGTCCAGTCTTCCCACCACCTGAGACGGAACAGCTTCCAGTATTCTGATTCTTCAGGCTGCAACACGAACAAGGAGAGAAAACACAGGGGAGTGAACAAGAGAGCTGCTTTACAATGCCCAGATAGTTCCAACAATCCAATTGCACACTGCACTGGGTTTGACGTGAAGCCAGATCATCTCAAAGATTTTGGGACTGTTTTTATATACTGTACGACATATGCTACTGCCATTATTATATCATCTGAAGAAGGAGCGGCATATGTGCAATAGTGCTGAAAAACATGGCCTATCAGTCATTCTATCTTAGCTGCCAGTCCAAAAATTCAAACAGAAGAGGGAACGCTGCACAGAATCAGACTGCCTCATCGTCCTTAGGCACTAGCACGATGGGGCTGTTTCATTCACTCTGTTACTTCCATCTCTGGCATTTTCACCAATTTACCCTAAAAACAATGTTATGCTATGCTCAGGCAAGTTATACGGCTGGCTGCACACAAATATGCCAGTGGGAGTCCCTGTATAGTGTTGTATGACGTCAATACTAACAGGCAAAAGAGAGAAAACATTCAAAATTCTGGCCTGTAACCTTGTTGGGATAGTCTCCAAATTAGTAGGGTTTAATATTTTTGTGTCCCAGCTCATTTCTTTCTGCCATTGCCTTTTGAACACCCCAACAGGAAACTCATGTCTGTACTGTTTAAAAGGGTTGCTCACCCATATATACAGTACAAGATCTGTCCAGAAAAAGTCCAGCTATTGTTAATATATCAAAAAGGATTTGCACAACATAAATGTAACTTGGCAGCCAAGGAGAGTGGACTGGAATGCACATGTGTGAACAATGACGATTTCATTGTACTAGTCAGTGGGGTATATACGCCATTGGGTGAGCATGTGTACTGTGTGGCTTTTGCTTTCAAAATGACTGAGTGAGCAGAGCAAGGAATCTACATCAAATTTTGTATTGATCTTGAAAAAAACTATTCAGATGATTCAGATGGGGATGATGCAATGAGTTCAGCACAAATAAAATTTATTGGATAAATGCTTCAAGGATGGTTTTTGCATTAAGCTTAAACTGTTGCAAATCTATTGGAAATGTAAAAGTGATCCATGTTCTGAAAATCTGCAACAAGCAGAACACCTGAGAACGTGTACAGATAACAAAGATTAGTGACTGACAGAGCGAGAAATAGAAGTGTGATTAGGAGTTTATTACATGTAATCCAGTCATTACATGGATGGATACTTTCCGGACAGACCTCGTATATAATGCAAAATGTGAAGAAGAAGAAAAAAAAAGAATCTGTGACATAAATGATGAGCCTGGATATGTAAGGATCTCTTTAAAGATCCCAACTCAGGTGGAAAATTGGAACAGTGCCTCTGCCTTGCTCACCGCATTGATTGTCAGCAGAGATGATGCTTCAGTATATCATGACACCTATTCCATGTGTATGAATACCAAGCAATCTGTCCAAGCTGACCTACAGTATGCAATAATACGGGTCAGTTTGGGGAACATACCAGTTCAAGTGGATCATGATAAGCAGAAGACGGTGCAGTGGTGCATTCGGCTTTACTGCCAAATTCGCCAGCCAACATGCGCAGAGTGAAAAGCGCACCACCACATCATCCCAAATGTCCTGCCAATAGAAATAAGGCATTACGGTAACGAGTGGAGTTTTATTTACCTGCAGGTGTCCAACCATGGGATTTTAATGAAGCCAACCCTTGGATCAAGGTTTCTACTGATTTTCTCCTTGAGTTCTCAGATTTCTTGATTTTGCTCCAATTTTGTGTCTAGTGCCAGGAGCTGATTGTCAAGATTGCTTTTTTAGAATAAGTACCTTATCGTTCTGCATTCATGCTCCTGTTGACAGATCCTGAGAGACCCCTGAGTCCTCTGCAGGTCGCCTTCTAGTGTTTTCTTCTTAGATCTCTGCATTTTGTAAATTCTGAGGCTATGGATTATCCAGCTAGCTTGTCCCTGAACACCTCTCTCCCAACAAAGATCTGTGCTAAACCATGTCACCCCCTGCTGCGTTGTTTTTTTTTTTCTTCTTTATT
This sequence comes from Clarias pachynema, assembly GCA_030014365.1. NCBI lineage: Eukaryota > Metazoa > Chordata > Actinopteri > Siluriformes > Clariidae > Clarias > Clarias pachynema. The sequence goes on along the minus strand of JAQMYL010000039.1, from coordinate 9,099,049 downwards.
TTTCTCAATACAGAAAAATGTGCTTCAATTATTATTCTAGGGTGAACGCACATATCCTACAGCCACAATGGATAGATTTGAAATTATTATTTGATGTTTTTTTTTATCTAAGAAAACATGACTTATCTTCTAACAGTTTAGGTTTATAGTTTTGAGATATGACATCACCGTGCATCTTGCACATTAATTATAATTACTATTTAGCTCATTTGCACAAAAACTAAAGTATGTAATTAATTTACAAGTGCAACATCATTGCCCATAAACAACACTCTCTAAAGGCGTTTCTGTCTCAGCCATATTCAAATGCAGAGATCTTCATTAACAGCACTCATCCAGCATTAATCAGCCTTACAGAATGTGTGGCGGGCAGACAGATAGACAGAGAGGAAGAAGCTGCGACAAACGGTAAAGAACTGAAGAATGCATTTTGTGTTGCAAGGTAAATGCGGGAAACAAGCTTTTAAGTGAAGATCGTGGTCTCAAAATTGATTTATACTTAATTATGTCTTAACATGTTTTTCTTCTGCAGTCTAAGGTGCCCTAATAGCATGTTTTGCGGTATGAACTCGTAATTCGCAAATTGCACAAAAAACAATCCCTGTTCTTCCTATCCTTCAAGGCCTCACTGACAACCCAGTCCATATTAAGTCTAATCTGGCATTTTGAAGAGGCTGTGAAAGTCAATGGGGCAGAGCAAGGCATTGCGATGAGCTTAATGGTGCCGTCTCTTTAAACAGCTGCTTCCTGTTTACTCTCTCTGGCGCCTAACAGTGCTTCACACCCCTTGTTTTGCTCATTACACACAAATGGAGGAACTGCAAAATGACATTCAGGGATGTTGTCATGTTGTACTCTGATCAGAACTCGTTTTCTTTCGGAACGGTTTAGCATTTCAGGTGATGACTAGCCGTATAGCGTCTGGACATTAAGTAGAGGATACCGCCCCAACTTCCACATAATAGTATTCCAGCAAGTCAGTCTATATATTTATAGATGCTAATGCTTGAATAGAAACACGTTGAGAGGGAGCAAGAGCAAATCCAGTCATCTTCTATGCTGACTTCTATGCTGAGTGAGAATTCACAAAAAAAAAAAAAAAAAATTACAAAGCATTATGTTTTATCTCCAGCTCTGCCTTGGGCTAGACAGACCATGGCAGGCTTTGAGTCAGAATTATGTGTCTGGTGGCATAAATTGTAATTGGTGTGAAATGACTTTTTGGAGTGGTTTCAGAGTCCGGGCCTTGGCACCATGTTTTGTGAACCATGTTTTGTGAACTTGGTCAGGCATCCTAAACAGATATTGATGAAGTCTACAGTATATGCACACACACACACACACACACACACACACACACTTTGTTCTTTTGTGAAAGGTCAAAAGTAAAGTGACAGGTGTTCAAACGATTAGTGGATGTTACTCACTTCGATGAACAACAGTCTACTACAAAATTTTGCATTATTATTTAATGAGCCATTGGCTATAGCATGCTCGGTAGCACACCTCACCTACCCAATACAAATTGTATAAACACAATCTCTGTAATTTCAACTGTTGATGGCTATCAGACAGCAACAGGGGGTTCAGTAAAATAATTTCAGAAGCCTGTGTGTAATCTATTTAAAGGCGAGTACCATGTGGAAGACCAGGATACAAGATGCTTTTGGATTAAGTGGCTGCATTACACCCTTTATTTGTTTTATTTCCCTGGCTTTATCATAGCAGGAGTTGATTGTTTAGCTTAGCTTAAAAGACAGAAGGCGATGAAATTAAAACCTGATAAGAACAACAGGACGGTGGGCCGTTTCCCTGATAGAATGGCCCACACTGTGAAAATAAACAGTGAATCACAAAAACATGAGGGTGTGCTGAGATACCAAGTTGGCAAACAGGCATGCACATATATCGTGGGCTTGATTTCCATGGTGTCAATCAATCCACAGCACTGAGAATACAAGTATAGTGATGAGACATATTAGGTAATGGTAAATGAATAAAGCTGCAGCGGCTCATCGCATGAGTTTGGAGGAACAGGACAGATTTAATGACAACAAAGCCTTAAAGAAAATTAAGAGACTGTCACATGTAATTATGGTATAGTCTAGTAAATTCTTAGAATAATAGGCAGTTGTGAGTTGACAACACATACTGTAGTTAGTCAACATATCTTCACACAGCTCATGGTGAGCAGCTTTACATGCGTCTTTGATGTGTTTGAGTCCATCACTCATATCCTTCATATCATATCAGAGAAACATTTCATTCAGCAGGGTTTGTTGTTTTAGCAAATTTTTAACCCAACTATTTCTCAAAAACCCCAGAAGCCATAAAACTAGCACAAAAATTCTGGCAGTGTGAATTGCATGTTTCGTACATAATGTATGGGCATTACCCCGTAATCCCTCTTTCACTCTACCAGTGTTTGCAATATTCAGTATCATACAGTAGAAATGGTTTATACCCACTAGCTGCCCTTTCCATTTTAGATGTTGGCAGCCACAAAGTAAACTTGCCCAATGTGGCAACCCTAACATAACAGAACACTGGGTTACGTCTGTCAAACCTATGATGTTTTGTTAAATCATAGTTTATTTTTTGAGAGTTATTAAAAATTAGTTTGAGTTTAAAATGTATGGCGTATTTGTTAAATAACTAATATGTAATATGTAATACGTAAAAACACAATTTAAGGGTGTAAATTGTGTTTTTCCTCCCCACAAGAAACCCCTGGAATAAAGGCAAATTGGTCAAACACAACCACTTTTTCAAAAGCATTATAGTGATAAGATCACCTTAGGCAGGTTCAAAGAAATACCTTCTATATGCAGAAGATGATCTTTGTGCTCCAATGCTTTTACAAAACATACTTTAGAAGGTTTACCTAGCATAAGCGAATAGTCTCTCAGACCCACAAATGTCACTCTGTAAAACACGAGTACTGTAGGTGGTAAGTGCAGAGTCTTTTCCTTTGGGCATTGTTGAAAATTCTAATTTAAATCCAAGGCGGAGGCCAGTACCTGTCTTTATTCATTTTTCAGAAATACATGCATTCTAAGGTCAAGATCAAATAAAGATTCGACACGACTATGGAGGCGAACAAAACCTGAAAATGATGAATGGGTGGAAAGGATAAAGACAAAAGCAAGGTTCGTGGATAGTATCTCGCACATTTCATTATTTACCCAAAATTCCAGAAAAGCAGGAAAGGTTCAAGTTGAATCTTCACAGAGTAGCCTGCAGGGGAAAGACCACATGGACTTCAGGTATATATAGACCATGAGCTCTGAGGACAGGTATTAAAAAGCAGCTTGTCTGTGCTGTGATGATTTCAACCAGGAAGCACCACAAGGCACGATTTCTTATCCCTGTCCCAGGCCCCTTCATTCCCACTCGAATCTGTGTCATGAAAATTAATAGCTGTAAAAAAGTTTATTGAGGTCAGAGCATTTCAAAGATAAGGGTGCATTGTTTGAAGCCTCAGGTCTAAAGTGGATAATTATGATGTTCTAAAGAAAGCAAATTCAGGTGGCACAGTGTTCTAGGGAAGATTTTAGCTTTATTATGAAGACAGGTACCTCATTTTGCTTTGTATGCAATACCTGTTTGGAGGCTGCTGTTCTGCTTTAGGTTATATATTTATAAGGGAACAGATAGAATATATAGTTATCTTGTAGTAATTCTTTTTTCTTTAGAATTTGGGAAGTCGTCATGATAGATAGAGAACTAGATCTTTGTTCCAGAAAGAAATGGTGCCAGTCACTGCACTGGCACTGATAGCAGATGCCTTGAGACATTTCAAGTTTTCCTAATTAATTTCTGTAGAACTGTCACAACTTAATTGAATCAGTATGGCATTTTAGGTAAAAATATAAATCAACTATTTTAAAACCTTCCTGTCCTCTTTTGTCAAATATTCATTTAAGAGTCTGTTAAGAAATGAGAAAAGCTCATCGTTCAAACCAAGTGTAAGAGATACATTTATAATATATAGGGAATATTAAATTTTTTAGAGGTGGTGCTCATATCACCATATCCATAACACCTGGATAAACGCTTTATGTGTTTGGACATAAATCTAAATAAACATTTATGAATGTTTATTCCAGTAGATATTAGCTGTCAAAAAATTGCTTTTATGTCAAGTGTAATGTCAGCTGTGTAGCTGTGTGTACTTCTGGGGTGTCGCATAATAGTGATCAAAGCCAAATTCACTTTAATAGGGTCAGAAAAATAAAAAAGAACATTGGAACTGGCATAGGTATTTATACACATCTTATAAATAGTCAAATTAATGAGGAATTGACTATAGCACAAATGAGGAACATATACACAACCTTGTAATTGCTGTTAATGACATTAAAAAAAATCTTCAGTTCTGGGGACACCTGAAAACTATACTTTCCTACTTTTCCATCTAAAGCAGCAGTCAGGCCAAATTTAATAAAAGGATGAATGAAATAAAAGGATGTGCGACAAGAAAGACACATTATCGGTGACTTCATTACGCTACATCATGGCAGTTTTCAGTGAGCTTTGGCTAGTGAATGCACTAATCTTGTACTGGTGTGCTAAATGAAGCCTGGACTGTGGAGATGCTGCTAATTACAGGATCTGTCCCACCTGACTTCCTTTGCTACTATATGTTTTACTGTTGCCTGAAAAAATGTTACCAGTACAATCTCTTTATACTGGTCCAATTCAGATCTCAAAAATACTGATGATTTCTGCATGTTGATGGTATCACAGGATTAGTTAGTATATGTGCTACCAAAAATTCTATGAGACACAACTATTTAATTATATATTGCAAATAATATGGACATGAAAAAATACTATAGATGCATTTATGGTAATTTTGTACAAATTGTATAAGGGAAAAATGTACAGTACACTCAGCTGGTTACTTAATTTATGTAGTTAAATAGCCTTTTTCATCTCTACCTGTCCTTCTTGCTGTCCTTCCTGTCTGCCAGGGGTTTCTACTTAGCAATTTTAGTACCTCTTTTAAGCCCTATAAAAACTACTTTCAATAGAAGTATAACCCATTTGGTTGCTAAGATTAGAAAATAAGACGTAGATTTATTGTTGATTCTTAAGACAGTTTGACATGCCCAAACCCCAGCCACTGTGCAGGTCCCAATCCTGGATAGATTGGGAGGGTTGCATCAGGAAGGGCATCCAGTGAAACCGGTGAGAAGTTGTTGTGCAGATCAAATTGTCTGCTGTGACGACCCCTCGACAAGAGCTGCAAATAAACTCTAAGCAACTTAATTTTTCTCCTAGGCTCATAAGAGAGAGAGAGAGAGAGAGAGAGAGACACACATAAACACCTTGTTATATATACAACAGCACAGGTAGGTGCATCATATAACTTGTTATTCAGGTGCCTTCTGCCCTCTAGACTTGTCTGACGCATCCTGGTGCCCTGTTTCTGATTGGAGTTCTCCTCACATGGAGGCCTCTGGCTGCTGCTGTGGACGGCCCTGTATGGTTTGCTGGAGATGCTTGTGGTGACTCAACTTTCCCTCTTGATGACCATGAAGACTCGGTTAATGCAGGCAGTATTTCTGTGATGGCTTGTGACTGCAGTCACTCAATAGTTTAGCACCATTACCTTGCACCTCCAGGGTCCTGGTTTCATTCCTGCCTCGGGTCTGTGTGCATGATGTTTGCATGCTCTTCCTGGGATTGATGGGTTTCCTCCAGGTACTTCGATTTCCTCCCACAGACCAAAGACATTCAAATTAGGTTTAACTTAGGTTTATCTTTTTCCCAGATTGCCCATAGTGTTTAAATGAGCGTGAGAGTAGATTGACACCCTGTTCAGGGTGTACCTCACCTCATGCCCTAAGTCTCCTGGAATAGGTTCCAGGCCCCCTTTGCCCCTGTATACAGGATAAAGTGGTATAGACAATGAGTGAGTAAGTGAGTGAGTAAGTGAGTGAGTGAGTGAAATTGCAACAAACCGTTTTGTACCCAAGCTTCCATCAGTTTGGACTTTATATTGACCTGTAACACCTCTTCTCTTTATGGAACAAATAGATAGCAAGGAGTTTGCATGTTCCCCCATGTTTGGTTGGTTTCGTCCGGGGATCCTGATTTTGTCCCAAAGTCCAAGGACATGCAGATTAAGTCAGTTGGTGTTTCCAAATTACCAGTAGTGTGTGAGTCCTTGTGCCCTGTGATGGATTGGCACCCTGTCCAGAGTGTACCCTTCTACATTTCTCTCAAGCCCCTTGGGATAGCTTATAGGCTTCCGGGTACCCTATACAAAATAAGCAGTATAAAGAATGTGATTATCTAATTATAGTAATTATCTCACCCCCCTCCAAACTGTACATTGGATTTACAATCAGTTATTTAGTGATCATCTCTGAATGAAATTAAATATTAATGCTGAATGCACATTCATAATTATCCAATCCAGTGTAGATTGGATTACTTTTCATTATTCTGTACATAATCCACATTTGTCTCATTCTCTTTTTCTCAATCTTCTGCTACTGGCAGGTCCAGTTTTTTGAAAAACTGCAGCTGTTGCATAACCTGCTCCAGTCTCCAGGCCACACAATAAAGCTCCACACATACACAAACAGGAGAAACATCACCTCGAACAACAATTCGTCTTGTATTCCAGTGTGTGCATATATGTAGAATAGCTGCCAGTTCTGAGCCCTGCATATCGAACAACTCCCACACGCGCCCACTAATGTGCCACAGCCTGAATGTCTGAGGCTCTGCTGGGTTCTTTTCTCCTTCTGAGGCTGTGCACAGAGACGTAGTCTGCAGGAGGAGAGAGAGCAGCCGCACAAAGACTACACGGCGCCCACGCACACCAGCGCCGAGACGAGATGTTGACTCCTGCAGCTCGAGAACACAGTTTAATGCTGCTAATTGCCATGTTTTGCAGATCATTATTCTATAAAGTGTGGGCATGTGTCGTCAACTGTTTTTGTTTGGGCCCAAACTGATTCACAAAGTTTTGCTGTCTTTATTGTTTTTAAAGATTGTTTTATTGCTTGCAGTAGGGAATTCCTGGATTAATGTGACAAGGCTGCAGAATACACATGCAAGACATAATCTGTTAATAGCTACTGTATGTAACAAATGCTTATTTTCCTTTTGCACATTATGAACACAATAGGAATTTCAGGTTGTTTTCAAAGTCAAAACATGCCACCTACCATACCAGATTAATCTAAAGACATCTCTAAGAGTGTTGATTCACAAATCCATAAAAAGGCTCTTCCTGTGAAGGTTATCAGGTCGGGAATCTATAGAGGCCATTACATGTGTGAAAATAATGCCTCATCTTCCCAGAACCACTCGTTTTGATTTGAGCGCAGTGCATTTTAGAATTGTCATCCTGCTAAATGCTCTTTGGTACATTCAAATGGTCAGCTGAGTTCATTGTATTGCCACATAATGTTGTTGAACCTAGTTCTGTCTACCTGCAGCAATGCCAGATCATAACACTGCCTCCAGAGGCTTGTACAGTCCGTATTATGCATGATGGGTGCATCGCTTCATGCACTTCCTTCCAAACCCTAGGTTTTATACAATCACATTTCTTCCGAAAAGTTGACAGTTTAGCACTGTTCTTCCACGCATAAAAATTGCATATTTCCTCAATTCCAGCAATCTCCGTAGTATTTTCTCTGTAGTGTTTTCTTTGTTTATTGCAGGCCAATAATCTGACTTTTACGAAATATAATAACAACATCTCCTCTATGACCATGGGATATGTCTTCTGAGTAGCTTCTCACTGCATCAGTCAGAGTTATAGATTCCAGTCTTTTATTTCAAGCTTGTGTAGATAATATTACATAGATAGCATTCTTTCATCTTAAAAATGTTGCCAAGATAAGAAATATATTGTCTTTATATGATGCAGAAAAATTTGTTTATGCTTTAGTCGCCACTAGGTTGGATTATTATCATGCCTTCCTGTCTAGATGTGCAATTAGGTGCATAATCAAGCTCCAGTTAGTTTAGATTGCAGCAGCCACACCGAGTTCCGATTAGATATCAAACAGCACTAAAGAGGTGAAGATCATTTTGTTTAAAAAAAAAAAAAAAACAGCGGCGGATCGGATCAGAAGGGTGACGGTTGGTCTTTCGGAGTCACAGGAGGAGCATAAACGAGCTGATGATGTTGCTGTGGTGTTGGAGGGTGATGTAATCCTTGATGGCCTGGGTGACGATGCAGCAGTTTTAAGATTGATGTTTGGTCAGATCTGTGCTCTATACACTGAATTCCAAAAGGATACAATGTACACCTATGAAGCCATCCAAGCAATTATTATTTGACTTGGAGAGACACACTCCCCTCAGATTCATATTGAGAAGCAAACTCTTGTTGCCATGGACTCATGAACACATTGGGAAATTTTATTGACCTTTAAGCAAAATAGAACCTGTATTTTTTTGTTAAATTTTAATAAATCACTATTTTTACTTAAATTTCAATAGCGCTTTTAACGATTGACATTGTCGCAAGTTTGTTCATAAGTTTGTATGAAATGTGCATGTGTATGAATCAAAATGATAAGACTGTCCCTGATGAGCAAGCCGAGGACAACGGCGACAGTGGCAAGGGAAAACCCCCTGAGATGGCAGTAGGAAGAAACCTTGAGAGGAACCAGACTCAACAGGGAACCCATCCTCATCTGGGTGAAACAGACAGCAGGGATTGATCTGCATCATACTGTGTGAGACTGGAAGTTCAGTATAATAGGAGATGTTTTAAAGTTAATATGGAGTCCAGTTCGTTATTGGAGTCTCAGGTAGACTGTAGGAAACTCCAGTCCTGAACTATCGAGCGACTGAAGTCACAAGTCTTCAGAGAACAGCTGTCT
>JAQMYL010000039.1:9063588-9076826 GCA_030014365.1 Clarias pachynema | reverse complement strand
GGGACACACACAGCGCTCTCGCCGGCTCACGGCACTTCCGCATTCCTGCGCCTCTCCCTCTCCCTCTCTCTGCACACGCAGCTCCCCGAACACAGAGCAGCAAGCGCTCCAGCTACACTTTCAAAGTAGAAACACTGCCAAGCCAGTTTAATTCTCACATCCAAAAATAATAAATTCCCAGAAGTTGCCCCACTGCACTTGGATCCACCCCGACCTGCAACCCTAACAAACCCAATGTGGCGAGCGTTTAAAGGGATATATATATCACGTAAAATATTATTTTAATGTGACAAGGCTGGCGGCATGGTGGCTTCCTCTGGGTGCTCCAGTTTCCTCCCACAGTTCAGATTAGGCTAATTGGCATTCCCAAAGTACCCATGATGTGTGAATGAGCATGTGAGTGTGTGTGCAATCAGGCCCTGGTGGATTTGACCCTTGTTCAGGGTGTACCCCTTATGCCCCAAGTCTCCTGGGATAGACTCCGGGCCCTGCACGACACTGTATACCGGATAAAGCGGTATTGACAATGAGCAAGTATTCAATAACAAAGTATTCAACCCCTTAAGCTAACATTTGGTAGAGCCATATTTGGCTTCACTTCCTGCTCCAAGTCATCTTGGACATGTCTCGACCAGCGTCGCACACTTAAATTGAGATACGTTTGCCCATTCTGCATGGCAAATTTGCTCAATCTCAATAAGACCGAATGGCGGTCATTGGTGAACTGCAATTGCTACAGTTTCTTAATCAGATTGCAGTCTGAGCCACTTTAGTGTAGCTTTTTGTAGTACGGCTTGTGTCAAGTTCCTGTTAAGGTAAATTACCAATCCTTAAGTCTCTTGCAGAAATGCAACAGGGTTTTTTTAAGGTGAAATTGCCCTGAAATTGGCGACATAAATTTTTCCCTCATCTCCGACCACTTTTCCACTGAATGAAAAACACCATGACAGCATAATGCTACCACCATGCTTCTTGTGGGGGTGGTCTTCTTGTCCTCATGTAATATATTGAAACTGAGAGAAGCTGTATTTTTTTTTAAGTGTTGGCTTCTTCTTCTAGAAAAATGTGCCACAGTTTCTATTTAAGGAATAAAGTAAACAACTTCACAGTTATTGTCATGATTCACCCAGTTTTTCTGTCTTGAGTAGAAAGCAAGCAATAACTGTGAAAATACTTCATTTAAGGGCTGTGTTTGCAAGATTATATGACACATACGTAAGCCTTTCATGAAATCTGGCATAAACCCACACCATCACTAAAAAAGCTTTATTTAACACAATCCGCATATTTCGAATGAGTCTTCCTTCCAACAAACATGATTTTGGGAGGTCAGGATTAAACCGGGAATGTGGAACTGTAAACTGGCAATGTTTCCTTTACCACCTATCATTATTATCATCATGAATAGTAATAATTAAACCATATAATACTAGTTATCCTCTACAAGCTACAGTAGGAGTTGGTTTGAGTTCAAGAGTGTATTCTATATGAATACAAAATTCATTAATATAAAGAACAATATGTTTGTGTGGGCAAGTAGTGTACTGGAAGTTTTTAAATTATGGATGTATATTATTTATATTTAACTAGAAATTAGTTACTTTCGGCAATGCTAATCCTGTGTATCATGTTTCAGGAAAACTTAACAAACATGGATCTACCATTGAACTCCCCTGACTTCTCATAGCCAGACTATGCTGAACAAAGGTGCAGAGAGAAGCAGGGACTCAAGGACGGGAGAGGGGGAAGAGAGTGCGTAGGAGTGTAAGAATTAACCGTGGATGAAAACCTACCACCACCATCAGACAAGGGACCAATTCAATCTCAATTTCACCCACAGCAAAAATGCAAAGCAAAACAGGGGGCTGCTTTCCCACCTCTTAAACCAGGATTTCATTCTCTTCTCTCTCTCTCTCTCTCTGCCTCTGTCTTTTTTTTCCCTGTCCTTCATGTTAGGCTAGCTTTACATAACGCACTGATTTCATGCGTGTGTATCTGTTATGGTCCTGATATATAATCAGTTGCATCATTGCAATCTAAGAACCAGAACATTAAAAGGCAGAATCTCTAGAGTCCCTTGGCTGCACTAAAAGTGTGTACTTTTAAATCTAATGTACTTAACTTAATATTTCTATTTGAACCAACATTATAATGATATTGTCAATGCTTACGGTATGTAACCTATTTCACTTAAACATTTTAATGTAACAATAATATTTTTTTCTATTTCACACTTTCAAAATGTCAAGCAACCACCTTTACTCCTTCATATTTGCTAACATTTAAAACAAGTGAACTCGTACCCTGCTGTCTGCTCTGCTGTCTTACAGAAAACTTAAGAAGGAAAGGACATGACACTAAAGTTTTATTCACTTGATGTCAGTACACTTCAGGTAAGAACTTCAATATAAATAAAGGGAGAACAAACAGCAGAGGTGTGTAAAGTAAAAGGGGAATAGACCTCACTCAAGCAAAAAGCCATTTATCTGTTTTACATATCCAGTCGAGGAACGAACGCCGTCCCGGAGAGATGCAGCTGTCTGAGGAGCTCTTCGCATGCCCTAGGTAAATCAAAGTGACTGTAAAAGGATGCACGCTGTGTAAAAGCATCTGGGAAAATTACTGCACAGCCAGTGGCACAGTGAGAGGACCTTACGGGAACACAGTCACCAACCCGCCACACATCCATTCAAATTTAAGTACCACTAATAAGTTAAATATATTCATTAAATAAGGTCTATAAATCTGTGCATCACAAATAATTAACAGTTTTATTAGTTGGAAAATTTCCCACTATTTTGTATGTGCTGTATCTACAGGGCTTGTTTGTATGATGGCAGCCACGTCAATAATCAATTCAAAGCACGTCCATCAGGAGTACAGCAAAGATGAAATGGCAGATCTTTATTTAAATATATTGCAACTACAAAACAACTATAAAAATCAAAATATGTGTGTTTACAGCTTTAAAGGGTCATCATCTACTGTACAGTGTCAGCCAGACATGCTTTGCATTCTTTTTTTTCTCACAATTCCATATCATTGTCAAATTGAAACTGTTCATGCTAATTTATTTGCAACAAATCTACAGAAGAATATATGCATTTGTGTTCCATCATCATAAAAAAAAATTTTTTACTTTTTTACTTTTTCCATCTCCTGTTGTATGATATACACGTCCTGCTTATTAAAAAAATTTATAAAAAAGCACCATTTCCGAGGAGAATGTATTGGGTTGCTTAAAACAAAAATTTTTTTATAAGAACATTTGAAATGACTGGAAATAGGTTAAGAACCCTTCAATACAGTATCAAAACCTGCAACGATAGTGCTGAACTGTCAACTTTGTGAAAGAAATGTGAACATAAAACGATCATGGTAAAAAATCAAGAGTAAAAAACATATCTGTGTTTAATTGTCAAAGTAAGAGGATTTCCAAACATGTATAATGTGATGGGTACTGGGACTAAACAGCTGTGTGGCCGTAAGAAAAACACTTGTTAGTGAGCCTAATCCAAAAAGGCTTGAATTTGTTAGGGAGCATAAAGATTGGAAAAAAATACATTTGGTTTATTGAGTATAGATTGGTTCTTTTCCACAGTGATGGGTGCATCAGTGTAAGAAGGGAGGTTCATGAAGTTATGCACCTATCATGCATAGATTCAATTTGATTCAATTCGATTTGATTCGATTCGATTAAATTCAACTTTATTGTCAATGTGCAAAGTACATGTACAGAGCCAATAAAATGCAATTTCAATGCATAGTGGCCACTGTGCAAGCCTCTGGAGGCACAACAGTATTGGGACAATAAAATGAAGTCAGCTGATGACCTGAATGTACTGATTGACCAGGGTATTACATTAATGGAGTTTTTCTTCCCTGATGATACAACCAATTCCAGGAGTTAAATTGTGAAAGAATGGCTCTAGGAGCATGAGGAATAATTTTCACACATGGCCATCACATTGTGCACTGTAATCAAAGCTAAAGGTGATTTGAAGGATGTCAGGGAGTGTACATTGGTTTCAAAATTGTATTAGTACGGCTAATGAAAGTTGAGAATTTATGAGTTTCTACAGTCATCTAATCTCAAAAACGTTAAGGGCCACGTGCCCTCTCAAGTTGATTGGGCACAACGCCACTGGTGTCAGCTCACTTGAATCATATACAAATTATGTCCACTATTTAAAAAATTTACCATTTGACTGGAATTTAAAAGAACAGAGCAACATTGGTAATATTTAGAAAAGTTCATTTCAGCAATGAAAAGGTCAAAACAAAGAGTTTAAAAAAATAAAACATTTATTTTGTTTACTATCTCCTGACCCGAAGGTCTAGGGTAATATTATTGTTCAATGTTCATTGTTAAGGTTCATGTAGATAGAAGAAGAAGGTTTTATTTGGTCACATATAGAGAACAGTATAGTGAAGTTTTTTTTTTCACATTCCGTAGCTTGTTAGATGTTTCACATGTTCTCTGCAAGTCTGCAAGGTTTCTTTCAACCTTCTAAAAATATGCTGATAACAGGATTGGTTGCTTTACATTGCCCGTAGGTGTGTGTGTGTGTGTGTGTGTGTGTGTGTGTGTGTGTGTGTGTGTGTGTGTGTGTGTGTGTGGCGGGGCAGGGTGCTTGCAGTGGGCTGATGTCCAGGGCGTGCCCTTGAAGGATAAACCCCACTGTCCCTAGAATATGTTCCAAATCCACAACAACCCTGACTAGGATATCTTGCCAGTTATCTGAACCAGCTCCATCTCAGAGATTTTATTATTATTTTTTGAGTCAACTGTCAAGACCAGTGAGCTGTTTTAAAGCTTGCATGTTTGTCCTCTGATGAAGCATATCTAATAATGATAGAGGAAAGCATCTAAACAGGGCAGGATCTTGCAGTGCTAAATAGTGATTTCAGCTATTTTTAGGTGATTGGAAACATGCACTTTTAATTACAGGGAAATAATAGGGATGCGTGTCTGGGATGTTGGGGGGGGGGGGGGGGGCAAGGACGGTCTAGAACTCCACTGCCATTCAATATATTGTTTTTAATCAATCATGAACAAAAATCATCAGGACAGTGATGTAAAATGGTTTAATGTGGAAAAAGAGCTGTACCACCTACTGAAGCATATGCCTTGTGGTATTAGTTACTGTACATCCACCTATTTGCATCCAATTTGCATGAGGAAGAGCAAGGTGAGGCCATCAGCTAACTACTGTTACTTAAATATCACAGCTACAGATTGGTATACATTTTTCTTTTTGAGTCTCAGGTGGTGATTTTTTTCATGTGGCAAAATTTTGCTCATCAGTGTGGCAACATTCTCCAGAGAACCAACTGGCCAAGAAACACAGCTTCTAAGATTTTATTCATGACTGCTACAGTTTAAAATATATGCGTATATAACAAAGAAGGAATGCATTAATTTATTACACTCGGTTAGACTGGTGACAGACCATAAGCGTAAGAAATATTGACTGTTGCATTACAATGAGGTCCAGTTCGATTATGCGTTAGAGCAGTTTTTATATTTCATGAGTTGTTAAATGGGTTGTCCCATGCCCAGGAAATATGCATGGCAAGTCTGATTATACCTTGTAATGACCCTAGTATCATAATCTACTTGCAGTATATGGTCAATAATAAAAAAGCAGATCTTTATGCTCACACATGAATGTTCAAGGCAATGCAAATTCAAGTTCATACTCATAAATTTACCTTTAAACGTGAGAACAGCGACTTCCAGTCAGAGGTCATTTCTCACCTGTAGCACAATGAGAGATTACACATAACACTACTCAATTCTATTTTTTCATATAAATTTGTACTTCATGAGCTCATGTAGGGGTCAAAGACCATGACCAAACTGTTACATGCTTTCTTGTTCTGCTTGGATGATCATGACTTACCAGGTGATGTCCGACATGTGGTTTGATTTCTGCATTGATTTACTCATTTTCTTGTGATTTAATTTTTTTTTGCTTTTTGCTTTTTTTGTCTTTCACTTTGATTCAACCTGTTGATTTGGTTGAATAGATCCGCAACCCAAAGTGATGCTTTATGAATTTGCCTAGGTGTCTTCTTAGAGACAGAAAGAAAAAAAATAAAGTGAATACCAGCTTTATACCCCATTAATCGGTTTGTTGCAATGGGATCTGAAAAAAAAAGATATTTGAGTAGCTTTTGGTCTTTAAACCATGGATAGAAATTTAAGGGAGGTTACTGTACTTCAAAATCATTAATGATTCACTTACTCACTCACTATTGTCAACTCAATGGATGATCAATGGATTATGGTTCAATCATGGGCTGCTGCTTTATCCGGTATACAGGGTCGCAGGCAGGGAGCCTGGAGCCTTTCCCAGGAGACTTAGGAGTCCATGCACACATACCCAAGGGAGTAATCAAACAGGGAACTTGGAGGTGCAAGATGACTGTGCTAACCACTAAGCCACCGTACAAGTCAATATATGAATGAGATGGGTTGAAATGCTGTTGTTGCCACTGTTTTTGACTGAACTGGATTGTACACAAGACAAAGACAGTCCATTATTTGCAAAGTGTCACATTTACAAGTATTTAAATGTATTTACATATACACAAAACAGGTATAACATTATAACACAAACCGTTAAGCACAATATTATGTGCTGTATGTTCCCATAAAACCTCTTGGGTAGCTGGACTGTCTGGCACAAGGAGGTTGGCATCTGATCCTTTGGGTGCTGTGGGTTGCCAGGAGGGGAATCCATAGATCAGACTTGTTTGTCCAGCGATTCCATGGATGCTCAATCGGCTAGAGAACTGGTGAATTTGAAGGCCAGATCAAACTTGAAATCTATTCCTGCTAAACCCCATACACAGTAGGCTGTGATGTCCTCTGTGTTCTGAAACCTTTCTTTCTATTGTTTTTCTTCCATGGTTAGTGCTGCACTGGCTTTTCTGGGGAATCAGACTAGACGGATTGGCCTTTGGTGAGGCATGGGTGAGTCTTGGGTGTCTATGATCCTGTCACCAGTTTGTTGATATATAATTATTAGTCAGTAGTAATATTATATGGTGTTAATGTTGTGGCTGATCAGTGTACATTCCTCAGTTCCAGTGTACAATGCATTTGCTGTCACACTTTAAAGACCTTTTTATGCTGTCATGGTGTGGGTGTGTGTAATTCAGTTTATGCGTGCAGTCAGTAATCAGGTGAACTTGAGCGTAAGAACTTCGAGTTGAAGTCCAATACCAATCCCAGCATGGCCATGACAGTAGTGATTGCTTATGATTAAGAGAAATTCAATATGCTAGTTTAATAGAGTTTTACTAAGTAAGGAGTGTCAAAGTGATTAACCTGATTGAGACTAATATCATGTCTGCATACTTGTTGATACTTGTTGGTTCAACTATTTAAAAGTACTTCTTGCAAAACAACCAAACTTAAATAAAAAATAATAATAAATCCATGATTAACTATAAGCTCACCCTGGTGTATGACTAATTATGCTTATGCTTATGTGACATTTGCAACACGTTAATGTGTTGGTCCGCCTTATGGGACAAATTAGTATTTAAAAAACACATTAATAATTCATTAACATTTCACTAGAAGCGTGTCCCCATGTTAACTAGAGTTGCCAGATTAATAAATAGATTTATTTTTTCATTTGTTTGTTTTAAATGTAAGGTACTAATGATTCAACAGATATCTTTGCCATCCCTCATGGTTCACTTAGCATGTTTAGTGCCCAGTCTGTGCTCTGTTATGTAGGCAGTGGAAATTACACTCTGAATTCCAATACACATGTAAATGAGTGAATGTGCTTGCCATTTCGGAGGAGAAATTAGGTGTTTAAGTAATTTAAGAAAGCAGTTGAGAGTAGGCCACAAGTGCTACATTGATGTATATGACTCTCCAACTATAGTCTGCTTGTTATTTACCAAACTGCTGATTTTAAGAAAATGGACCGATTTATTCTGAGCCTCTCTCTCTCTCTCTCTCTCTCTCTCTCTCTCTCTCGTACTCACTCTTTCTTTAATAGGTTTTGTAAGATTTTATTTTAAGAAACATTTTTTAATTATTGTATAGTTATACTGTAACAATATTAATGATCATGTATTTATCATTTATTTATTATGTAGACTGTGCTCCTACTGTACTGTACGTACCTGCCAAAATGTTAAATTGTTCTTATACTAGTTTTTAAAGTGATGGATTTTTTCCCCTGTTTTTTTTATGATGACCATCAAAATGTCAATTTGGTTCCTTCTATAACTACATCGTGCAAAATGTACTGACTTTTCGTAAGTTTTATATACAATATTTTATATATCACAGTTATATAGGAATAAAATGTCTCTACATGTAAATGATACATTTTCTCTGTTAAATTATGCTTTCTTAATTAGTTTACTATTACAGTAGGTTTAGGTTATGTAGACCATTTGCCATGCAAGTTCATGTGAATCAGTTGTTACTATAGAAACAATAATATACTTAAACAAGCAAATTAATATAAACCTATTATATGAAATGCAGTCATAGATAATTATAGAGCTGTGCTATTATGAAAAATTAATCCTAAACTTCAGATCTAAGAATGTAACCGTGCGTTACTGTATATTATTATATTCTGTAAGCAATGCTCAGTAAACATGCTATTAAATTAAAATTATTGATTAAATTTAATTATTGAGCACATATTAACCTTAATTCACATTATATTAGTCTTTTATATTTAGGTTTATCACATGATTTCAGTTTATGGTTGAAATTTACTACTTCAATGGCTGGTATACATTCTAAAGTAAAGTTTCGGTTATCACTTAAAATGCTAACAAGTTTTCTGCAGATGAGCTTGCATCCTATATTCTCAGGTCAAAGTCATTTCTTGCTTTTTTGTTAGCCATAAATGGAGAATACCAACAGACCATCATCCTGGCTCGATTATGCTCTCCACATCATATTTTCCACCTGAGAAAGTTAAAGCAGGACAACCTCCTATTCTATCTTTTTATTTGAAAGGTAGCTATATTGAGCCCTTTTTAATGCATTCATATGAACTGCATAAATGTTTTACAAAGCAATGCTAAAATATATAGAAAAATACATGAGGCAAAAGTAACCAGTATGTGACTATTGTACTAAGACACACAAAATATATTTCATCTAAATAAATTGTAATAAATGAAAATGCAATACAAATTTTATGAGAAAAATGTCTCAGAGCTTTATGAATGTATTTTTGGTAAAAACAAAATTAATAACTTGTAATAAAAACTAATACTTTGAACAGTTGACAACTAATAATAAGAATCCAGCCTCTTCTCAAAGTAATACTATACAACAACTAATGGCACATTAGTGTCTGATTTGGCATGGCAAGTCTTTTTCTAATTCCCCGAGCATTGATTCATAAAATGCTGTATGCTTGCAATACTAATTCATGCCTGAATGTAGAAACTAAAGTGATACTCAAGCTATAATTGGTTAATTTGTATAAAATATCTGGCAAATAAATTTGACATTTTTTATTTAAATGAATGAATAAATAAATACATGAATAAATTTGTTAGTTAGCTTAAATAATTTAAGAATTTATTCTAAGTTAAATGATTTCCACATTAGCCATTAAGTTATTTGAGTTTTGTCAACTCAATGGATGACAGTTCAATTCTTTCTAGATGTTGCATTTTTCAAAATTCTAGCATTAGCATTTGTGTGTGATGAATGAGAGCTATTAGAGCTGAATTTGTATACAACATTTTAATGCTTGCGCCATTACCTGCTTGCTGTGTTGAAATGAGAAATGACCCCTTTAAATGCTTTGGGTTCATTTTAAACACAGACAAAGTAGCTTTTTCCATTTTCCTCTCCAGTGTTGCTAAAGTGCCAATAATTATTATAAATGGGGCACATTTTGCTCATTTAAACAAAACACTCATGTAATGATGGATGTGGCTCTGGAAAACAATAGCAGGGTGAGTTCGGATGTGTGCTCTGGAGAGGTAACACAATCCTGTCAAAACCCTCTTGTTTGTTTGTTTATTCTTTATATATCTATTCACTGGAGAGGACAGAGCTAAGGATATACTATAAATCTAACCACGGTGGAGCAATGGATTAAAATAATGCAAGGACGTCAACATTAACAGTCTGGTAGCTCAGTATATTTAACTTAGTGACACTGATAGCACTTTCAGACTCAGCAAATTTTATGAATTTGTGGAACTTCTTTTTTTAGGTTAAACACTTTTGAGACATTAAGGTAAATATTTCTCAGCTTGGACCTTGTGGCCTGCAGTGTTTGAAGAATTTCTTCTAGCTTCAAATGTCACCTCACCATGCTGATGAACAGTGATCATTAAAAACAAGAGTAAAATCACATTTTTGACTTTGGCTCTGACAAATTCATACAAATATCATAACCGTTCCTGGACCGAGTGCTCTTTTCATTAATGTATAGATGATGGTAATGATCCTTGTTTTATAACAAATATTCGTGGTAAACTATCTGCAGTTTAGATTTGATTCTATGAAAATTGTATTTGTTTTACATACAAATGAGTGTGATAGCCCTCTCCCACATTCTCACACAGAGAACACTCTGAAACATAGTGTGGGCTCTTCCTCTTGCTTTCTGCAAAAGCTAGTTGCCTAGCAATAAAATCACTGATTTTATGGTCTGTGACGCTCATGCACATAAGAGCTATAGTGAAAGAAAGAAGCATAAAGACAGAAAAATGCCAGATTTAAAATTGGGTTCCTCTACATTAATTCCCAAAAGGCAGAACCTAATTGTCATAAATTTAACCCACACAGATAGACATGCATTCATCTGTCCAGTGGTTTTGTTCTCTGATATTTATCTGACAAGATCTCCAGCCTGTGGCTTCAACAACACTGTAACACTTCATGGAAACAAAACCACCCTGCTGCTGTCCACAGCCTATATAACCAAGGGCACATTTATTCTCAAATCAATTACATGAAGCCAATGGCACAGTCATATTGTTCAGAACCCATTAACTCTGTCTTTCATTACTGAATCAACCATTAAAGCAGATAACAAACGAACACATGCTATAAAATGGCATACATTGTTAAATAATATATTGAGTATGTCCTCTGTTTGTCTATTTGTAACATCAACATGAAGCATTAATGCAGTATTAGGCAAAGATTGTGTTTAAACAGGCGTTCTCCTTATCCAGTATAAACCGCATCTCTCTAGGGCCACATTCATATATCAGATCATTCAGTAAATGATCCTGTGCCTCTAATGTGCCTAAACCTGCAGATCTAATCAGTTAAGAAGAAAAATAAATCCAATTACAGCTTCCCCTCCTGACATTTCCACATAGCCTTAGTCTGAACAGATACAGCTCATTATCGATCTGTATTTTCCTCTGCCTTACAGACAGAAAGTTTACCCCATCTATTTTCCCTGCAGTCTTTCTCATTTTTCAAATTTGTACTTCTTTCTATTAAAGTTTAATATTTGAGCTGACGAAATTTTCCAGAAAAAAGGAGGTTATCAAGGTCTACCAAATCTCTATTGTGCCAGCAACAAAACAGCTCAAGCCAATTATATTCACAGAGCAAGTGAAGTCATCACAGGACCCACGAGATTCCATAAAATCTCATTTCTCCAGGCAACAATTACTGCATAAAAAGAGTTGTATCCGGACAAATATGGGTATGGGAAATCCCCACTAAACTTTACGTTTGCCAGATGTATGAGGCAAAGTGCTTGGAAAGTTAGCATGCAAAAGGAAATTTGGTGAAACGAGCATGATACCTCATGTATGTAGATATATACGGGAATCTGTGAAACTTTCTAGGAATCCTCACAGCTAGCAGTGACAGGTGATGGCTGTGAGGTGTAAAGGTCTTTTGTATGTTAATGACTAGCAGAAAGAGGTGCTTTGTCTCTTCAGCTTGAGAGTTTGAAGGATAAGCAAGCTGCACACACTGCTCTTCTCAAAGAGGTTATCCAGTGTCTTGTTGCACTTGAGCACAAGTTTGATGAAAGAAGACCACAGGAAGAGTCAAGCCATGTGCATAAAAGAGCTAAGATGGCACATAACATGGGCATTGCAGTAGGTTGAGCTTTATGTTAGCTGACAATATAGTAGTAAATTATACCTTGCCAATTTAGTCTAAGCACTTGGCTGCACAACTACTTCTTGTTACTTGCATTGTTGTAGGTGTCCAGCTTATTTAACAGTTTGTCACGTCCGAATTATACAATGTTGTTTAAAAATTTATGTATTAAAGCGTTTTTAATTCAACGTTACAGGAAGCTGTAAGGAGTCTCCATAATTGTAATTAATGACACTACTCTCTTTCCACACAGAATAATTTTATATAAACATATTTGCTGGAGGAATTAAAGATGACTTTTGCAGATACAGACCCTGAGATCAAAGGGTAATCAAAAATTGTTATTGTAATTATTTTCATGATCCTTTATTTTTGTCCCTCTAATAATTTGAATTGCTTCTGTCACTTATCTGATTTTTTTAAATACAATATGTACTTACTATGAGACATTGCAGAGGAAATAATCTTTACCTCGGCCAAGAAAGTCTCAGCTAAGAGACTCCATAAAGGCAGGGGCTAAAAACCGACAACAATGAGACAACAATTCATTTATTAACGTATGGTGTGTTTTACAGTTTCTGGAGTCCAGGTGTCAGGTCGTTCGAACAGGTGCAGAGAGAGAACTGTGGCAGACTGCAATGCTGGAACTGATGTCCGATAAGGAGGATGCCTTTGCATGCCATGCCGTCAGCATGTAATATCTAATGGGACCGAGCTAGACATATAACAAGCATTTGGTGCATGTTTGTTTTAGTATTGCTTTTAATTTAATTGCACCTTCATAAACGCACATTAGTTCATTTTTTCAACATTTTCTTTTTTTTCCTTATTCTTATATATTCTTGTATATTTATTAGTGGATAGGGTCTATCTACATACCTGCCCATTAAACAATAAAGTCATTAAGTTATGAGGGTTTGTTTTGGGCTAAATAAAAAGCCTGCAGGCCTGTATATGGATCTAATAACATCATCAAGTTTGCAGACGATACCACAGTGATCGGCCTCATCAGCCAAAATGATGAGTCTGCCTACAGGGAGGAGATCAAGCACCTGGCCACTTGGTGCACAGACAATAATCTGCTCCTTAACACCAATAAGACCAAGGAGCTCATTGTGGACTTCAGGAAAGGAAGAAGAGGTTCACA
>JAQMYL010000039.1:9016439-9027300 GCA_030014365.1 Clarias pachynema | reverse complement strand
AAAACAAAATCTTTTAGGCCTACCCAGACATGAATAAATATGAGATGAGAAGGGAAAATTACGTAATGGGGAAAGGCGACACCAATCTGACCTGAACTAAAGAAGCTTATATCTAATGAATATTAAATAATTACTTGACTTAAGGAGGAGCGAACAATGATAAGTGAAGGTATATAAACCATGTACAATTGGGGAAGTGGAGGAAGCTCGCTGAATTTTCATGGAGTGTCTGTTATCTTCTGGCTGGCCAGTCCAGTGCTGTCCTTTTACTTTTGGTTGCAATAAACTTTTTTGCTCTTTCAATACTCAAGTAGTTGTTGGGTTTGTTTAGAAAATTGCCACAGTTTACAAAATTTGCCACGACATAAGACAGAGGTTTTGGTATTTGGGCCTGGTGTCAGGGGTAGAGTTCCTCCTCTGGGTTTAGGAGATTTGGAGCAGTATATTAAACCCACAGCATCGAATTTAGGGGTTATTTTTTACCATGACCTTAAATTTGATAAACAGATTAGTGCTGTGGTTCGGTCCAGTTTCTTTCAGTTAAGGCAACTGGCAAAACTTAAACCTGTTTTGTCCTTTAGGCTTTTCGAAATTGCCGTCCACGCCTTCATCACCACTCGCATTGATTACTGTAATGCTCTGTATTTTGGGGTATCTCAGGCAGCATTACATCGGCTACAGCTGATCCAAAACTCTGCTGCTCGACTATTAACATCTACGCGTAAAAGAGAACATATCTCTCCAGTTCTGGCTTCTCTTCATTGACTCCCGGTACAGTTAATTTTAAAATTCTCTTGGTCACGTTTAAATGTTTACATGGCCTTGCCCCTCCCTACCTCTCGGATCTGCTTAAGCCCTATGCTCCATCCCGGTTTCTCAGATCATCAGATAAACTTTTGCTGATGGTACCCAAGACCAAATTCAAGCTCAGTGGTGATCGGGCATTCTCTGTGGCGGCTCCCAAACTGTGGAATGACCTACCATTGACCAAAACTCACGTTTTCTCTGGCGTTTAAACTAACATGAGATGTTGATTTTACATATTGTTTTGATTAGATATGTGCGTGATGTGATTTTAATTATGTTCCTTTTTAAGATTATTTTATAAAATTTTATTTTATTTACTTGTAATTTTTTTTTAATTCATTTTTTTATTATTATTTTGTTTTTATTTTAAAAAATTTATTAGATCACTATATTATATTATTTTATTATTTATGTGAAGCACTTTGGGGCATTCTGGTTGTTAAAGTGCTATTCAAATAAAGATTAGTTGAGGCTCTCAACTTGAGCCTGTCTGGCCATACTCC
The DNA here is from genome assembly GCA_030014365.1 of Clarias pachynema. Classification (NCBI taxonomy): domain Eukaryota; kingdom Metazoa; phylum Chordata; class Actinopteri; order Siluriformes; family Clariidae; genus Clarias; species Clarias pachynema. Next base: position 9,025,990 of record JAQMYL010000039.1, on the reverse strand, counting down.
CCTGAACTTAGTTATCAAAGGAGCTTTTATTCCTGCAGGATTGGATGATTTTTTCCCCTTTATCATTCTCCATTCTGGGTAAATCCCCAAATCCTTGGATCCTTCTAAGCCCACTCATCTTTCACCAACAACCATGCCATTTACAAAGTCCCTGAGATCTCATTTGTTTTCCCTTGATTCAGTGTTTGATATGAACATTGACTGAAGCTCTTCACCTGACTCTGCATGATGGTAATGATTGATTGGTTGCAGTAAGTAATAAAGTAAGGTAAGTAATTAATAGACATGTGAGGAATTATGTAACTCTATATAATCCACATGTGCAGATATTTGAATAAAAGGTACCACTTTGGCAAGTGCCTTGAACTGCTTTAAATAAATGTGCAGTTATGCTAGACAGTAATCAAAGTGTGGGACATGAGGATTCAGAGAGGATTGGTGTCAGACTCACAGTCCTCAATCTTATCAACTTTGATGAGCTCAGATTCCCAGAAAAATCACATCTGGATTGATTGCAAATCATTTTCCTTTATGTGCTGGTTCAGATGAAACCAACCAGGTTTTATTCAGGGCAGATAAAGTTCAGTTTTCACTGGATCTGGAACTACAGTTATATGTAAACGCAAACATCCCCACAGAGATAATAATGTTTTATGACACTAAATCTGTGGTAGGTTTAATGCACAGTTTATTGAAATGGTCAGCCCTTAAATGCAATTACTATTTTCACTTACGCATTCAGGGAAAATTCGTTTCAATCCAAAGCCTGTTATGTTCTGCTGAATATAACTGTGATGTTAAGGTGTGTTTAAGATGCCATAAGTGGTTTGAAATTGCAATCACTTTTGATTTATGTTTATTTACATTGTATATAAATGACAATGTTACTTAAATTGTAAGTTTTATTTATTTATTAATTTATTTGCCATATTATTATTAGTCTCAGTTTTAGATGTCTTATCTGTTTCCACACTTGTCTTATCTCATTTTTGCAACAAGCCTAAGAATCTTGAAAAACTTCTTTTTTTAAATGTACTACCAGACTTTTGAACACCATAACACAATGACCTTTATAGCAAAATATAGTTATTGGAAGAAAATAGAGCCAAATCAAATAAAATACTTAGTGGTACATTAACTACGTGTTTTTTGCTATGTCAATCAGACAGATCTTATACATCATTAAAAACTCCAGGATTTCTTTAATACTAGCCTATTGACACACATTCTATAAACTCCAATGCAACTAAGACCTTTGTTCATCAATTTGTATGTGTTACTTTGAATGAATAAGAATGGTTTAGGTAGATTTTGTACTACTAAAGGGAAACTGAGGTGTAAACCTTTTTCTCTATTTATTTACTCTCCACAAAGTCTGAATCAGAGATGACATAAAGGATGAGTGACTCTCAGCAAAGGAAATGCAATGAACTAGTATCAGTCATTTAATTAGTTCAGCTCTAATAATAAAGCACTTATTTCCACCTTTTCATCAGCGTGGTATTAAAAGTATAATGAACTGGACTCACTACTGACATGTAAAGAGTGTCAGGGAACTGAATAGAGAGCAATCTCATCAATGCTGTCCAGCATGATCAGACAATAGTGTCCAAAATGATTGCCGGCAATTGTAAAATGCTGTCTCTTGCAAAATTGCTGCATATTCAGCTTTTTTAACTAGCTAAGCTATTAGCAACGAAGAAGCTGAAAGACAAATCATTCTATGGGCAAAGTGGATTTGTAAGGATGTGCTTAGTCATTTCTGAGGTATGTGATTTGCATTCAAAAGTCAATTGAAAGCCATTTGATTAATTGAACAATGTTACGTCCCAAAATGGAAGAATGAAGGCTGCTTGGTGTGCAGCTAATCCAGCAGATAAAACCGGGCATGAAAACTGAGACTGGAAAATGCTACAGACAATTCGGGTCTTCCATAGTTTGAAAGGCATGTAACAGCAGGCGCCTACGCACACAGTTTAAGCTCTTAAAAGCCCCTGGCACATTTTGTCGTTTTCTGCTAGACCTGACAACACAAATTACTCTTTGACTGTAATGGACAGGGAAAATGAGTAACCATAGTGAATGAATCATCTGTAAGGCTATCTTAAACGAAGCATCTTGTTTTTCAAGTCAATGCAGATGAATGCAGGTAATTGTGTCCAACATACTGTATGCAAGGCTGGACAAAGACCTAATAAACCTGGAATAATAGTATTGAACCATCAACTTTGAAACACCAAAATGTGCTATGAAAATTATGATCAGTGATTGGAAATGCATCATCAATTTCTTTAGACTGTAGTGAAATCAAGAGCATTTACACACACACACAACGTGATGAGAACTCATGGAATTGGAAATAAACAGCTGTGTGGCTATAAGAAAATCACTTGTTAGTGAGCTCCATTTGCTAGGGAGCATAAAGATTGGACTTTGAAGCAATGGAAAAATGCCATGTGGTCTGATTAATTTGGATTGATCCTATTTCAGAGTAATGGCTTCATCAGGATGAAAAGGGACGTGCATGAAGCGATGCACTCATCATGCATAGCCATCATGCACACTGTACAAGCCTCTGAAACCAGTGTCATGATCTTTGCTTGCTTCAGGTAAGGTCTAGACTCAGCAGTGTTACGTGGCAATAAAATTAAGTCAGCTGATGACCTGTATGTACTGAATTACCAGGTTTTCACACCATGGTCTTATTCATTTCTAATGGCTTGGGCATGTTCCAGGCAGTATGAGAAATAATTTTCATAAATTAACTTTCACACATTCCATCTCGTAATCAAAGCTAAAGATGGTTAAATTAAATATTACGGTGTGGGACCTTTTAGTTTTTGGCCACTTCTGTAGGTATTTTATGATTATATGATATGATGATCGTGAGGTATGTGGCAGTTGTCAGTGAATTAAATGTGTTGAGTGGTATTGGAAAAACTTTAGCAACTGCAAAACTTAAAACTGTCACATGTAGACAGATAACTGTGCTCAAGACTCATGGAACTGTCAGCTATTAAAACCTCTCACCATGATGAATAAGACCATGTGTCTGACAGTTGTGTGTGACAGTTACTGGTAGGTATAATGGCTTAAATGTGCTTTGGCAGAGGGTGGACTGCATCGAATGTAACTTATATGTAATTCCAGCTACTCATGCAAACTTATTTGGTATTTATTTAGGTACAGCCCAGACCTGTGTTATCTTCACAATTTGTTTGGAAAATTAGTTCTTAGGCTATTTTAAAGATATTCTTGAAGTAGTGTCATGTACATTAATATAATATATATTTTCGTTTCTGATTAATTGGAAGAACATTGGTCACATCCTTTCAGTTATGCGATTAATGGACTCGAGCCACATAGATTAAAGTTAGATAATATATGCAGATTTCCAATTTACTCATGTTATGTTCCAAGATGTAGAAGTGATTTCTTTTTCAACTTTTTTCATATCTGCATAATGGACAATGGACATCACTGTGATCCATGTTGCCAGTTGGAGAAGCTGGAGAAGCTAGGGAAGCTTCATTCAAATTAGCCTGGAAAAAAAAAAACTCATTTCAAGAATTTAAAAAAAGGAAAGGCAAAATTAATTGCTCTGCTTTCTTTGTAAAATAAAGAGTTCTCGGCTTCTTAAAGTGATTCTACTTGAATCCAACCTCTGTGGAACAATAGATTTGGTGGGAAAAAAACAGTTGTAGGTTTCCACGTAGAAACTTTATGGATTGCCCAAAGTGGGGCTATTAGGATTTTTTTTTTATTAAGTGTATGAACTTAGTTTAGAGCTTGTTTATCTGCAGTAGATCTGAAGTCTGTGTGATGTCTGAATATATCCTTTATTGAATGCCAGTTAATCACAAAAAACCACACACATACTGTATACACACACACACTCATTCTCACCTACCAATTACATCTTGTTGGGTGGAAAATTGAGGACTTGAAAAATATGGGGAATGTCACGCAGACTATAAGTCAAACCCGGGTCCCTGGAGCTATGGTTACTCTACTAGCACTACTGGATGCACAATGGTACCACACTTCAACTGGAGTTGAAAAGAAAAAAAGAAAAAAAAAAGGTGCAGCTTTTGAATTTAGTATAACATTTTTGCCTAATTATGCTAAGTGAGTTTTGTTATATTTTGAAATGTTTTAATATTTTAGTATAGTTAATACAATATTAGTTTAGCAGTTGGTGGTAATAACCCACATCAAATCTTCTTTTCTTGTTGCTAGGGTATGTGTATATATTGTGTATTTGCATACTCTAAGATTTAGTGTTACCGATTTTGGCGTTCATTGTTGAATGCAATTCATGTGTAAAAAATATTTCTGAATGCTTCCAGAACCACATTTTGAGTCATGGAATATGTCAGTGCCATCAGGGGAGAAAAAATTAATGGATATGATATTATAATTCAGTATGAAGCATTGTTGAGCCAAGACCACAGATGATTATCCTCATTAACAAGTGGCTTTTCTTAAAAGCTGGTTATCCCCAATCATGCGATTTCTTATGTCAGTGTGTGTGTGTGCGTGTGCGTGTGTGTGTGTGTGCGTGTGTCACTTCACCAAGCCTTTCCCCATTCATAATTTTTTTTCACAAAGTTGACAGTTCAGCACTATCCTTCCAAGGTTTAATAAAGTGTTATACAGTCCTTAACCCAATTCCAGTAATGTCACACCTTCTTAGTGGTTTTCTTTGACCCTTCTGAAATGTCACCTTTTTTGGCAGGGAAGTGTATAAACTGCAAGTACAGGGGTGGAGAAATGTCTTACATGGACATGCAAACAAGCAGACATTTTTGTTTTCGCAGAACCATGAATACAAAAAGACACAGAGTTTCTGATTCGCTGTGTGATTCATGAAACTGTCATATGACATCAAAGCGATAGTGAGACACCATAGTGAGACTGAAATGATAATTTTAGAAGAGACACCATAGCTCATGACCAAAATGTTAGCCAAAGGCTTTCTGCCCTTTGTCAAGGGTGCGTAAGTGATGCTTCATCACAACCGGATTGAGACTGCTGCTACATTAAGTCACCCACTCTTGGGGAATCAGACAGTTGTTAATTTAGCATTGTCTGTATTAACGCACATAATTAGATGGTCATATGTTTGAGTTAAATGTCAGGTGTTGCTTACGAGGATCGCTAATTGAACTGCTGATTAAGTATAGCATGGGACTGGGCAAGAAAATTACAGAATTCATTCCTAATTTATTGCCAACTATGTATTTATTACTTGTTCACCCCTAAAGTAGGTTTGTAACTTGGGGGGGCTTGAGACATCTCACATTTCAAGTGGAGATAATACCCTTAGAGACAAAATGTACTCTTTTACATGGCAGTCTGACAAGATTTGGAAAGCAGCCCAGTTTTATATGCCACGGGATGACCACCCCTCTGTGCTCTGCTAGCTTTCTGAATTCTTACATAAATTCCTAGTATAAGCTTTCATCCAGCTTTAGGCCACTTAAAAAAAATAAAATAAAATAAAAAAGACACTGATTACAGGTAATATAGCACCTGACTGACATTTTGTTCTGCCCTTACAGCAGGTTTAAAAATGGAAATCACTGCCCAAAGCCTTGACGTCCAGCAGAGTCAGGACGGCAGGGACAAGTGACGCTGAATTTCAGTTCCAGCTCGTTTTAGACAGCTCGGGGGCTTCACTCAAAAGACTTCGTTTCTGTCTTTCACCCTCTGTGTGTGATTTTCATAGATAAGTGAGGTGCCTGGTGAGATCTGGCTTCTTAATAATTCATTTTGGCACCTCCGAAAAAAGAAAGTGTTTATCTCGTTTATCATGTCCCTATGTCAAGCTGAGGCACAGAGGCAAACTTATTACAGTCTGCTTATGAATTATTAGCTTTAAACTCAGTTAGGATGTAAAACACACCCCCTGATATATACGCTTAATGTACTGGATTTTAAATACTGAATGAGAAACTCAGTGAGAGTTTTTTTCATTACTCATAGATATAGCCTTCAGTAAGAATATAAAAATAAAAAACAGCACAATGGGCTGCGAATTCTAGTGTGTAATGGGGCAATTCCAGTCTTATATGGATGTGACATTTGGAATCATTTTTATATATAAAATGTCTCAGAGCAAGCACAAGCTTAACATCGATAAGACAGTCTGAATATATTTGTCTAGAATGAACACTTGTGATTTAAATACAACATTCAGGGCTACGGATGATGAATCAGAATCCAAAATTGCGGCAGTAAATAAGATTTTTAAAGAATTGGAATTAGACTGCAGTGCCATGTGGCCTGGAATCCAATCCACAGCACATAGCAAATATATTTTTCATTAAAAAGTCTTACTTCATAATTAGTCATTTCTGCTTCGTGCTGTTGGCCACTCGTCAACTTCATTTCAGGAATATATTCTCCTAGTATTTCCAAATATGTTATGTAAGAAAATTCGTTGCTAGCATTAACGTCGAGTTAAAAGCAGCCCGCTTTATTTGTCAGTCATCTCTTTGGGCTCTCAGCGCGCATGCTTGAGATGGAAATTGCTCTTATGTGTTGAAGGAGAAATCAGAGTGAGTCAGTGAGACATGTGGCTCAGAGTTAATTCAGAGGGCAGGTTAATCATGCCGGCAGCTCTTCTACAGACGTGCACCTGCTCACTCAGCAACCTGTTCTCTTCCAAGAAACCTAGTCATTACCCTGTCTGTGTGGATGTATGTGGGTGTGTGGAGGTGTCTGATGGTGTGTGTGGGAATGCATTTCGGTGCGTCTGGGAAGTCTGAGTTCATAATTCTTGTTGTTTCCCCCATGCACGCTTTTATATACTTCCATTTGGCTTTATTATTTTGTAATCCTTTCGCTTTCTTTTGTTTTTTTGCATGTCTCCTCTTTCTTTCCCCTCCTCTCCCTTTCTCTCTCTGTCTCGCTCTGCTTTTCTAGGGCAGGCAAAGCTCTTTTAGTGATTGTTGATCAGCTGACTGTGTGCCATCCTCCCACGTCACAGTCTCATTAAAGCTCCTGTGAGCGAGGGACGCTCTTTCTCTGCCTTTTCCTTTTCTTATCGTCTTTGTTTTTCTTTTCAGCCAGCCAGGTGCTCCCAGCTAATGCGCACATCACAACACTCGCGCACACACACACACACACACACACACACACACACACACACACTTCTTCCTACCTCTGCTTCCAGCCTACCAGCCTGCCACAGTGACAGTCTTATCACTTTGAGAAACTGCTGACATCTGATCCAACTCTGTCTTGGTGCAAAACTCTCTCATTATACCACATAACTGATGCATAAGTCCTGATCAGAGACAGATGAAGCCATGCTTAGAGCCGGTCTGTCCATTCTCTGTAAATTGTAACTGCATTTTGATCATGTTGTAGCCAGGCAAGCTTTCACTAGCCACGATTTCTGATTTAACTGTAAAGTATATTTAATTCTGAAATTCCATATGTACATCACTGCACTGTGGAAAATGTCACAGCATGACTGAATTAAAAACATGTCCTTATGGAATCGGGGTAACGGTTCCCAGAAACCATTTTCCCATCAATACCTGGTGATTTTAATGGATGATTGAAACAGTATAAGATGAAATGTACAGTATAGTGCTATTTTTTCAGCAGACTCATAAACCATAAATCAGCTTAAACACCTTCTCTGAAGGCCATATTTATAAATTGTTATATCTGTGCTTCTTGTTATTTATGTATTGGTAATGATTCATTGTATGCATGATTATAGACTTAAACACTGCCCTATTAAGCTTATAGTGTGCTATAAGTAATTCCTTGAGAATTTAATGTCATAATGCCAACGTTCATTATAATGTTGTGTTGCACTGCACAACCTTAATGACTTGTAAATAGTTATATAATCAACTGTAACACATGTTAACAATTATCAAATTCAAAAAACATGGTTTCTGATTAATTGCAAAAACACCCTGCCAAAATATGGCAGTTTGAACACTAAAGTCATGTTACAAAACTTTTTTTTTCCTAATGCTACATTCAGAGTAGATTGGAAGATGAAAATGGGAACTTAGAATTACATAATAGTCAAACTCTGTATTAGCACTTAAAGTGGAAAAAAATGGGAAAAAAACATTGACGTTTCTCTAAATTTATCTTTTACTTCCACAATAACAGCAACCTCAGTGTTATGGATTTAACCATATGGAGCCACACCTCATTTCTTCATATTTTGCCTCCAAAGAGCCAGACTTTCTTGTATTTTTTTAATGTAGTCTTGAGGAATAGTTCTCCAGGCTTCCTGAGAGACTTTTTTTGGCTCTCATTTTTTCTTTTTTGCTCGTTAAGCCACACAGTAACCTATGAATCATTTGAACATTATTAAAAAAAATGAAGGTATGAACCAGTAAGAAACAGGTGCAGATGATTACAGATGATCAGGCCAGTGATTAGTATACTGGTGATGCTGAATGCTGAGTGGTTGGATCAGACGAGAGGGGAAATGAGGTTGCTGTTGAAATTGTTACATAAACAACCAATTTTTAAATCGTATCTTTAGGCGCCTTGAGTCTGTGTGCATGGAGTTGGTATGTTCTCCCTGAGCTCGGTGTGTTTCCTCCAGGTGTTTCGGTTTCCTCCCGCAGCCCAAAGACATGCAGATTAGGCTCATCCCAAATTGCCATTAGTGTGTGAATGAGCATGTGAGTGTGTCCATACAGTATGTGTGTGTGCCCAGAGATAGATTTGCACCTCGTCCAGGGTGTACCCTGCTTCATGCCCTACGTCTACAGGGACAGGCTCCAGGCCCCTGCAACTCTGCATACAGGATAAAATAAAAGTATAGATGGTGAGTGAGTGAGTGAGTGAGTGAGTGAGTGAGTGAGTGATTTAATATGAAGAAATGAGGGGTTGTTCAAGATTTCTGCTGTATGTGTATAGATTTTTGTTGTATTCAGTGTTGTATGTCTGCATTTTGATTGAACTCAAGTCAATAATAGTATATATAATACATTGAAACTTTTGAAAACGTTCCAAATAATTTGAAAGTCCTTCATACACGTTTGATGACATGAGCAGCATGTTGTTGTGACATAGCGATGGAGGTGTGTCTAAGACATTTTTGTGATTAACCTTATTATATTACATAAACGATCAGTAATATTCATCTTAGCTTTAATGAAGAATAACTTGACGTATTTACTTTATTTTTTGTACTCGTTAATGACTTTTTAACTGTCTATAAAGGGTTAATTGTTAATAAATATTACAGTTGCTTTATAATAATACACAGACTATTATTAGCTATAAAGTTTTTGTAGTATTGTCTATTGTGAATGAATTACTTATTAGCCATTTACTGCATTCATTAAATGTTTACAAGGAATTATTACCAACTTACAAAGAATTATAAGCACATTTATGATTATTAATGGACTTTTCTTTTATGATGTTAATAATAATATATCATGAGACAGGGGAAGAGGTGTGTGTGGAGGGGGGATCTGTGGATTTTAACAGGAACCTTTTTTTTTTTAAATAAATAAATAAATAAATAAAATAAAATAAATAAATAAATTTAAAAA
>JAQMYL010000039.1:8985298-9004108 GCA_030014365.1 Clarias pachynema | reverse complement strand
AACTGCGATTTTCTGGTAACAAAATTGTGGCTAGTAAAAAGGCTGAATGGCTAGTGACTCCGGAAATCCACTAGCCAGTGAGCAAAAAAGTTAATGTCAAACCCTGATATATATATATATATGTATATATACACACACACACACACACACAGTTCAGGTGTACAGGACAAAGTAATGCATTTAAAAAGTTGTTTGGTGTAATCTAAAGGCAGGCACAACTGGCAGGATGTGATAACAAGCTCGGCCCTCAAACGTAATGGAAAAATGGGTGGAGGACTTAAAAGTAAAGGAAAAAGGAGGAGATTTTTAGCAGAGAGAAGAAAGTTATGTTAAAACTATACACCCTGATTATCTAAGGCTCTTGTTGTGATTTCCTATCAGATTTTACTATGTAACAGCTGTGTAACATGTGTATTATATGTATAAAGTAAATGAGCATTTAGATCAGTTGCATTCATTTGAGGTTTATGAAGATCAAGGCACAAATATATCTCTCAAAAAAAAGTGACAAAATTGCAACAACAGTTACCTTTTAATTCTTAACCACTAATTATTAATTCATAGATATCAATAAGACAATATAAAATGATTATGTTGTAAGTAAAACAAACAAACATAAAAAGAACAAAAAAATGTTAAAAGAAGAGAATAATTTTAACAATTAACCATGTTAAGAAATCCACCTGTTAGATCATAATTCTGTTCTCAAAGTGACTGACTTTTAGACAAAGAGCAAAACTTTACGTGCATGCCAAAAAAAAACAAAATCACATCAATAACCATGGACCAAACATTCTGACTGGCACAAATACATCAAATTTAAACCTTTTTTATACTGTATGAGAGAGTCAATCAATATAGAAATTCCTGTCAGTTAAATTCATCCATACACCGAGGCAAGGGTGCAGAAAGATTAAGCTTCCACAGTAATTCATCTACAAAAAAGTAAACTACCTTAATTTAGGTATAAATTGAGCGTTCTGATAGTACGCCATCTACGGGAGTGTGGGGCACATTCGAGTTTATAACTCTGCAGTGCTGCTGGCTTCACGTGGGAACATTAGTTCAGGAAAAGACTGAGTGTCAGGAGAAATTTCAAGAGAGGACAAATGGTGTTTGCGCAGCGGTTTGAGTGGCCATTAATTCTGTCCATTAAGAAGCCCTTTGCTTTCCCACCCAGTCACCTCCAACTGCCTCTGCTGTTAACAGGCTCTGCATAAAATGGGGCAGTCGCATCGTGGATGGAGTCATCAGCATTTTTATGAAGTAAGAGAATGGGAAATACCAACGTCATTATAACTGACTGGCAGACAGGCAGATATCTCTCTACAGATTTGAGGTGGTGCTCAAATTGGTCTTTCTACTACCACTGGAGCATAGTTTTTGTCTATATGTAAGGTAAAGGTCCAAGGGTGTGTGTTTTACTGGATATTTGCACACATTTGTCACAGAGAATGGGTTGTAAGAGGTTTTAAAATAAATTTCACCCAGTGCAAATGAGTTGTACAAGACAAAATTGGCATTTTCCTTTGCGTAAATCTGCTTAAACTGCTTTTATGTTTCGGGCTCTACATAGTCCTCATACTTAAATAATGCAAAAGTAACCCAAACATGCTCATTCAAACTATTATAAATCACAGATGCAGGACAGAAATCCAAGGGCTATCTGGAGATCCGCTCATACACACATTCATATTACAGACCATCGTAATTACCTATACAAAATTATAAAACACTCATGAGGCAAATACATACAATAAATGTATATTTGCTCATAATAAACACCCTTAATAGGCACTTTCAGTCAAAAAGGAAAATATCCATGCCTTTATTAAAAACCCCTCAGTGCTAGTGTGTCTAATCTGTAAATGTGAATTATGTCATGAGAAAAAGGCATTAAAATCCTTCTCTCTATGTAGTGATGTCTCTCTATGTCTCTCTAAGTTACCATGTATTCCAAATTCATCAATTACTGGATCAAATCTAGCATCGACTTAGTGCAACCAATCCAATTTTTTTTTAACTGGAAAAGGCCACATACTGTAGCCACAAAGAGAACACGCAAGCAGACATTTAGCTGCACTCAGGATCAAACAGAGACCCTGGAGCTGTGAAGTGGTGAAGCTATCCGATGTACCAGCCCATGAAATATCCTTTCCTTTTATATTTTTCATGTAAATTTCCAGGATGACAGGTTTTATTTTGCATGTTGTTACACATGATTTGTTGACCATTTGCATACCTATTTGCATATATTATCATTCCAAATAGGTAACTTGCTGAGAAAACGCCTGATGTGGTACATCAGCCACGACCAACATGTTTTATTAGATTGATGAGTTTTTATATACAATGTGATGCTTCTCTAGATACTTTGTAAAAAAGTGTGATCAGTGGCAATAATATTTGTGTGTTTTCTTTAGCTACTTGAGAGTATACTGTAGTTACAGAACAAGAAACTTACAAAAGTTTTATGTTTTATGAGGTGTAATTGTTTGGACCCTGTCTCTGAGAGACACAATGCCTGGCTAAAATAAAAGTCATATTTGGTGTGCATTGTTTTGACAAGCTTATGCAACATAAAATTCACTTCCATTACATCAATTTAACAAATTGGCATTGTATTGATGGCAGGAAAGTCAAACCACTCCATCACATCCGAGAGACTTTTCCATTATTCAAAAGTCCAATCTTTATGCTCCTTAGCAAATTGCGGCCTTTCCTCTGATTAGCCACACTAACAACCGGTTTTCTTATGTCTATGCAGCTGTTCTTTTGGCACTGTGTGTGAAAATGCTCTTAATTTTACTATGATGGATCGCTGTGACTTCTGTTAACCATTTGTCATTATGCAACTTTAACAAGAGATTAAGGGACCACTGATCAGGGTTATTCTTTTTTTTTCTGACCACATTTTTTCTACAGAGTTTAGAGTTCAGAACTATCCTTTCGTGTTTTAATAAAGTGTTGAAATACTTAACATCTTTTCTATGACTATGATACTTTTTCCAATGTTGTTGTATTAGAAATGAGAAGATACTCACTGCATCAATTAGGGTAAAAAATGATTGCCATATTAATCACTGCAACAATAATCCAGTCATAGGCTCCTATAGTATTTAGTTATTTAAATCTAAATGGTGACTTGGGTATGGTCTGAAAACTGATGTGAAATCCCTTTTTTAGCATAAACAGCGTAAGGATAAACCATACATTAGTCTAAACTGACTTAATGTTACTGTAGATCCAATGTCAAGTCCTTGGTCCAAACAAAATACACAGTGAACAATCATTTGCATTCATGAATGTGTGGAAATCAATTTTACATTATGCATTTCCACCATACAATAGACTGCAAAAAGGAATTGTGCTGTTTTTAAATATGACACATCTAAAGTCACCAACAAACAAGGTGCCATAAGAAAGAATTTTGGACCCATTGCTAAGTAATTTTCAATAAAATTTAATATTTTTATTGCACTTTTTAAAAAACAGGTTTACAGAATCAAAAGAAAATTACGGAAATGTGTATGAAATATATATCAAACAAAATGATAAGATTGTGCCTGATGAGCAAGCTGAGGAGGACAGTGGCAAGTCAAAACTTTTCCTTGAGACGAACCAGATTCAACAGGGAACCCATCCTCATCTGGGTGATAACAGATCGCTTGAGTTATTTTGCAGTCATACTGAGTGTTAGGCAGGTGGAAGTTTGATCAAATAGAGGATGTTTTTAAGTTAATGAGTCCAGTTTGTTATTGGAGGCACATGTACAAAACTGTAGGAAATTACAGTCCTGAACTATTGATTGACATGCAGTCACAAGTCTTCAAAGAACATCTGTCTGCATCAGCTGAGGCCAGGACCATCTTCATGGTAAAATGGAGCCATCTCCAGTCGCCACATAAATCCCAAGCAGACCACATGGGCCTCCACACAATGAGGTCTCCAACAAGTATCGGGGCACCAGGATGAGTCTGACAGGTCCAGAGGAAAGAGGGATCACTGGCAGCTCAGGAGTGGCATGTGGAGCTTGAGAGAGAGAGAGAGAGAGAGAGAGAGAGAGAGAAGAGACTGTGACTTTAACGTTCCTTTATTTTACAAAAGGTTCATTCTTTTTTTTTTATAAAGACAAAAATTGTTCATATATTATAAATAAATAAGGCAAAAGGTTTAGTGAAAAATAAGAAGAATAAGAAAAGTAAAATAAATAAATAACATTAAAAAAACATTAAGCAAATAGCGGAAGATAAAAAAGACTTAGCAATGGGACTTTGAGGTAGATTCAAGTGAAAAACGAATAAGTGCAAACGTTATGGTCTAAAAATGGTCGAGTATGTATAGTGCTGAGTTGGTGTATTAAAGCAATGTTTAAGAGGTACAGTAATACACATGGTATATAAAACTAGCACATAAAGAGATAAAATACAGGTAAAAACAAGATAAAAGGTTCTCATACTTATTTTAAAAGTTGAAAGTTAAAACCCCCTTGTCTATGGAGCATAAGACATCCCCTTGTGCCCACATCTGGTCAAACTCCGGTAGTCTGTGGGTCATCTTTAGGAAGGCGAACTCAACTTTTAACCTTGCCCTAACCAATGCTATCAGCATCGTGTGTGCCCCCATCCCCCTGCATTTTGTTTTTTCTTGTGAGCCAGATTGAGAGTTTTGCCTGGCCTATAATGTAGTTTAAAAGAGTGACAGATTTGTCTTTTGTTTTGTACTTTGGCCGTGTATGTAGAGGTTGTCAGTCCATGTCACCCCTAACTCACTTGACCAGGTTTTAAGCAGAGAGAACAGCCTTTCCAGTCTTTTGCATTTTAAGAACAGGTGGTCTACTGTTTCCTCCCTCCCACAGAAGAGACTCTATGCCCCTAGTGGGGTCCATGTGCGCCACGTGTCTGTTCATGGCCACAGCCCCTTGTACTATCCGCCACTGTAGATCGGCTGTGCGCTTTTCTATGGGCGGTTGTGGGGATGAACCTGGCGTCAGCCACTCTGACCACCGTGAGTTCTTTATTCCAGCAAACGAGCCTCTCTGCATGACCTTGACACACGGTCCATACAGCGCTTTTTTCTAGGCGGCCTCAAAAGTTGTTAAAAATGGTGTTTTGAAAGACAGGAGAGCTCCTTCCTCTTGCTGGAGGTTTTCACCTGCTGGGCGTATGAATAGCATTAGGGAAGGCTGCTGATGTTCTCTAAGGCTTTGCCCTAAAGATTCTCGGAGTTGGGAGGGCAGTGCTGACATCACCTTGCCCAGGAGTCTCTCCATTAGGCGGCTTGATTTTAGTCCCGTTTTTGTACACAGTTCATCTGCAGTCTTCCACTCCGTTTCGTTCCTCAGGTCCTTGATTTTGGTAATTCCAGCTTTCTGGAAGCGGTGTCGAATGAAAGTTGATGATAGCATCCTCGTGTTTATGAGCGGGTTGTGGAATAGTGGTTCCTCATCTGCGCTTTGGAATGGTTGTGTGTCAGCTCTGCTCATCGTTATCTTTGATGTCCAGGCGTTAAGTATGGATTGATAGAACTGTGTTGTGGCTGATAAGTCCATTTCATTGAGGTTACGCACAAACAGGTGTGTGTCATAATTCAGGCCTTCTACCAGTTGGAGTAGGGCTTTGGCTATGCCTGTCCATGCCAGTCCTTCGCCATAGAGGAGCCTCTGTGCAGCCTGCAGTCTGAAGGTTTTTATTCTGCAGGACAGGTCAATCAAGCCCTGCCCCCCTTCTTGTACAGGTAGATATAGCACCGAGGCTCGAGTCCAGTGTTGGCCAGTCCAAAAAAGTTCACCAACTTTCTCTGTATTTCCCTGATTAATGTCTCCAGGGGCTCAAGGACAGTGAGACGGTGCCAGAGCATGGAGGCGATCAGATTATTGATGACCAGTCCTCTCCCCCTGTAGGACAGCTGAGGCAGGACCCAGGTCCAGTGAGACAACTTGGCACACACGTTTTCCACTACACCCTCCCAGTTTTTATTCTGTACATTTTGTGTCCCTAAAAACACCCCAAGGTACTTAAGGCCGACTTTGCCCCATTGGAGACCACCTGGCACATTTTTCCCAGTTCACATGTGCTGAGGAAGCTCTTGCATAGATGCTCAGGTTCCTGGTCAGAGCCTGAACATCATCTTGATTTTTAATAAAAACGCACAAGTCTCTCCTGTGACTCTCTGACAGGAGAGCCCTGTAGCTCGGCTCTTAATTTGTGCAACAGTGGTTCAATAGCGAGACTATAGAGTTGTCCAGACAGTGGGCACCCCTGTCTTATTCCCCGTTTCATTTGGACAGGGCAGCTGAGACCACCTCCAATCTTAAGTGTAAAAACAGCTTCAGTGTATAACAGTTTAATCCACCGTAAAAAATTGTTTCGTATACCAAACGATTCAAGTGTGTCAAAGGTATTTGTGGTCAACTCTATCAAAAGCTTTTTCTTGGTCTTTCAATAATAGACCTAGTTCATATCGATTTGTTTTACAAAGATCGATTAAGTCTCTTATAAGAAAAAGGTTGTCTGTGATGGTGCGGTGAGGTATGCAGTAGGTCTGGCTGTTGTGAACTACCGAGTGCATGCACTGTTTAAGTCTGTTTGCGAGGCACTTTGAAAGAATTTTGTAGTCACAGCAAAGTAGTGACACCGGTCTCCAGTTCTTCAGTTGCCCCAAGTCTCCTTTTTTTGGGATCAGTGATAAAACCGCCCTTGTGCAGCTCACCGGTAGCTTCCTGCTTTTAAAAGCACATTTAAAAACTTCATAGAGATCAGGTCCTATTGCATTCCAGAAGTGTTTATAAAATTCACTTGGCAGTCCGTCTATTTCTGCTGAGCGTCCTGTTGTGAGCTGCTGCACAGCGTCAGTGAGTTCCTGCAGCTCGAGTTCTGCGTCCATCACAGTGCTTTGCTCCAAGGACAGTTTTGGAAGCTCCCTGAGTAGTTCCTCTCTGCAGGATGGATCACAGGGCTCTGCACTGTAGAGCTGGGTGTAAAAGTCTGTGGCTGCTCTCCTCATCTCGCTTGGGTCAGTTGTTGTTGTTCCATCTTCTCGTTTCAGATACACCATCTGATTTTGGGGTTTAGTGTTTCTGGACAGGTTGAAGAAGAAAGCACTGGGAGCATCCATGTCCTTGATGCAGGAAATGCGATGTCTGATCAGGGCTGTTTTGGCTTGTTCGTGGAGGAAGGAGCTTAGAGATTTTCTTTTTCCTTCCAGGAGACGGCCCATTCTGACATCGTTCTTGCTGACCATTTTTCTTTCTATTTGAATAATTTAAGCCTCGAGTTCTTTTATAGTGGTTTTACAAGCGTCTGATGTGTGTTCAGTGTAGTTTTTGCAGAAATTTTTTATTTGATTTTTTCCCACCTCCCACCAAGAGACCAAACTGATAAAATCCCCTTTTCTGTCTTTCCATTCATTCCATAAAATTTTTAAATTTTCATAAAAAATCTCGTCCTGTAAAAGTTTTATATTAAAACGCCAGTATGATCTCTGCCTTTTTGTGTTTGGTATTTTCAGCTCTATGCTAATCAGATGATGATCAGAGAAACCAGTGGGGAAAATGTCTGCTTTGTGAAGATTGTTTCTGTAGGGTTTGGTGATATAGAACCTATCCAGTCTCGCTGCCGTGATCTTTGTATTGTTAACTTTGACCCACGTGTATTTTCTTATATGTGTGTTTTTTTCCCTCCACACATCCACCAGACCACTCTGCTTAATGAGCTCTTCGAGCACCTCAGCAGACTTTGGGTGTGGTTCCTCACCGTTTCGGTCTAGGGTGAAGTCTACTGTGCAGTTCCAGTCCCCTCCCATTACTAATGTGGATTCATTTCCACTTCGTTGTATTATATTTTTATTCTATTAAAAAGTTGAATTCTCTCGCTACCATTGTTAGGGGCGTACACATTTTAAAAAGTAAAAAATTCCTTTTTTATTTCTGCTTTTACCATTAACCATCACCATCGACCTTTCACTAATTCTGTAACTTTGTTCTCACTGCTTTATTAAAAAGTATCGCCACACCAGCACTGACGTTGGAACCGTGACTTAGGAAAAGTTTCGCTTTCAACCATATGGCCCACTCAGTCTCATTAGCTTGGTCGCTATGTGTCTCCTGTAGGAAGACAACATCAAAGTAGTTTTGTGCTATAAAATCTCCAACTACTGCTCTTTTCCTTCTATCCCTGCCACCATTCATTTTTAAGGACCCTATTTTTAAATTATCCATTAGAAGAGTTAAAAGAAGAAAGGAGAAACAGATGTAAAGTGTATTACAGAGAACAGAAAGCACCCAGTGTGATATGTTCATTTTTGTTTTGCATGAGACCGCCGCCATTTTGCAATGTGATCTTTTAAGCGCCATCTCTTTTTTTTTGCTCATTAGATCATAGTTTGTGGTGCGCTGTAATTTTGCGACCGATGATATAAATTTTTTGACATCTGTAAAATGGTTTTCAATGTTGATTGTTTTTTTGTATGATTTTCTCAAGTATTCATTTATGTCATCGAGTGTATATAGCTGTTGATCACCCCCAAAACGTGACACACTAATATCTGATATATCAGAAAACCTGTCCTCTTCAAAATCTTCATCCATTGAGTCTTCATCTTGTACCACTGCACCACTGCACCTTACCATTGCATGCTAATAAGTGCAACATGATATGAAGCAATGACTAATTCAAAGTTTCAAGAACAACATTATTAATAAAATGCTAAACTGTAGTCATATCATTTTCACAAGTATTTCTATTTTATTGTTTCCAGGAAAAGATTTGAAAGCTATGAGTCATTCATCATTGTAATCAAAGTAATGTCAGAATAAGAAGCAGGCAACTAAAAATATATTGGTAAACACACTCAAAATTTTCACTTAACCTATTTCTTGAGGGGAAAAGATCTCTGCTCTCCAGGATTTTTGTCTAGCTGTGTCACCGGTGGGAAGCTATACATCTGAACAGACAAATACTCTGTTTTATTCTTAACTCATTTTGTCTGGGGACAGTTTTTAAACAGGGTAACTGGCTAAGCAAACATAGTTAAAATGTTTCCTACATCTTAAATTTATTATACAATTTTGCTAATATTAACTGCCTTGGTTTATGCTATCAATTTGTTAAATAGGTTTATTTGCTAGTTATAATATCAGTACAGTGTGCCACCTAGCTATAAGATATCATGATGAGCAACATAGCAAAAAAAACTGCAATGAACCCCCGCCCCCCCTCCCCCGAGGGTCTGTTAGTGTTCTTTTGATTTTATTATGTCAGCTGAACCCGACCTCTCTTTTGATATGATTAATGCCTTTTATAGAAGGAATTTTATTTAACATTAAATACCTTCAATAAAATGCATTTATTATGGATACCGTAAGTAGTATCAAAAAGTTTTGAGACTAGTTTTGTAGGTGTCACTGAGATCCCATTTTTTGTCAGTTCCATATCTTTGATTTGAACGTTAAGCGAAGCTATATTCACATGACCATATTGTTGATGACCATATTGCTGTAACATGATTCGCTGATTGGATAATTGCTTGCAGTAGGTGTGTTCCTAATAAAGTGGACTGTAAATGTGACATCTTGTTGCAAATAAAAGCATTATTTTGTAGGGTGACAAGGAAAATTGTTCCAAGTGAAAGTTGTATAAAGTGTAGTTCCCAGTACATCCTGTAATGTGACTCAGTAACAGTTGGTCACAAGCATCAGAGTCTGGATATAAAATTCAAAAAGGAATTAGACAGTCCACAGCCTAGAAGCAAATGTCTAAATACAGATTTAAGAAAATAATGAAGGAAATGGTAGGACCTGTAGAGGGAGAGGTTGGAGACTGTAATGTTGCCAGGCTCTCTGATTGGGCTCAGGGGATTGGCTAAAGGGCTGAAACCTGTGCTCAGCTACAGCTCCCTGACAGCAGCGCAAGTTAATTTCCTATTTTTTCCTCAGCCGAGCTTCCTCTTTAATTCACTTTCATTAGAATGGGTTCCCTGAGAGCTTGTCTTACTGTCTACCCCGGCATGAGCGAATGCACCAGGGTCAAAAGACAAAAGACACAGCACATGCGACAGCAGCGTTTGCACTTCTGTGTAATATGTTCAATTAACTCTGGACAATGCAGCTTATTTGAGCACCCCAATACAGGAAGCACTCTGTCTTCACATGTTTGTATTGCAAATAAGGAGCAGGTGTAAAATATAATTATAATTATAAGGTTGGAAATAAGTAGAAGGAAACAATGAACATAGATTATGTTGGAGTGAAAGAACTCTCTTGCAGTATCTGGTGTAATAGGGCTAAATCTGTGAAAAGATTTTTAGCATTGTATGTGAACATCAAACACAACACAAGGCCATGTCCTGAAGATTACATGATGAAACAAGGCTACTGCAGTCATGATTACCTTCAAATGACTGAGATGGACAATCATGCCGAAACCTTTCAGGTGCTTTAACTTCAATGCTGTCAAGTTTTTATTATATTTTTTAATATTTATTATGTTCATATCTACATAGAAATAGCATAAACAAACTGTATCAGTCATGATTTAGGACTCATCACAGCATTGAGGCAGCACTTGTTAGAGTAGTAAATGACCTCCTCTTGGCCTCTGATTAGGGTTGAGTCACTATGCTTGTGTTACTCAACCTCATTGCAGCTTTTGACACTATTGATCATAGTATTCCTTCACAGATTAGAAAATGTAGTAGGAATTAAGGGACCGCCCCTTTCCTGGCTCAGATTCTATTTGACTGATCGTTCTCAGTTTGTAGATTTAAATGGAATCTCAAATGCAGTTTGGTGTTCCACAGGGTTCAGTTTTAGGCCCACTGTTTTTTTTCTTTACATGCTTCCTCTGTTCAACATAATTCATAAGCATGGTATTAGTTAGTGGTGCTTGTGAAGCGAAGCACTACTATTGTTATCTCACAGGCTTTTTTTTTTTTTTTCTTTTACTTCTTCTTCCGTATAAAAGTTTGGCGCGTAACTAGTCCCGCACCGTTTGTCGTAGCCCCATGAATGAGGTGTCAAATCGTGCGGCCTATTCGGGAATGGGGTGCTATGACTTTTATAAGGGGTGGGCGGTTAATTGCCCCCATAGACTTAAAAATGGGACCCAATTTGACGGATTGTAGCGCAGAGAGAGAATTTTTTAGAAACGTAAGATTTACCACATTTGAGGAGGTTTGCAACCTGTGTTATACCCGCATAAGGGTATAAGTTTTACCCCTGGGGCACAAGAGGTCCCCAAATTTGTCCCATTGACTTATAATGGGGATTTGGGCGAATAACTATTCCTGTACCGTTCATCGTAGACCCATAAATGAGGTGTCAAATCATGCGGCTTATACGGGAATGGGGTGCTATGACTTTTGGTAGGGATTCGTCACATGGTTTTCCCAAAATTCCCCCAAAACAACCCCATTTTTCCCCATCCATTTCAATGGGAAAGGGCCCAAAAAAAGGTGCCAACCCAGGCCACTTTGAAGGCCTACCACTCGGCCATACTTTGTCGTAGAAACATACGGGTCACAAGATTTTAGACTTTTATTGACCAAATCCATGTTTTGTTATCTTTTATGGTTGTTTCACAAGAGCAGTTTAAGTTTTATGAAAATTGAGATTTTTTCGCTGAATGTTCCTGCCACTGTCAACTGCCATAAAAAACAGAGGGTGGAGAATAATTTGAAAAAAAAGGTCTTTTTCCTTCTTTGCTGCCCAAACCTTTTTACCCTGCATGTATAATTTATACATTAAAACGTTGTTATCGTTGTCTTCTTTCATCCAGTGTCTTCCGCATTGAGATCAGCTTTATGGTTTTCTCACAAATGCCTTCAGAGCCTTTGCTCATAGCCTTGAGCCTATTTATTTAGCCAAGCATTTTTGTAAATAGATTTGCTTTAGGTAAAGGAGCAGGTCTGGGGGACTCATGGACAAAGAGTATTATGGTGAACTGGTATGTTTAGATCCTGTCTTCCCCACTCTCACTGATCACTCTGGTTTGTTGACGTTGAGGTGATTGGTTGCTTTACATCTCAGGGAACCCTCATGTCTGTGTTTCCTTCTGGCTCTTTCTTTTAGTTATGCTGTCATAGTCTTGCCGGAGTCCCTGCTTGCACTCTGCACTAAATATACATTCACATTATACGTACATTGTTTGACTGTGACCATACGTAACTGCCATCTCTCCTTCTCCTCTGCTCTCTCCTCTTCTACTCTCTCTCTCCCTGCCCACACTGCCAAAAGTACTTATACCTGGTTTAAGTGCCATGATATCCCTGTGCTTGAATGGCCAGCAAACTTGTCTGTCCTAAACCCCATAGAGAATCTATGGGTTATTGTGAAGAGGAAGATGCGAGACACCAGACACAACAACACAGAAGAGCTGAAAGATGCTTTCAAAGCAACCTGGGCTTCTCAGCAGTATAACACCTCCATGCCACGCTGCATTGCTGCAGTAATTCATGCAAAGGAAGCCCCGACCGAAGTATTGAGTGCTGTACATGTTCATACTTTTCGGTAGTCCAACATTTTTGTGTTAAAAATCGTTTGTTTTATTGTTCTTAAGTAATATACTGAATATATTGATGATACTGAATTTATACTGAATATAAATGAAACTGAATTTAGCTGTAAGCCATAATCATCAAAATTAAAAGAAATAAACACTTGAAATATATCAGTCTGTGTGTAATGAATTTATACAATATATGCGTTTCACTTTTTGAACTGTATTCCTGAAATAAATCAACCTTTCGATGATATTCTAATTTACTGAGATGCAGCTATATATTTTGTTCTTCTATCAAGCAACTAAAAATCTTTTAACATCAACGATGACCAAGGCCTGGTAGAGCGTGACAATGCTACAAAACAGCAGCTTCGCTTGAGTGCTTGCGTCCAGCTTGCTAGTTGGCCCAGTGTCTGACAAATATTAAAAGACCTAACTGCTCATGTGAAAACTTTTAAACACTTTCAGAAACAAAAGCTATTGATTTTTTCGAAATGTCCAGGATACAGAAATCGATGTCTCTTGAAATTCTCACAAGATTCATCCTAGATTTCACTCTACGTTTTCAATTGCAATTGGGAACAAGAAACATTTGAGCTGAGATTCATGTAAGACAGGTTAGGTAAGATTTACTAAAGCAATGAATCCAAACAAATTATTCCTTTAAATAATCATATTGCAATAATCATATACTGCGTATTGTTTCTTATTTCATCACTAACAATGCTTATACAGTTAGTTTTCATTTACTTTTTGCTGCACAAAAATTGAGGAAAAGCATGCAACGTTTATGGCCTCTAATTAAAAGTGTGTAGAGACATTATGAAGTAAAATAAAGCTTATAGGAAAAGAGTAGAAATTGTTGGTTTTATTTTTAGTTTTATTAGTTTTTAGCACTTTCATTAGTTTCTTTAACACTGTAATTAGTTTCTTTAATTAGTACTAGCACTTTATTTAGTTTCTGCTCATCATATTTACTCATTATACGAGAGGGTATCAAAACGTCTTGAGATTAGCTGTTTTTTCACCGAGATTAGCTGTTTTTTCATCCTCCCTCAGATGCTTGAAAACCTGACAGTAGAATTCGCTGTTGATGGTCTGGCCCCTGGGGACAAATTCTCAATGCACAATGCTGATGGACCTGCCTCGCTTTTTGTTTGTTTAGATGACGGGATCTTCCATTGTGAGGACTTTTGCTCCATCTCAGGGTCGTACCCATACACCCAAGTTTTGTCACGATCATCATACGCAAGTTTTCGAATGGTTTCGTCATTTTCGCAGGTTGAGCTTTTTGAAGATCTTCCTGATCTCTCATCGTCTTCCAGTGACGTTCTTCTGCTCTGAGCATGCAAATGAGTCGAACGACTCATTGCTGCCAACTCTCTGGCAGATTTGCCAAGTTTCACACAGAATTTCACATTCGCTCTAACTTGTCCATGGTGAAATAGCAGACGTGGTAACATACGTGGTCTCAGTAACACCAGTTGCACAGCTCCCGATGTACACACTACAATGTCGTTTAGCACACTGACTTATGAAGATCGGTGCTCCCTGTGACTGTGTGCAGCCTTGTGCTGCCATCTATTGCCATGTTACAAAACTAGTCTTGAAACCTTTTGATATCACCTTGTAGTTTGCTTTGCTTATCTACCAACAAAGTACACAGTCTAGCATGTCACATTAAACAAGATATTTTCTACTACTACCTTTAGAAGTTTTATATACTGTATAGCTAGTGCCTAGCTGCTCATCACTGCCTGGGATATTTAAAACTCACAAAGTTCCCGTGTCTCTCAATTCTTTGCAGAGCCCAGTTAACGTGGATGTGGAACAGAGCAAGTGAAAAGGAGTAATAATGACAAATATAGACATCTTTTGCAGGATAACTTAATCATTAGATTATAATTCTTGTTTGGAGCTTCTTGAGAGCAATACATTACAGGTTTGTCATATTCAGAGGAACTCCAGCTGGATCATATCTGTCTACTGATTCCTGCTTCGCATAAGCTGTTTGTAAGATATGCTTCTCACAGTGAGGTACTCCCTTTCTCGTCTCCCTTGTCTAACTCTTTCTCTCTTTCAGCCTCTTACTGCGACACAGTCATCCATCTCCATCAATCAACACCACCAGGAGGAGGTGGGGAGAACAAGAATTCTATGCGATTCTTCTAGGTATGGGCATTTGAGGAACGAATGAGCAAGAGATCCAGTTGGACAGATGGGGGTTGGACGGAGGGAGGGGGGTGCTAATGAAATAATGAAGATGGGAGGAAATGAGGGAATGATAGAAGATTCAATTATTTGACAGGCACTGTCACAGCCGTTGTACGTCTGCCTATGCAGAACAGAGCAATCAACCAAAACAAATACACACTTTGTCGGAGAAATAAAACTCACTGCAAAGTGATAGTAAGTTTGATGAAGTCCAACAGCATGATTAAAAAAAGCTGCATAGACGAATAATGAATAAAATATTTCAGTAATCATTGAACTTTATATTTTATTTTCCTACATATTTCAATCAAAATCATCCAAAACAAGTGGTATTGCAGTTATGAGGCGGCGCTCCAATATGGCGCCACCGAATATGTTAAACATGGGAGCACAAACACAGGAATTATAGGGGAGCATTGAGACATGGGGTAATTATGTGTACTTCGGCGGGAATTCATCGATTAGGGCAAGCACCTCGCAGTACTAAGGAAATGGTGCTTCTACGCCATTTCGTAACTCAACTAAAGAATGGGGAGTGTCTTGTGAACCATGTGCATGTAAACCTAAATATTTGCTCCCCTTTCTTATGTGAAAGGAAAAATGCTTATTTGTTTATTTATTCATTTTTCTCCAGACTTTTTTTTTCTTTATCTCTAGCATGATATATTGTTTATCTTTCGGGTCTCTTTTCAGGTCTCTTTTCTTAACCTTTTCACCTTTCTTCTCAGGTCTCTCCTTTCTCTTTTTTTGTTTCTCTTGTCTCTTCTCCTTATCTTTTCATTTCTCTTTTCAGTTTTCTTTCCACTTTTTTTATTTATTTATTTATTTATTTATTTTTATTTTTATTTTTTTAACCTCAGAGCAACACTCGCATACTTGGTGCTATCTAATGTTCACACATAGCGTGCTGGTTTCTGGGGGTTTAAATAACCTGCCAGACAGGTGTAGCGCGTCTGCTCTGATTGGCAACATGGAGGGGTTGCCTAGCAACCACGGCCGTCCGCTACTCTGCCTGCCTATAAATCTGCCTAGTTGTCTGCAGCTTTGTCCTTCACACAGGTGGCCGTGTTACAATTACAATTACATCTATATTTACATTTTCATTTGGCAGATGCTCTTATCCAGGGTGACTTCCATGATCATTAAATGATTCTTTGCACTGAAAGATGTCCCTATATCTATAGGTATAAACTTAGCCATTTATGGAAAAACATCATTACTGCCAAAATTGTAAATGATTAAATGTTTACTATAAAGAAATCCTATAACTCGTCATGTCATCCCCATTTGGTGCTATGTTTTTCTTTTGGTCTGAACACTATCCGTGTCCCATTAGTTTTGACTCTTGTTACTGTATGTCTTTGCCCCTGTCTTTCATTAGTTTATTACTCTATTGTGCCCTACATTCCGTCAGAATCTCCATATAAGCCTGTCCGCTTCTATGAGTATTTAACCTGTAGTGAAATCTGGTCGTACTTTATGACCAGTAAATCTAAGCCTTTTTTTTTTCTTAATTCCACATTTCTTCATCCAAGTTTCCTGGTACTGACCCTCACTTCTTTATTCTGTTATTATTTTTATGGTACTTGATTATGGATTATTCCTGTGTTGTGTTACATGTAGATTGCACTTTGATTATCACCAAAATCCACATCAGTCTCTGTCTCATGAACTGAGATAAAAGTCACTTGTGGTGTTTAAACACAAGCCTCCTCATCCTCATTTCTTCATTCGAGTGACCTCTGTTCACACTAACAGAAATATTTCTGTGGAAATAATCACTGATTAATCCAGTCTGTTCTGTTAAGAGCATGTTTCTTAGGAGCTTAGGAGTGTTAATAAACCTGTGGGTCCTGAGCAGTTTTTGAAAAATGGTATGAGAATGCAAGCAGCATTTTAAATATGCATATCTATGGCTCAAGCATGTACATGAAAAAGAGACCAGTCAAAATTTATTATAATCCATTAGCAGTCAGCAGCAAGCTTGCTAATAAGCACTTTGCTTAAGTTATGCATTTATCAGAAATTTAGTCAACTTAAAGTGTGGGTGTTGAAATCTCAAAACTTTAGTGCTTTTGTATATTGTAATTATGCTTTTGTGATATTGTAAATTGCTTCTCACAAATAAAAAAATGATATCACCAAGGTCAGGATAAATATAAAACAGAGAAAAATGGTTAATAGTTTTTCCTTCTGCGTAAAGAGGACATGAAGCCACAGAGACCGGAGATTTTCCTAGAACATATCTTATTTGAATTTAACCAAGTGATTTTTCTGACTATGACCTCTGTGTGTGAGTGCATTTGGGAGAGAGATAGAAAGCGAGAGATATAGAGAGAGAGAGTTGTTAATAACCAGCCATTATATCCAATCTGTATTTAGTGTATTTTAATAACACTGTGATCTCGCGATAAAAGCCTGCTATTAAGTTTTGATTTAATAAAGAGTTGAACACTAATGAACGGTAATTGCAGAGCTACTAAATCAGCTTCACTGTGCCTGTGTTATCAGTGAAGTAGTGCAATTTGTTCAGTGTATGAGTAGATAATCTTATTCTGTAAATATTTTTGATTCATGATAATTTTTTCCATTAACTGATTGAATCAGCATTAATAAAAGGGTGAATCTGAACAAATCTGAAGGGAATTTGCTCATGCATCTGCAAATATTATGAAACAAAAAAATAATAGCATATATGGGATGGATGTTAACAAAAATGGATGCATTACATGAAATAAACAGTTGTTCTAAAAACAGATACTGTAGTTATAGAGATAAGAGTAGTACATTACTCAGTTTTGTTGTTTTTGAAGGCATTTATCAGGCATCTGGTTGAAACTAGAGCTGAGTGTAGGGATTGGAATCTTAAAACACTAACAAAAAAGTCACTAAAATTAGAGGTTTTTACTTTTAAATAGTTTTTCATTTCAATTTTCCAGTCATACCAAGATTTTTTTTTTTGCCGGTGGGAGCACGGGTGGATTTCAGTCTAGGCCATTCCAGAACACAAACCTACTTTTTTTTCCCTTAAAGCCACTTACTAATAGTTTTTGACCGTGCTTTGGGTGTTGAATTTCTGCCAATGAACTCTGTACTGTATCTCTTTCAATGTTGTAGCTAGCCTGATGGACACTTTTAACAGCTGCCTTTTTGTCCATATCCCCAATTTGGCCAGATCTTTGTACAGCCATGGCCAAACATTTTGAGAATGACACAAATATAAATTTTTACAAAGTCTGTCGCTTTAGTGTTTTTAGATCTTTTTATCAGATGCTACTGTGGGATAATGACGTATAATTACAAGCATTTAATAAATGTAAAAGGCTTTTTTTGACATTTATTTTACGTTTATTCAAAGATTCAAAGAATATTTGCAGATTAACTCTTAACCCTTCTTAACCCATGCTATTGTGGTGGATTTTTTATTCTCCCCACACCGAAGTTGCCCTAATTTTAAACATTAAACAAATACTGTAACTTTAGTAAAAGAAATGAAAGAAAGACTACAGACTCAGTGCAGATCTAGATGAAGTAAGGATAAGTTTTATTGCAATAAAACAAAGTGAGCCTGCCTTGAAAATGCCTAAGATGTGAACCTAAGCATCGCCAAAAACAGACTGATCTACTGTGACATAGGTGCCTTCTTTTATACAGTTTTCAAGGGGCGGGACGCTCACATAGCCCCCTCCTTTTGTACAATTATTTTTTTCATTCCTTATCAAATTTTTTAACCTATTAGAATTACATTTGCGTTATATAGTTTTTGCTACGTCATATACCTCGTCCTCTGACTCCACCTCTTATCAATATTTTTTTCCCAATATAACTTATTTTTCTTACAAATTAATTTCCATTATCTTTTCACTTTTTTTGTTCAACTTAAAAAATATGGGGGTGGCGCTTACGCCTGCTATAAATTCTTGGTGCTTCCGGTTTACTCTACAGTTCTCAAGGGACAGGGGATGGGTAAGCATATTAATTTTAATTATTTGACTTATTTTGTCAATTTTATTGTATTTACGTATTTTATTTTTTATTCTTATAGCTAATCGCATTTGCACGAATGATCACCACGTCGCTTTGGACGACTCGGACAGCC
>JAQMYL010000039.1:8953008-8985078 GCA_030014365.1 Clarias pachynema | reverse complement strand
TGAACATCACATGATGTCTTTGTTACTATGACATCACATTGTCCTTGACTCAACTCTGTTCTCCCCACTTCACCTCTGTAAGATAAGATTAATAGTTTTCTGTAATATTACTGCATGCACAAATATATTTAATTAAAATATGCTTACACTATCAATCAACTTCTGGGCCACATTCTGACTGAGGGCAGCCCATTCTTGCATAATCAGTGCTTGGAGTTTGTCAGAATTTGTGGGTTTTTGTTAGTCCACCTGCCTCTTGAGAATTGACCACAAGTTCTCAATGGGATTAAGGTCTGGGGAGTTTCCTGGCCATGGAATCAAAATTTTGATGTTTCGTTTCACGAGCCACTTAGTTATCACGTTTCCCTTTTGGCAAGGTGTTCCATCATGCTAGACAAGGCATTGTTCGTCCCCAAATTGTTCTTGGATAGTTGGTAGAAGTTGCTCTCTAAGGATATTTTTGTGCCATTCTTTATTCATGGCTGTGTTCTTAGGCAAAATTGTGAGTAAGCCCACTCTGTTGTCTGAGAAGCAACGCCACACATGAATGGTCTCAGGATGCTTTACTGTTGGCATGACACAGGACTGATGTTATTTTTTTACAGTTTTGGTCATGGTTGTGTTATCTGGGTTGTGCCATAGTTTTGCTTAAGAGCCAAACAGTAGCAGCTTGACACTGCATTTTAAATTGGCATTGTAGCCCTTGAGACCACATGTGATCTTCTTGCGGGCAAAATATAGAGTCTGCCTTATTAGGCTGTGACGATTTAATTATCGTGTTCCCTCATGTAAATTAATTGTGATCAAGAATTAATAATCGCATTCTCATGCCTTACTAAGTTGTCGCTGCACATTAGGGTTCAATTCCCATGTGTTAATCCTTTGTTAATTCTTACAAAGGGATGCCAGAGAAAGGGCGATGTACTGTTGCATTTAATGCTTGGTAAAACATGCTTGGTGAGTTCCCCCGGGTGCTCTGGTTTCTACCCACAGTCCAAAACCAAAAGCTGATTGACACCCATGTGTGTGTGTGTGTGTGTGTGTGTGTGTGTGTGTGCCCTGCAATGGATTGGCACCCTGTCCAGAGTGTACCGCAAGATGTGTTCAAAGTTCAGTGACCTTGTTTGATTCAAGATAAATGCAGCTGAAAATCTAAGGAGAATTTTAAATATTAGATAGATAGATAGATAGATAGATAGATAGATAGATAGATAGATAGATAGATTTTTTTATTTTATTTTATTTTTTGATAGATAGATAGATAGATAGATAGATAGATAGATAGATATAACCTTTCAGAATTTACACAATTACGTGAAAATAACGTGCATCGCAAAATTTTTACTACATTTCCCAGCAGCCTTTGTGCCGAGCTGCCGTAAAGCGCCGCTGTTGTGGGCCGACGGTGACGTTTGCAAATCTGGCGTTTGTGCTTATCGCAGTGTTGGGTTCAGCTGGGAGTGCCTTGTAGCTGAGCAAGCGTATTTTCTTTACACGTCAACGTCTAGCTTACGGAATATATATATACGGATGTATAGTCGTTGAGACATTGGACTGACACGCTAGACGGGTGTTTGGAGTTTCACGGACGTCCGAATCGATCAAAATTCTTCCTCGGGGCCTAGTGGAAGGAGTGAGTCCTCGGGCTAACCTGCGCGCTCCGGTCGGGATGACAGGACATGTTGCCGGTGAGAGCTGTTGAAGTATTAACGCTAATTTTGCCAATAAGAGGGCAAGTACCCGAACTCAGACAGAGAGGTTGTTTGATAACTGATCGACTGTCAGCTGATAAAAGAATGAAGCAACATGTATTAAACCATAGTGAGGGACAAAGTTCTTGCTAGCTTACTGGCTAATCAAACTAGCAGGCTAATAAATGGATTGAGTCATAGACTGCTTTTAGGGGTGTGTTTTTGTAAGTGTTACGTTTCTCTCGTACAAGCCTTTCATTAAGACATATTAATTAATTAATCATCAGACTGATTAAACCAGAAAGACTAAACCTGGTTCACTTTGTTAGCTAACTAGTTCTAGTGACGTCGCTAGGGTTTCTACAATGTTTTGTATTGCTTAGTTTTGTATTATTTCGCATTTGTATTATATTCTCTCTCTACAAGTCAGTCAAGACTGAATTTTTTTGTCGTTTGACTTAGAAGTCCTCTGTCTTGAATACTCTGCCACTGTGGATTACCTTCTGTCAGAAACTGTCCCTGAAGACTCCTTCCAAAGTGTTACATTTGTTTGATTCAAAATTTTCTGAAATTAGATTAATGATTAGATTTGTTTGTTTCCAGTTTTTCTAGGATTATACAGCCCATCTGTCCTATATTTCTTTCGTTCCCAGTGATTTCACACTTCGTACTTAGGTACGCCCCGATTTCTTCATTTTTTGCTTCCTAATAGCCAGACTTTCTTTATTTTAATGTAGTCTTGATGAATAGTTCTCTAGGCTTTTTGGTTTCTGAAAAAATATGGCAAACCAAAATTACATTGCTAAACTTTTCTTTTTTCCCCCCTAATTGCTATGTACATGAAAGTTGTCAATGGGAACTTGGAATTACATAATAGTCAACCTCTGTATTAGAGACCTAAATTGGGGGAGAAACATAGATGCCTAAATATTTATCTTTTGCAGCTAATGTTGGTAATAAAAAATAGTACATTTACTTCCACAAAAACAATATTCTCAATGTTATGGATTTATCCATCTTTTGCAGTACTTTGTAGAAGTCGTGCGTCACCCCTCATTTCTTCATATTTTGCTTCAAAAGAGCCAGACCATTTTATTTTTTGTGCAGTATTGAGGAATAATTCTCCAGACTTCCTGAAGGGTCTTTTTCAGCCCCTTATTTTCACTCCAGTACCTGTACCTGAGCAGTTTCAGAGGAATGTTGTTTTTTTGTTTGTTTGTTAAGCCACAAATTGACCTATGAATCTTTTAAGCATAAAAATATCTTAAGTCTAACTTTATTTGTGAACCAGAGAGACAGGTGCAGATGATCAGGCCAGTGATTAGTATACTGGTGATGCTGAATGGTTGGAATAGACGAGAGTGAAAATAAGGTTGCTGCTGAGGATGTTGCATAAACAATAGATTTTTCTTTTTTATTGTACCTTTAGACACTTTGCAGCCTGTGGCAGTAGAACATTTGTTCCTGTTTTTAAAATTGGATTTAATTTTTTTTTTTTTTTTAATTTAATATGAAGAAATGGGGAGTGAATAAAGACTTTTGCACACTACCTTATATACTAGTTTGTTTATTTTGTTTGTTTGTTTTTCCAACACCACAGTGAAATATGTGTGTAAATTTCTTGGTAATCACACATACCCTAAACATGAGAAATAGATAAGGCTTAGGTTAAATAAAACATCTGTGGCGTTTTAAATATTAGGATTAATTTTGCTTTATTTCCACCGTACAGGAAAAGTTTGCTGTTTTCTGACGAGGCTGCCATGCTGTTTGGATGTCAGGGTTTGAAGTTATTGCGCTCTCCTCTGCACCCTGTTGATAACCTGCTCCTCTGATCGGCACACCCTTACAGCTGAAGACAAATCAAACCTGCCAAACATGAACCGATATTTGCCGGTAGCACGGCAGCACTTCCTGACTGCTCTAGCCAGCACGAGTGTAGTGGTGAAATGTATATGTGTCACCGTGTTTGTGCTTTACCTCATCTCGTGGCTGGCAGACACACGCGTGGCTCTCGGAATCACGCCTGGATACCTCTTTCCTCCCAACTTCTGGATCTGGACTTTATTGACGCATGGCGTGGTGGAGCAGCACATGTGGGACGTAGCTCTAAATCTGGGAACCGTGATCATTGCAGGGAGAATGCTGGAGCCTCTCTGGGGTGCTCTGGAGTTACTTGTCTTCTTTGTGGTGGTGACCATTGCTGCCGGTTTGCTTTCAGGCCTCTCCTATGTTCTCACCTATGCTGCCACCTTTGACCTAGGCTACCTGTTTGATGTCCACATCAGCGGCGCTCCGACGTTTCTCGGCGCCGTCCTGGTAGCACTAAAGCAGACGTCGGGTGACACGACTGTGCTCCGAGTGCCTCAGATTCGTCTGAAGGCAGCCCCAGCACTGGTTCTGCTAGCCTTAGCTATCTTGCGGCTAGCTGGACTGCTGGAGAACTCTGCATCTGTGGTGGCCTGCAGCTATGGTGCATTAGTAGGCTGGGTATACTTGCGCTTCTACCAGAGGCACAGTCGTGGGCGTGGCGACATGTCGGACCACTTTGCCTTCGCTTCCTTCTTCCCAGAGGCACTTCAGCCTGCAGTGGGCTTCATTGCCAGCCTGGTGCATGCTGCCCTTGTCAAGATGAAGGTGTGTCGCAAGATGGTGAAGCGCTACGATGTCGGCGCACCGTCATCCATCACGATCAGCCTGCCTGGCACAGACCCACAGGATGCCGAGAGGAGACGGTAAGAGGCTCAAATAGTGCTACATGTAAACAGTGCCGTATTCTGCCAATATAAGGAAATAAAAAAACACAGATAATTTGAAGCAGTGACAAACATAGTTTAACTGCAAAATATACCAAAACGTATGGCATATTAGAACGGGCTTTGTGCTTTTTATACTTGATCTGTGATCTTTGGTAGATGTCCATAACAAGCCTTGTTTGGCAAGAGGGCATGTTTGCAAATAACCTGTCAGGATGTGTAATGACTTACATACAAAAATAAGTATTGTTAATCGGTGCATTAGTGCACATTCCTCAAAAGCTGCAACAGCACAAAGAAGGGTTTTTCAGGGCAAAAGTGTAGCCTAAACAAACAGAAGAATTTTTGTTCTTATAGGGGGCGCTAATGATATTCCTAGATTATTGGAAAATGAACGGTTCATGTTTGGTTTTGCTTGCAGGGGGAAAAATATAAATAGCATTTATCTCATGTTTAATCAGAAAACTATTTTATTTTCATTGTGTTTGCTATTTTTAAAATAATAATTATAGTCACTTTTTTTTTCACTTTTTTTCACGTTTTTGGTTTGTTTGTTTTTTTGTGGTCATAAAGAATGTGATTAACTTGAGATCTCTTGAGGGTTTTTTTTGTTCTAATACAATAGTAAATTACTATTATGTTTGATTTGAAACACTATCAAAAAAAGGAATGATATAAAATCATAAAAATTATACAGGAAATATAATAGAGGAAAAAATTATATCCTGCCATTAGGAAAATAATAATTCCAGGACATTTATACAAGTTTCATTAAAGAATATCACATGACTCTTTCTATTTGTACAGTGGTACCTCAGCATATGAACGCGCCACCTTTGGAATTTTGGCCTTAATAACTGAAATTGTGCAAGAAATTTGCCTCGGCATGCAAAGCATTTTCTGCATACGAGTGAACATACTGAGCCAAACGTGTAGGAGCCTTGCTTTTTTTTTTTTCTTTTTGTGCAAGTTTTAGTGAACACAGCACCATGTTACAGTTACATGTCTTTTCTAAATATTGTAATTTTTTTATATGCAACAATATGATTATAGTGTTGAAAATTGGTAGTATTGGTAATATTATTGGATGGCTGGAACAGATTATTTGCATTCACATTATTTCCTATGGGAAAATGCGTTGAAGTATGAAATTCCCCCGTAAGAACTTGCCTCCGGAACTGATGAAATTTGTATGCCGTGGTACCACTTTACATTTAATATCCAGTCCTACCTTTCACTTATACAAAATCGCCATAAACCTGTGACTGTTCAAGCAGCCTCTTACTTGTGCTTGCTTGTGACAAAAAGCACAGCTTGTCTTGTTTCTGTCAAACAGCTAAGGACAAGTGCTAACCCTGGAGGAATGTTTAATAAACACTTCTTTACCAAGAACTTCACACTGTCTCACTGATTTTAAATTATTTATTTGTTAAATATGGCTATGGCAGAACATTTTTAAAAGTAATCATTAGTGTGAGAATGTGTAAAGATTTTGTCTTCCATACAAGTCCCTGTGAATTATCTGTTACTATAGAAACAATGACTTTAATTAAAAGTGGACTAGAATAAACCAGTCAAACTGCTCTCTTGAACATTTCCTTCTGTGTGATTGACATGCAGGCAGCTTGCGCTGAAGGCTCTAAACGAGCGTCTGAAGCGAGTGGAGGACCAGTCCGCTTGGCCCAGCATGGAGGACGAGGAAGACAACGACGAAGACGAAGTTCGGACGGATGCTCCCCTGCTCCCGACCCGTGACCCGTCGCCGCCGGCTCCCAGCACTACCCAGAATTCCACAGGGCAAGAGTCGAGCATCATAAGCTTTGAAGACGCCCCCACTCACTCCTAACAGACACGTTAGCGCGCGCACACACATGTACACAAGTACAGCAACTGTCGAGTGTGAATCGGACAGACAGGATCACAACACCTGCCAAAGAGGCGGTGATGATTTCCCTTCCGAGGGCAAGATGGCTTGCCATAGGTAGTTTATAAATCTTGCTCTGTTCTAATAAACGCTCTTACACAATCAAGACCACGCACACACTGATGTGTTCAGCTTAGACATTGTACAGATGAACTTTTCTGAAAGTGTGGAACCGTGGCCCCCTTTTTTTTCTTTCTTTTTTTTGCTATGTACAAACGATCTTCACATCTGTGTGTGTGTATGCGAGTATGTGTGTGTTTGTACTTGTATGTGTGTGCATAAGGATTCAGGAAAGAGTTTGTTCTAAATAAGTACGTCATCTGCTGCTGGCAAAAATTACTAGGCTTATGGGTAACTCCTAGCTTTTTAAGCTTTTACCCCCCACCCCAGCAGCAGTTAAGCTCCCCCTCTCCCTTTCTTCATTAATTTTTTTTTTGCTTGGAAAATGAGTCGAGATGCTATTTGTGCCTGTTTCTCACTGACAGAGACTTTCAGAACTCATTACAGACGTCAGCTGGTTTGCCAAAGGTGGACACTTTTAGACTGATTTAACTTTGTCTGAAGAAAGAAAAGATAAAACCAAGTTGTGCTTCACATTCTATTGTTGATGAATTCCTTACATTGAGTTAATAACCACAGAGGCATCTTTATTTCTCGTGTTTCATTTTTTTGCTCATGACCACACCAATTCAGACTAGCCATAATTCAAGGTAATGGCTTATAAATGTAATTAGAAAGGTGTTAAGAGTTGCACTTTCAGTTGCCTGAAAGTGTTTGCAAGCCTGTAGGATGCAGTACATTCAGCATGTGACATTTATTCATAATAACCTAGGGTTTTTGTTGTTGTTGTTGTTCTTTTTGTTTCCCTGCAGCCAGGATTTCCCCTGAAGTGAGGATTAAGAAGGAGCTTGTTGACATTTTACTGACATTATGAGGGGCCGAATTTCCAAAACCGACTATTTTGAAGCCACCAGCCATCCAAAAGCCTTAAATATAATTGCAATGATTGTGACCGGAGCAAGAAAATACTGATTAAAGCATGTTTAATATGGTGTAACATGAGAAATGAGTAAGATATACTTTTTTATATCCTCTGTCTGTGCTGTTATGTGTCTTGAGGCTCTTCGCTTCATCATCCATGGAAAAAGGAACACGCCAGCTGTGGTCCATGCACATGTTTGTAAAAGATGCACCTCTAGGCTATAACTCTATGATCGTCATCCATTTTCTGTGTGTACGTGTGTGTGTGTAATTTGGATTGTTAAAACTAATGATAGCAATACAGCCACATACTCCAGTTCTACTGTACCACCCTCCTTTTTTGTCATTATTTATCAAGCTTCATACACTAAGAAATTGTTTGTATATGCTGTTTTCTAATCTACATGGGGTAAAACTGATCCTGAATCAATAATGTACACGATAATGCTTGGTATGTATTGTCATAATTCCCTGTTTGAGCTGCTTGATTATTTTATTTAATTTTTTTCCCCCCAGTATTTTTTTTTTTAAACACCGCATTCAGATCGGGACCTTTCTGCTCTGTCAGCTTGAATGTGGGAAAGACGTTTATTATGTTTGAATGAAAGTGAATGTATTTGAAAGGGGCAGGGATGAGACGGAGTGGGGCCTGTTTTTATGAAGCAGTTTCTTTTCTTGACTGATTTGCCTGTGATGTACAGAGGCAGAGGAGTAAAGGCTTTGGAAACAGTTTTGAAGTCTGGTTGTATTTGCTCACTAATTAACAACAACAATCTGTGCGGATCAGGTGGTCTGTTGTAACGACCCCTTGATGGGAGCAGCTGAAAGGCCAACAACAACAATAATTAAAGGTTCCTAATCCAATAAAGAATTGTAGCGTTCAAAGGAAATTACGCATACGTACAGTATCACTAACTTACTCATCATCTATACCGGCTTTATCCTGTATTCAGGGTCGCGGGGAGCCTGGAGCCTATCCCAGGAGAAAAATGGACAGGGCAGGTACATCCTGAACAGGGTGCCAATATCACTAACAAAGATGATTTACAGTTTGTTTTTTCACTGAAATGATGGTACATTTCATTTTACTAGTATTTTCCTTCCACTTGCCTTTAACAACAAAAGCAGCATAAAACCTGGTTGTGGTTGGGAAATTAGTTTGCTAGCATGAATCAGAAATCAGAAGATGTTTATACAGTGCAAAACTTTATGAATCAGTCTCTACAAAAAAGAGTGCTGATGGGACATTGAGTGTATGTGAGGATTCACAGGAATCCTGGAATATACCCGTGCCAACGTAAGAAAAAATATATGTGATACCCTGGTCATTCAGTGCATTAAGGTCATCGACTGACTTCATTTTATTGCCACATACCGTTGCTGAGCCTAGACCTGCCAGCTGAAGAAACACTAGATCATAACCCTGCCACCAGCGGGCTACATGTGCTTCCCTTCTTACTCTAATTCGCCAGTTCTGGAATAGAGTCACTCTATACTCATCAGACCTTTTTCAGATGATTTTGGATTAATTTTTTTCCCACAAAGTTCACAGTTTAACACAGTTTTAATAATGTGATGGACAGTTCTTCACCCAATTCTACAGTAGTAACTTAAACAAATCTCTCTGTTTGCTTGTGAAGGCAAATACTTTGCGTCATCTCTAATGGTGACTGTATATGGTAGTGTATGATTAGGTTTTCCATGCGTATTGTGATCTTTAAAAAATTCTTCTGGTGATGAAAATTACAAGCCAGTGATTTCCAATGATTGATTGTTAGTAGGCGGCACGGTGACGTAGTGGTTAGCATTGTCGCCTTGCACCTTTATCGGTAGTCTCCAGGCACCCTGTGACCCTGTTCAGAATAAGTGGTATAAAGAATAAATGAATTATTATTAGTAGTTGTATATTTGTTATTTAGTTCCAGGTTTGGACAAATGAGATTCATGTCTTCTATGCAGGGAAAATGGGATTTTCTCCCAGAAAATTATGTTATACAAATCTATGCTTACTCCATCATACTAAAACATTTAACTGAGGACACACATGGGGTGTTTTTAACTAAAGTTCTTATCAATAATTTAATTTGTACTGAAAGCTATTGTATTAGGTTAGAAAAGAATGCAAAATCAAGACACTCATGCTCTTGTTTTGGACCCCACTGTTTTTGTTTAGTTAGTTGGTTAGTTAGTAATTGTAAGTAAAAATGTAAGGAGTACAAAATAAACCTTTTTAAATGAAATTAAGAATACGAGTATTCATTTTTATTGATAAAGTATTACTATGGTAATATTTAAAATGTATTAACTAAGTACATTACTTAAGTATTGTTTACTCCTAGTCACTTAAAATTCAAACCTCTATGCCATAAAGCAAATAAGCATATAAACAATGTCACATATAATATAAACTTCAACATAAAGTGTTCAATGGAACCTTAATGTTCAGATGAAAATGTCGTACGGGTCAAATAAAATAGTGAAGTATTAATGTATACGTTTAAAAGCACTGTCAGCTTGCATCTCCAGGTTCCGGGTTCGATTCCTGCCTCAGGGTCTGTGTGCATAGAGTTTGCATGTTCTCCCCGTTCCTGATGGGTTTCCTCCCACAGTCCAAAAGCATGCTGATTAGGCTAGATGCCACTCCCAAATTGCCCGCTGTATGTGAATGAGCGTGTGTGCCTTGTGGTGGATTGTCCAGGGATTGTACCCACCTCGTGCCCTAAGTCTGCTGGGATGTCTGAGACTCTGTATACAGGATAAAGCAACATAGATGATTATTGAAGGAGTAAGTGAGAAATTCAGGGGAATTAATTTCTAAAAGTGAGGATAAACTCTGCCCTTCTGTTTAAAAGTGTAATGTCCCACTTATACCACTAGATGTCACCATTAGCATGACTATTGGTAGGAAGAGCTTTTTACGAAGCCGTAATACAGTTAGATACGGTGTGTTTGCTTTGGGATGGAATCTTACTTTCTACAGCTTTTGAAATTTTAAAAGGTTTATTTGTTAATACTGTTGGTTTACACAATTTTACACAAACTCATGTCTCTATATTCAGACAACTTTTTCATTTTTCATTACTTAGACCCACCTGGTAGCTATATAAATACATCATATAAATAATATGTAGTCATTACTGGCTATGAAGATGCAGATAAAATAGTACTTGTGTGTATGTAAAGTTATGGTGATGTCCTTTGAAGAGGTATAAAAAAGGGTTAAATGAGGTAATTAGTCCGCGTGCACGCGCAGGCGTGGCCCACGCACGTGCACGCGTCCCTTTGCTCCTTCTATGAGCGCCCGCCCTGTGCGCGTTCTCGAGATTAATTCATTGTATCTGGTAGGAGAAGAGGCTGGCGCAGGACTGCTGGGAAACGACGGACAGAAACTTAACCTTCAAGTAAGAATTTTTGTTTTTCAACAATATCTGTCTACGGTAAAGTTTTCTGTTTTGTTTCCTGATTTGGTGATGGTTTAAAACTTCTTATTTGAGAGCAGAAACGAGACTTCTTCAGTGAGCGAGACCGCAGAAGCGTTAGCCTGTTTTAGCTAACTAGCTAACGGTTATTTTCCGGTTAAATAAATATAACTCGCTTATTAGTCAGGCTTTTGGCTTACATGATATGAGTTATATATATTTTTTAAATATTTATCTTCATAGTTGTTAAAACGTGTATGTGAAATGTTTAGAAAGGGGTTCAGTGTTGTCTTTAGGGTTTGCTAGCATTCGAGCTAAGTTTCGTTCATTGTGAATGTAGCTGGATGCAGCAGTAGCGTTTACGCCTCGCTATTGTTACCTCTGTTTGTGAAGACTGTAAGTTATTTTTAACACCGTTAGTTTAGACGAATGTGTGTGTATGTAAATTGGACCCAATTACCTAAAAGTTAAACTGTTATGAAAAAGCGAGTTAGCTACGAGTAATAACGTTAGTTTATCCGGACTGATAAAATGTCCGAGGCTGGTTTAACTTAATTTATTTTATCCAGGAAGTTAAATTACTCCTTGTCGCGTCATTCTGGGAGGTGTTTCTCTTTTTAACGTAAAGGGACACTAAAAGTT
Organism: Clarias pachynema; assembly: GCA_030014365.1. Taxonomy (NCBI): domain Eukaryota; kingdom Metazoa; phylum Chordata; class Actinopteri; order Siluriformes; family Clariidae; genus Clarias; species Clarias pachynema. The sequence continues at coordinate 8,973,665 of JAQMYL010000039.1, read as the reverse complement.
GTATCTAGACGTATAATGTAATAAGGATTGGTTAGATGGCTGAATGTCGCCTAATTTGTGTGCTACGCATAAACGCGAAGATATAATAAACACCTTTATTTGTTTTTAGTTGTGCGGAACGAAAAGCATTCGACTTGTCTGTGTGACTCGTACAATCACGCCACAGTGTCGGTTTGAGTTGAAATGCAGGTTAATGTTGTACTGCATTAGATCACCAGAGACACCGCCTTACTAACATTTGTGTATAACCGCTAATCATTTGTACACCATCGGGCTTGTTAAACCAAGTATTAACTATATCACAAGGTTTCAACCCGTTACTTACTACTAAAGGCCGGATAAGAGTGTGTGTGTGTGTGTGTTCGTTCGGTTAGCGGTAACACACAGGACAGCCATCTGTTGCGCCCTGACGCCATCTTACAGCCGGAGGGGTTTCTCAGACCCACCCAGTGTGCTTTAAACGCCCCAACGTCGATTTATTTGTCCGACTTCCCAATGTCAAATAGAGACACAACATGTACTGTTCATTCTTCAAACCATTAAACAGACCCGACAGTGTTGAAGTACACCACACTGAGCTGAATCTGAGTGTTTCTGGTCCTCAGTGTAGAATCTGCTCAGTCTCTCTCAGCTGACATCACAGACTCTTTAGATCATATTTATTCTTAGCAGTACTGTATACTTGTGTACACAGTATGCTGCTGTTTTTTGTGTGTGTGTTTTTGTTTTGTTTTTTCAAGTGCTTGCAATGAGATTTATTTTTTGAAAAGCAAGGTTTAGCCTTTCATGCATTATTAATACTTTGTTGACTGTGCTGTAGCTGCTTTAAAGGGCAGCAGCTCACCAGGGCATGGAACGAGAGTCGTCCTCAATAGATATTTAAAAAGCACAAAAATCTTTCAAAAGCCTCTGGTCATCACCCCAGTGATGATTTACCCTTTTCTTTAAATTGAACTATAATTCTGTTAACAGTTGCATGGGGCTGTTTCAAGATTCTGAGGTGTTCAAGATTTCTCTGAATAACCAACAATCTGGTCTTATTGAGAATCAGAAATTTTTATTTCACTTCTTAAAGTTGAGTCTATTCCAGTCTGAAAACTAGGAAATGGTGCCCCACAGTTAATCACGTAAAAATAGCATAAAACTCGAAATTGCTGTACGGACCTGTGCAATTGTTTAATAAAAAAATTTAAAAAGGAGCTAATTTTTTCCGGTAATAAACAAATGGTCTGGAATTTAAGTGGTTTAGATAAGTATGTTTTAATACAAAATGGTTTATCTAATAGTTAAAGATCACAGTTTAAATTGTAATTGCTATGTGTATCAAAATGATCATGTGATTATGTGCAATTCTTTAATTTTAATCAAATCATGCAGCCCTAGCAGGAAAAATGTAGCAGTCACAATAATGGCAGTTAGTTTTTGTGCATACATTTTATCAATAAATGATTGGTGTTTAGTTCACACATGTTTAAAAAGGGAAAACTGTTAGGAAGTTCAGTAAGTGTACTATCGTAGTGGGTGAATACGGAAACCACAGATTCCACCGAAAATATCAACTAGCACACACACACTTTTTTGTTAATCTAAAGAGTAAGGAAAAATTTATTGTGTTTTGTGTGTGGAGGGTTTGTGAGGGGGAGGAATAAAGCAATGATTTTGGTAAAAAATAAATAAATAAACTACCATGGGCAGAAAACCACCATTTAGTGTCAGTTTGACAGATTAGTACAGTGGATATTCCGCAAAAAAAAAGCAGGGTGGGGTAACATGAAATAATATTTTTCCCCTATATTAATCCCACGTTTTTCATGTGCTCCATATAATTCTTGAAGGCTATTTCTCTAAACATATATAGATCTGTATACTATAAACAAAAGGTGTTGATTTTCTCTGTGTATACATAGCAGGGGTGGGCAATTATTTTTCCCCAGGGGCCAAATGAGAAGCAGAAAATATTGTAGAGGGCTGGACCAAAAGTTTGAAATCTACTCTGGTTATTAATTTTATTTCTACGTTGAAATAAGTAAATGGCATTGTTTACAGAAGCTGGTAAGAGTATGTGTTATTGTTAGATAATGAGAGAGTGAGGTTGTTTTACAAAAAAACTGAATTTATTCAGTGAATTTGTGCAAAACAATGGTAATTGTGCAACATTTGTAACTCTTTTTACACCACAATGCTTTCTGTCTTTAACTTTCTTAACTTTCTACTGTATTAAGATACCACAATGTCTTTGTATGCCAATAATAATGTAACATAACTCACAACATTTTTGTCCAACTACCAAACAGTGCAGAAAAAAATCAAACATGTTTCAGTGTTTTTTTTTCTTGTTCAGTGAGAGAAATCTAGCCTCTGTTCAGTATTAACAAGTGCATCAAAGTCAGGTTGAATGTTTTAGGTGGAGATGTGAAGCACATCTGTCATTTATGCAAAATGTTGAAAGTAGGTTTTATTTTCTTAATTCCAAGCAACCTTTCGCGGGCCAGTCAGAATCGGGCCGCATTTGGCCCGCCGGCCTTAAAATGCCCGGGTCTGGTGTTTAGAGTCATCTGGGACAACATGCCTGTATGTAGTCTGGTTTTCTTTTCTTTTTTTTTTTTGAGGTTAGGGTTTTGTTTACATGTAAAACTTTAGAAGAAAAAAAAAAGCTTTAGAAAGACCACAGCTTACATAAGCCTTCAGGACAGTGTGAGAATCCTAAGGCAGAGACGAGATGCGAAAGTGAACGTTTTATTGTCGGATCAAATAAATCTGTTCAGCACAGAGGATGCAAGCAGGACAATTACACAGGATCCCATCATCCAACAGATATTTTATTGAAACCATAATTTGAGGCTTTGGACTTTTCTCAGGCCTTTTTAAATCCAAGTGCTTGTGTAAATTTTCTCCAACAATAGACAGTAATGACCAGACTCAAATTAGATATGTTGTTCATTGGTTAAAATACATTGTCTTTTGCAACTATGAATGCTGATTACTTTTAAAGGCTGCTGTTTTAATTTGAAATGTGTCTTCAGCCAACTATCTGGTAAAATCATTTAAAATACTTGATAATTTAATTTCTAGAGACATCCATCCATTGGTGAACCATTTATTCAATAAGAAAAAGGAACAGTGTAGTACTCATTTCTGCACTTGTGTAATAAAAGTTTCACTATTAAGTAGCTGTTTTCTTTAAAATTAACAACACTTCTGTCCATCTGTGGAAAATGAACTTCTTCATCTAATACATTAGCTTCAGTCAATGCTTTAGTGTGAAGAGGATGTGAGAAATGATTCTGAGGATCCTGCTGATTTCCACTTCTCTTTAATTTGCATATCTCTAGCAGCCAATCTCAGTAGAATAGAGTGGCTTCAGATTTGAAGAGCCACCTTTTAACACCACTGCATTCTGTCATACAGAGCTGAAGGGCTTGGAAGCCTGTGTGGAGTGCTTTTTATAAGTCTTGTTTTTGCCTGTAATAAGAAGCTGTGTATGTGCGATCTTATCTTTCAAAATAGAAGATTTAAATGGCATTTGCACTTCAGAGTACAGAAAGGTATTTGTCTTTGTCCATTCTTCATAAGTTGTATTAAAATGAGGTGTAGCGAAGGAAAAATTCCCATATTACAAACCACACTTTTCTGTTCCTCTAATATTACCGTTTAGAATTCTTTGCATCATCTTCAATGATTTCCGTTCAAGTTATTCATGGTTGATAGTTGTCCTAACAAGATATGCTTCCATAAAAAGTTATGTTGTATTTATGGGCTACCGTTGTCCAATTTAAATCTCATAAATCAGATGAAACGAATGAAAAAAGTAAATAAAATGTGTTCATTATAGGTTTCAAGTTTGTCATATGTACAATAAAGAAATGTCTCCCTTATACACTGAAATTCTTCCTTTGCTGTCCACAATAAATGACACAAAAATAAACATAAATATAGAATAAACAATAAAATCAGTTTAAGGAAAGTAATATTAATGTAATTGGTTACCCACCTCCTATGTGAAGAGTTGGGCTATGTTTGTAAGATAAGTATATGTTCACCATGGTAAAGATCATTATTGCATATGTGGATGTGTAATATTCACCCATCACATGTTTGATGAAACGGACCCGGGTTTGTATTTTGTTGTATTGTGTGCAACTATAGTGACTATCAGCAGTAAGATAACGCTACAGCATGTGCGTGTAACCCATTTGTGTGTTGTAGGCATGGCAGCAATTCGTAAGAAGCTGGTGATCGTTGGTGATGGAGCATGTGGTAAAACCTGTTTACTGATCGTCTTCAGTAAAGATCAGTTTCCTGAAGTCTACGTCCCCACCGTGTTCGAGAACTATGTAGCAGACATTGAAGTGGATAGCAAACAGGTAAAAAGCAAACACACACGTGGACATTTAACTTTATTTAAACTGAGTTCCTGCCACAAAATCTACTCTAAACGAGCACACACTACGCCTGAATATGAGCAATGACCCCTTTATTGCACCTTTCTACATGTTGGGAACATGTGTGGTCTACTGTATGCACTCACTGGAAGAATTAATCACTGTTCAAAATCTTTTCACTTAATGAGGTCAGCATAAGACTAATTTATAAATGGATGTGTCACAGGGCAGAGTATAGACAAAAGAAGCACTGGTTTAATAATTCTTGAAATGTGTCAGTGTTCATACTGAAATGAGCGTGTAGAAGGTATGGAAATAGAGGTCTGTGTTCTGACCCACAAACCTAGTTTAATTAACCAGAACCATAACTGTTTTCTGGAGCACTTTTATACGAAATCGTGTTCATGTGCTTCCCTTGGTTTAATAACCATGTTACAAATGATGTCCTTACTTCCCTTTGCAATAGTGATGCGCGGGTTGGGTATTTTTCCAACCCGAGGGTCCTGCTTTTATGAAATTATTTGGCCTGCCCCAGCCCGCCCCACACCACTGGATCTATTTCTACAACCCGCCCCGCACCCGCGACCATTAAATTATGTAAATTCCCGACCTCAATTTCTCCCGCACCTCATCTTCCATCTTCACTTTTATTTCTTTGTTTTTGTTGTGACTGGCAGCGGAATTGCACGCAACATACATGGATTTTTTTTTTATTTTGTTTTTAATGACCCGCCCCAACCCGCCCCGCAAATAAAGCGACAATTTCTTTACCCGCCCCAACCCGACCCGCGGGGTCTGCGGGTTAAAAGACGACCCGCGCATCACTACTTTGCAACAAGTCACCATTATCTTGAATGAGTGATCTAACAAATGTTCAGACATTTTATTACACTATTAGGCTAAAAGATCATAGACACCTGACACCCACACACACACACACACACACACACACACACACACACAAGCATAGAAATGTATAGGTCAGGCATCACTAAATGGGGGACTGCGGTCCAGACCTGGACCAAGTGCCAGCTCTGTCTGGGCCCTGATGCTTTTCTGATCATTGAGAATAATAAATATACCAGTAATCTGGCACTTGTTCCCTCAACAGAGCTAATCAACGTTATAGTTTACCACGTATAGGCAAAGTGTGTGGAAGAAACTGAACCGAAAGTGCGACAGAGCATGGCTTACTCCAAAAAAAAAAAAAAAGGAAAGTAGACTATTAAAACTGAACCTGCAAAGATGAAAGGAAAGATCAAAATATGTTTTTTCTTCCTGCAGGAAGCTTTAAACCAGTTTGACTTGTATGTTCCAAAACCGCAACAGTAATATAAATCAGTAATGTCAAGCTTACTTGGGTATCCGCAGCGGTCTGAGGTGAGGGCATGTAAAATACCTGAATTGAGAGGCTGATATGGCTGAGCAACCAGATTTCTTTCACATTCATTTACAGCCCCACTGCATACAAATGAAGATTCACTAAAATTGATTAAAAGTTGTTGTTTGTGTTCCATACAAATGCAAGAAAAAATATGACCCTCAATGATCAGACTATCCACGCATTTATCGTAGTTACTGAAAATTGACAAATACCATTGAAATATAGCTATATTTTTCTTTAAGACTTGCATTGACTGCATACATAGAGATCCATATCTGAATCTTAAGATCACACATTTGAACCTCAGCTTGAAGATGTTGTTGATCATCCCTGGTATAGGATGATGCCTGACATAAAAACAAAACCTGTTCCAGCACAACAAGTGGAAGTTATTATAACAAATGGAGGATTCAATCTGGCATGAGGTGTCCTAAGCACATATGGGTATTGTGCTTAGGTGTCCTCAAACATTTGGCCATGTAGTGTGGCAAGCAAAAAGTCCCCTGTTCTACTATCTGCAAATGCAAATTATTTAAATCTGTAAAAATTAACTTTTTACAATTAATGTCTTAATGTCCTTGTGGGAAGGTTCTGATGATCATTGACCATCAGGTCTGGGTAATATGGCAACCATGATCACCATAAATTTGACACATTATTCTATGTTGATATTTGTCAAGATATTAAGGAGTATTCTAATGAGGACTAAAGTCTGAAGAGACAGTATTCGTTAGGTAAACTACAGAGTAAATTGTACAAATATTATTTGTTTGTCTTAACTAAACAACACAAGCTAGCTTACTTCGTAATTTAAAGTAATATAAAGTAAACAGTTTTTTTTATTTCAGGTCTTATGCTATTTTCATGTTACTGTTTTCTCATTTGTTTAGGTGAACATGTAATGTATGTTAATATAGCACTCACCCTCTGCTACGAAGCTACAACCTAACCATTAACACAAGCATGTTGCACAAAAGGGGTTTTGTGGCAGAGAGACTGGCTGCTGTTCATTTATGTCTTCTGTGTGATTGACTGTAGAGCTAACCAAATCAAGTAAAAAATGTCCAACGCACATAATCGCTGTCAACATAAATTTTTATCTCAATGTTGATTCAAGAACCATTTTGATTCGTATACATTTTCTCACATTTCCATACTTTTCTTTTGCTTCTGTAAAGCTGCTTTGTGACAATGACCATTGTTTAAAGCGCTGTACAAATAAAATTGAGTTAATGTTTAAGATTGATAACCCAGTATATTGGTGTCTAGTATAGAAAAATGCAGCTGTTAAGCACTAATTAAGTAATCCTTCTATTTTGCTCTGATTTTTTTTTTTTTTTTTTCTTTGATTCTCATTTAAGTAATGTGCCAATAGGTTTACCAAATTTCTTTTTTGTATTTCAGGTGGAGCTTGCTCTTTGGGATACTGCAGGGCAAGAGGACTATGACAGGCTCCGCCCACTTTCCTACCCAGACACTGATGTCATTCTCATGTGCTTCTCAATTGACAGTCCAGACAGTTTAGGTAATTGTCTTCAGTTTCTCTCCTTACAGTGGTGTTATAGGTTCACTTTAATCCTTGTTTTAACGCACAACTTATTTATTATGGAAAGTCTAGTACAAAAGGATAATATAGTTAATCTAGATAGCTGGGTCCAGTAAGAGAATGTTTTTTTGCAGCAGTAATAAGAATGTTTCCACTTAAGAAGCTATCCCTTATAGGAAGACTTCTTAGCTTGCTTATTTATTTATTAATGGTTCAATGTTGAGGTCAGAGATTTGTTTAGAAAGTTTTGTTGCTTAACCTCACAGATTGAAATAAAAGTTTTATTTATTGTGTTCAGAGTTACACCCAGCAACCTTAAAACATTTTAGTGTGAAGGGACTTCATTGACCTATGGACTGACCAGGACTGTGTCTGATTATGACCTCTGTCTGTACAGAAAACATTCCAGAAAAATGGACACCTGAGGTCAAACACTTCTGCCCAAATGTACCCATCATCCTTGTGGGCAACAAAAAGGATTTACGAAATGATGAGCACACACGCAGAGAGCTGGCCAAGATGAAACAGGTAAGTTTCTCTTGTTGGATGGTTACACTTATTCCTAATAATGCAAATTCCACAAAACAACCCTGCTTTAAATGGCATTTCAGATGTGCAAAAAAGCATGGGTCTTTACTAAAAACCATATATTGATGCAGGGGTGTAAATGATTAGTATTTTGTAAATCTTCATACTAAAGTCTACCTTAGAGAAAGGAAAGTAACTGTTTTTCTGTCTTTTAAATATGTATACCCAGACAAGAAACAGCAGAGGGTGGAATTGTCCAAAATTAACTGTATATGTCTTATGAAAAAGTGCTGAATACCTGACTCGCGTCAATAAGATGTCACTGACACACTTCCTCTCTCAAACAGGAGCCAGTCAAAGCTGAAGAGGGACGGGACATGGCTAACCGGATCGGAGCCTTTGGATACATGGAATGCTCTGCAAAGACGAAGGATGGTGTGCGGGAGGTGTTTGAGATGGCTACCAGGGCAGCGCTGCAGGCACGCAGGGGCAAAAAGAACAGCAAATGCCTTCTCCTTTGAACATCCAGCACTGGACTCTAACCCCAAATAGGGGTGCAAAATGTGTGTAGATGCACACTCATTCCTCAAACTCGCCAAACATTTTGGAAGAAAGAATATCTGCTCAGAAAATAGTTTTGTTTTGTTCATTTTATTTTTGAATTTTTTTGATTAGTCATGGAAGTGTTTTATCAGTATTTAAGAAGTTGCAAAGGACTTGGACTTTTGCCTGTTTTGTTTGTTTTTTGATGTTTTATCTGAGTTTTGTGATATTATTAAAGACACCCACCTGCTGTCATGTGACTCAAAAGCCTGCCAATCAAGTGCTCACCACAATTGCTGGGATTTCTTTTTAATTCTCCTCATGAAACAGGGCTGAAAAGTGAATGATTTTGTAATGTGCGTGAGTCATTTTTATGGTTAGTTTGAGCTTAAGAATTTAAACGTCAACTTTCTTTGGAAGCAAAAAAAGACGTGGGGTGGGGGTTAGATATGTATACATGTACATATGTAACACGTGTGTGGATGCACACAGTCATGACTGGAAGTCCATTTGTAAACTAGACTTGGTTATCTTATGTAATAAAAGACTTTATAAGGAAGAACATGAGTCTGAATTTGCTTTATTTGACTTTCATACTCCAGGCTGTGTTTGGTGCTGAGTCATGCACATGTAGTGTGGAGCTGGTACTAAAACTGTGTTAATAGATCTTGAACTTGGAACTATGGAATGACATTTAATGCCTGTACATACATACGTTTTTTTTTTTAGTGAACAATTCTTTTAATAATTATATAATATGATCTGAATTGCATTATCCAGAAAAAAAAGAACAGTCTTTCTCCCGCACACCATCCTTTTGTCTCTCCAATTTAAAGGTGTGGTCCTCTAGGTGCTTTTGAATACTCAAGCAGCCCCTTGGGATTTTAACAATTTGAATGGGCCACACAGAAAATCAGCATCACACACCTCTGTATTAATATTGACAACTTATAAAGTTACCTACTCTGAATACCTCCATGTTCCTTCTTTTTTGTTTATTTGAATCTAGCATACAGTAATACACTGATAATTATACAATAATTTGGTCTAGCCTGTACACCACAGACAATTTTTTCTGGGTCCATGTATTATTCTTAGAACATCAGTGACAGTGATGTGGTGTATGTAACCTTGATATACCCAGCTGTACCTCCTGAGGGTTATAAACACAGCATAAAAAAATTCAGTTAACAGCAATCCTTTGGTCAGAATGCTTATAGATAACACTTTATTTAACATGTACGGAATAGTCTGTAGTCTTTGCTCATACAGATACAATATTGCTATGCCCACAATCCTGGTACCAATGGCAGAACCCAAAAGTCAGTCAATCAGAGTAAAGATCATATTTACAAAGGTGTAACATGGCAGTATTCTAGTAATTGATCTGGCAAAATGTGTACATGATGTGGATCAGGACATTTTGAGCAACACTTGGCTAAATTGCAGAGCAGATGCAGGTACAGTACTAGTCAAATGTTTGGACACAAGTTTGGCTCTATTTTCTACATTCTAGAACAATAGTTCCATCTATGAAATACAACTATGAAATAACATATGGAATTAAATAATTAAGTAACTACAACATTCATTTGTTATTTTAAGGTCAGCTGTTCTGGAGCAGTTCCTTCAAGAACAGTATTGCTCAGTGAATTTGCAAAACCCATCAAGCACCATGATGAAACTGACTCTCATGAAGACCATTCCAGAAAAACTTTGCCAATTAACAGTACTTTAGGTTAGAGCTGTTATGAAGGCTTTACAGAGCATAAGTAGCAGACATGTCTCAGTATCAACTATTCAAAGAAGAGTACTGCATATTTTTAATGCCTTCAGCATTGTTTTATGATGTAGGAAGAAATAAAAATCAGAAAAGACCATGGATTTAGAAAGGACCCTGGACAGGATATACACTACGAGCAATTTGGGAACACCAATCTGCATGTCTTTGAACTGTGGGGAGAAACCGGAATACCTGCAGGGAGAACATGCCATCTCCATGCACACGGACCCGAAGTAGGAATCAATTCTGGAGGTGCAAAACGAAGGTGCTTACCAACACATCTCTTGTTATATTGAACTTCCACCCACCCAACACACAGTATAACTGCAAAACAATGCCTGTTGTCCGTTATCATCCAAATGAAGATTGGTTCCTGGTTGAGTCTGCTGTCTCCTGAAAGGTTTCTTCTTATTGCCATCCCAGGGAGTTTTTCCTTGCTTCCATCGCCCTCGGCTTGCTCATCAGGGACAATCTGATCATCTTGATTTATTAAATATTTTCTCACACATTTCATATTCATTTCCATAATTTTCCTAATTTTCCCTTTTGACTATGTAAAGCTGCTTTGCGGCACGGTGGTGTAGTGGTTAGCACTGTCGCCTTGCACCTCCAAGGTCCGGGTTCGATTCCCGGCCAAGATCGATTCCTGTCTCTGTGTGCATGGAGTTAGCATGTTCTCCTTGTTCTTGGTCCAAAGACATGTAGGTTAGGTTAATTGGCGTTCTTAAATTCCCCGTAGTGTGTGTGTGTGAGCCCTGTATGGACTGGCACCCTGATTCTCCTGGGATAAGGTCCAGGCCCCCCTGCGACTCTGAATACAGGATTAAGCGGTATAGACGATGAGTGAGTGAGTGGTTAGCACCTCCGGGTTCGATTCCCGCCTCAGGTCTGTGCGCATGGAGTTGTATTTGTTGGGTTTCCTCCGGTGCTCAGGGTTTCCTCTCACAGTCTAATGACATGCAGATTAGGCTTTTTGGCGTTCCCAAATTGCCCGTAGTATATGAATGAGTGTGTGCCCTGCCATGGATTGGCACCCCATACAGGGTGTGCCAAGTCTCATGGCATAGACTCCAGGTTGCCCCCTGACTCTGTATACAGGATAAAATGGTATAGACGATGAGTGAGTAAGTGTATTTCCATCTCACAAATGCAGTTTGTTGGATGAGCTTTGGATGAACAATGGCCAAGATGAACAGGTTACTGAAAATAATTTTTAAAAATGGTTTTGGTAATCTGACTAATCTCTAACCTGGTAACTTGCAAACACCTTGACTAAGATGTATGAGCTAACAGCAAACACTGAGCAGTGGACCACGCCTAAACCCACTGAAACCTTCTGCCTGTGTCTTAATAATGCTTATAATTCATATTTCAACACTGCCCTTATTCTTACATTTTAACGCGAGTATGATTTTATTGTGAATGTGAGTGTGAGGGCCTAAAGTAGTTTTAGTCAGGCACAACCGGCTCTTAGTAGTGAAAAATAAAGGGGAACAAAAAAACACTTGAGGAAGGAAGTCGTCACGCTGCCGCCTGTGCAAGCGGCGTTAAAAAGCTGCTCGCGTTTACACACAAGCGTCTTTCCTGAGCAAAGCAGTGAGGACTAAGACCGACGCCCTCTCTCTCTCTCTCTCTATGTCTCTGTAACCTCAAGCCGCTCCGACAGCGGACTGCGGCGCGCCTCTGCGAAACTCTCAGCCTTTTATACGCAGCTATTTTTAGTCGCCAGCGAGTGGAACTATTTTTAACCAATGAGCTCATGGGTTTCCGTCGCGGCCAATCAGAGAAGAGAACACGTGTTTATGAGCGCGCGAGCGAGCGCGAGAGGGACGAGCGGACAGCTGGTAGAGGGCGTGGGGGCCGATGGCGGGCGCGCGCATGGCTCACGGTCTTCACGTTGACGTCACGGATTTTCCTCGCGTGCCAGCGGAAACTCGCCATTGGCGTGGCTCGTTTCTCAGACAGAAGCCAGTTTGTGCTGTGTGTGTGTTCCTGGTAAATCTCTCTCCAGGTCACTGCACCGTTAATCTTCCATCAGTTCACCATTAATCAGTTGAAAAGTACAAAAAGGATGCGTCCTAAGCACGAGCTGTGTAACGGCTCCAGAAAGTTCTCATGATCTTGTGACAAGTTTTGTGACCGACGTGTTTCTGATTCGTGTTTTGTCCTAAAGCGACACCTGGTGGTGTACACTACACTTACACTACAGTATCATAAGCTACTCTATATGGACAAAAGTATTTGGCCAAACCTGCAATTACGTTGTGTCTAAATACATGTACTATAATATGGAGTTGGTCTCCCTTTTGCATTTATAACAGCTTCCACTCTTCTTGGAAGACAGTACGCAAGATTTTTTAATGTTTCTGTGAGAATTCATGCCTATTAATTCTGTGAAGCATTTATGAGGTCAGGTGCTGATGTTGGATGAGAAGGTCTGGGTTGCAATCTCCATTTCAGTTCATCCCAAAGGTGCTCGATGGGGTTGAGGTTAGGGCTCTGTGCGGGCCAGTCAAATTCTTCCACACAGAAGTCATCAAACCATGTCTTTACAGTCCTTGCTTTGTGCACTATGGCACAGTAATGTTGGAATAGAAAAGAGCCTTCTCCAAACAGTTGCATAACATTGTCCAAGATGTCTTGGCAGGCTGAAGCATTAGGATTACCCTTCACTGAGGGCCTGATTGAAACACCTGAATTCGATATTTAGTTTTTTGGCCAAAAACTTTTCTCCATATTCTCCGTACCGTGACTCTCAAGAGTGCTTTTTGAACATCCTGTTTCAAATACAGTATCTTCTTTGCTTTCCTTTCGATTTTGAATTTATGCCTGAAGAAATTTGGTCTCATTTCCACATTATTGAGCTCTGGCAATAATGATGATAGTAAAGAGCTGAGTCAGCATTCATTCATCCCGAAAGTGTTCAGTAAGGTTGAGGTCAGGGCTATGAGCAGACCTCTCATGATCTTTCACACCAACTTGGCAAGCCATGACTTTCTGGAGCTCGGTTTGTACACACACTTACTGTCTTTTGGCATGACAGGTGTGGACCACCAAGGCATCATATACAACTTTGTGCTTAAAGTTTTGTGCCAAGACTCACATATTGGTGTGATGGTATGGTGTCCACAAACATTTCACCATGAAATATATGTCAATGTCTTATAGAAGATTTTCAACTTCTATATTGCTTATCCTGTGTACAGGGTTGCAGGGTGCCTGGAGCCCAGAAGACTTAGGGCATGAGGCAGGGTACACCCTGGACAGGGTGCCAATCCATCGCAGGGCAGACACACACACACACACACACACACACACACCGGGCAATTTTTGAATGCCAATTAGCCTAATCTGCATGTTTCTGGTCTGTGGGAGGAAACTGGAGTACCCAGAGAAAACCCACCAAAACTGTTTTGGCATGACAGTAAGCGTGTGTACAATCCGAGCTCCAGGAAGACATGGCGTGAAGTTGTAAGCATGGGGAGAACATGCCAACTCAAAGCACAGAGACCCTAGATGGGAATCGAACCCTCGCTGGAGGTGTGAGGCCACAGTGCTCACTACTACACCACCATGCCGCTGTAAAGTTTATTATAAGAAGATAATATTACTAAATGGTGATAACTGTTCTATTAATGTTTTATTACTATTTCTGAATATAAATAAGACTAATGGTTCTAAAAATGGTCGTGGCTTGTTCCTATGGTGCTGGAATGAACTTTAAGTCTAACATTTTATATGTTTATATGAAAACTGATCCTGTCCATTATTATTTTTAAGATAAGAGATGACTAGTTAGTAGCAAACATTAAGTTATTAGTAGAAGTATCCACATATACATAATATTATATATACAGTTCATGTATAATATTATGTTTATATGCACATTTTCTTTGTTGTTTTCATTATAGACTACTATATATTTATTTTTCATTGGACAAGAACAGTTTGGGTATTTTCCAGGGGAAATTAGAAATAACATGGACACTGGTAATATTTGTTTAACTTTCAATGTCACTGAAATTTTAACTTTTTTTTCCTTTGCATTGTGTCTCTGCCATCTAGTGGTAAAAAAAAAAAAAAAAAACCTTGGATTACTAGTTACCATGGCAAATATTTTTATGCTAAAATATTATGCTGTATATCCATTAATCCCATTATTTGTTCCATAAAAATTTTATATTATAATATTAAAAAACATATATTGGATTTTCTATATCACAATGTTTACACTTAATCAGGTGTCTTTTTCCCCATAGCTTTTCATACTTCACTGCATGTAATGGGAACTTTATGGTCTGTATCGGTATAGTAACAGTATAGTATAGGGATGATTTGGAGAATGTGGCCTTAACATTAGAGGAAAGTTCTGCTTGGGATATTGCAAGTTTCCAAAGAGGTTTTTAATTATTTAAAGGTTATGAGAAATTGAAAGGTTATGAGAATTGTCAGAACCATGTACAAGCAAAAACAACAGTTTCCAGAATATTCTGGCAACCAATAAGTCTTAGCTGGTTTCCCTTTTACCCAGTTAGTTTCCTTGAGCTTGATATTTTACATAAGTGCATGTGACAGAATTATGTTTTTTTACTGCACCATTCTGAGTTAACTCTAAAGGCTGTTGTTGTACAGCCAAAAATCATGCCAGTAAAAATCCCTGAAATCTCTCACCACGCCCCATTTAAATTGTCGATGTGAAGATGTCCTGAAAAGGGTGGTATTGTGCATTAAACTGCTGCCACAAGATTGGCTGAGTACAAAATTGCACGAATGAGTACGTGTACTGGTATTCCTAATAAACTGCGCTGTGTTTGTTCATGCGGTGTCCCAGTCCTGTCCCTAGAGGGCGACATTGTCACGCTGTCCATTACAGTCAGTTTAATCGTCACATTTAGTCCTTAATAGTATTGTCTCTCTCACAAACTGTCTCACTCTAATTCAGATTAAATGTCTCTCCATTATAGATTGCCTCTTAGATTTGTTTTAATTCTCTCTCAGGTTTCTCTTTAGATTCTAGTGAATTAAGTTTCTCTGATTTACCTCAGGTGGTTTAGTGGTTAGCACTGTCGCCTGGCACCTCCAGGGTCCGGGTTTGATTCCTGCCTCAGGGTCTGTGTGCATGGGGTTTCCTCTGGGTGCTCCGGTCCCCCCCCCCACAAGTCCAAAGACATGCAGGACGTTGTGTCAAATGGGCATTTGGATGGTACCCATAATGTGCTAAAGAGTGTGTGTGTGTGTGTGTGTGTGTGTGTGGGGGGGGCCTCCGATGGATTGGCGGCGTGTACAAGGTGTACCCTGCCTCATGCCATACACCCCCCCCCCCCTCGCCCTACAAGGATAAAGCAGTTAAGACGATGAGTGAGTGAATGTGTGACTGAGTCCTTTACCTTAATGATGTCTTTCTCTTGTATGTCCTTTCGCTTGCATCTCCCAAAAAGCTTCCATTTCTCTCTGTGTCTCTCTAATGTTGTCAATGATTTCTTTCGCTCACATGTCTTTCTGGTTTCTCCCAAAGAACATCCATTTCCAAATGTGTCTGCATCGTCCATCGTCCAATTTTCCAAATTGTATTTTAAAGAGTCCTGCTAGAGATGTCTATCTCTCTAAACATGATTATTTATTTCCTCAAAAAGACTTCTTTGACATCTGAGACGTCTCTCTCTCTCTCTCTCTCTCTCTCTCTCTCTCTTCTTCAGTTTCAATTCCTCTGAAAGGTGTTTCTCTTAATCTTAGTCTTTCCTCTCCAATACTCTTTAAAAGAGTCTCAGAATGTCTCAATAATTGCTCTGAAATCCTCATACTGTCTATCCAATTTTTCTGAAAGTGTTTCCCCCCTAGACTGCCTCTATGATTCCTCTGAAAACCTCACCCTCAGAAAGTCTTTCTGATTTTTCTCAAATTGTCTCCCTCTTAGATTGTCTCTGATTCCTCTGAAAAGTGTCTCTCTCCCCTGACTATAAAAATCACTAGGACTGTTCCATGGTCTGTCCCTTTGAACACTAAACCTGTCCACAGGTGAAGATTAATCTCAGCACAACCCAGATTTTCAGTGGTGAGTTCCTATTGATGAGACATTTTGGGAGATTAAGTTTAATCTGCAGCTGGACCCCCACTTTAAATCTCTTTTCCTGCCGCCTCTGAGGAGCCGCACCACCCGCTGCCATGTGGCTCACTTCTCATGACTAATCTCTCTTTCAGAACCTGTTTGGGTATTAAACGCTCTCATTGTAAGTGCAGATGGGCTCACTGGAGTTTTGTGTTCGTACCAGGGAGTGATTTTGTGTGCTTAGTTCGTAAGTGCTTATGAAATTCCGATAAGAATACAAGGGAAATGAGCAGAGTGTCTAGAGACGTAATCAGTCAGAGAGGAGTCAGGAGCACAGGCAGACTGAGAGAAAGAGAGATGTGGAATGAGATGAAAGGCACACCAACTGTCATCTCCCTCTTTCTGAAAACACGCTGAGGCGGGAGAGAGGCGTGGAATAGGTCCCTCCTTCTTTACAGAAGAGTATTTGGATGTAAGGAGAGAGGGAAGGCTGAAAGAGGAAAGAGAGAGAGAGAGGAGGAAACATCAACTGCAAATAGAGGATTAACCAACACCACTAGATATATAGACCAGGTGTGGGTGAAAGAGACAGAGAAGAGATAGAGAGACACAGAGAGAGAGACAGAGAGAGAGAGAGAGAGAGAGAGAGACTTATCCAGGAGCTGCTGATACTGTTAAATGAGAGACAAGAAGAAATAGCAGAGAGATATTTAACCAGGTTGGATTATATTTCTCTGTCTTGTGGAGAAACACACACACACACACACACACACACACACACACACACACACACACACACAGACTGAGGGAGGTGTGTGATGCACCCTGCATTAGCTGTATGCTATTTGTTTGTGTTCAGGGTATTTAGAGTGTAAAGTGCACAGCCATGAAAAGGATATTATCTATCACCTTTGTGTCGCTGATGGCAATTTCTTTAACGGGAGCATGGAGACCAGCTCAGCCCAGACTGCAGTTCACACACGCAGGTAAGAACAAACAGCTTGAACTCTCTCTCTCTCTCTCTCTCTCTCTCTCTCTCTCTCTCTCTCTCTCCTTGCACAGTTCTTCTTTACTGTTAATAAGTGTGTGTGCGTATGTTTGCATTATGTTTATAATTAGTGCAACTTTTAACCTTAAGGTCTTAATTACTTGTTCCATGTGATTATGGGTGTCCATGGTGTGTGTATGTATGAGTGAGCAAGTAAGTGAGTGTGTGCTTATCTGTGTGCACGTGTGTATGTGGGGCTCTAGATTATTATCCAGGGCATTTTTGGCCTGATTTCCTAATTGATAAATGGCACCTTGTGGTTTGCGTTATGCCACACACACATACACAGTCACACATGCTCAGAACACTCATTCATGCTGACAGCGTTTGGACGGATGGTTGTGTCATGACTAATCACACGGGAACTCGTGGCTGTTATAAAGGATTTTCGTACCCCATGCAGTTGTCTCTGTCTCAGCAGCAGCAGCAGCGAGCACTACCTCTGATACTATTTCTAATTCTAATTCATGTTTGAAATCTAAAATACTGTTTTTGAATTTGAAGCTTGTAAAACCAAACAATTGTAATTACTATCAACATACGTACATTGCGCAACAGTGTAAACTGAGTCTCATGTGATTCTGGCAGAGCAGATACTCGCACGGGATTCTCCGCAGCACCATCTTCTCAAAGGCACCTTGTGTTCATGAATAGCGCAGCTGGACAAGTGAAGACATAGAGATGTGTCGACTTGATTCACTGTGTAGGAAAAGACATTATGTGTGCTGTTTTTCAATAAAACCATACTGTTTATGCCACAGTGATTACAGTTTGTGTTTACTAGATCTGTCTAATGGCATGGAAGATCCTCAGAACTAGTTAGTTTCTGTTATCCCTTGTGTTATCATAGCGTTCCTCTTACTCATCGGATTATATCCTATCTTACTCATCTTTTCCATCTTACTCATCTTCTCTCCTTACTCAATTACTCCTGTTCTTAATCAATGTGATTAATGAAACAGCTCCACAAGTTTCTGTCCATGTTGTTACTATAAAAATTATCATGTATAAGAACAAGCACATAAGAACAAGCTAATGTTATAGGAAATGCATCAACACCATCCAACCAATCAGATTCAAGGATTCAACAACACTGTAGGATAAGACGCTTTAACAGATTACGTCTTATTCCTGGCAATATGGTGGTGTTGTGGTTAGCACTGTGGCCTCGCACCTCTGTGGACGAGGGTTCGATTCCTGCCTTGGGTATGTATGTGTGTTGAGTTTGCATGTGCTTGGTGGGTATCGTTTGGTTTATCCGGTTTATTCCCACACTGTGCACAGACATGCAGATTAGGCTAATTGGCATTCCCAAATTGCCTGTAGATTGTGTGTGTGCCCTGTAATGGATTGGCACCCTGTCCAGTGTGTACCCTGCCTTGTGCCCAAAGTCTTCTGGGATAGGCTTCAGGCCCCCCACGACCTTGTACAGGATAAGAAGAATAACAGTGGAATTAAATTTTTTTTTTTTTAAGGAGAGCAATACTAATGTAGACGTCCACCAGCAGTGGAACAGGTATGATCTCGTAACCATGATATGCTCTCACAGAAACACAGTCCATGATCCAAAAATACTTTAGAACGTCAAATGGCTGTATCACTGATTAAGTGCAGACTATCGGTGTGGTGGATTTTTTTTGCCATCAATTTTTACCCAAGAGATGGCTAACATAATAATTATCGATTAAAGCAACACTCCTCATGTCATATCCTTCATATAAAAAGTATTTCTGCATTTTTATTTTTTCCCCACTCCTGTACTTTGCATATCACTTGCTTTCCCACACACAGTGTAAACCTCTGCTCTGACTCCTCCATGCAATTACTGCTGATTATCCATCAAAAATCTTTCGTATTCCAAACCGGACATGATGCATCCCCCTAGACA
Organism: Clarias pachynema; assembly: GCA_030014365.1. NCBI lineage: Eukaryota > Metazoa > Chordata > Actinopteri > Siluriformes > Clariidae > Clarias > Clarias pachynema. Next base: position 8,954,517 of record JAQMYL010000039.1, on the reverse strand, counting down.
TTTCAGTAATGCTTTAATTAGCTTGGTTGTCCTTTATCATTAAATCATTATATCCAGTTGCCTAGGTAGCTGTGGATGAGAGATTAAACTAGTCAGGTTGCTTTCCAGTTACGAAATAATTGATTTATTTGTGTTTAAGTTGCTGGGCATTTCACTATTTATAAGCATTGCAGAGTGTTTGAGCCCACTCAGAGAGCTATTAAAGCTCAGTAACCCAACAGATGGATGATTTGCAGCTATGTGACAAAGTCACTGGGGAAGGTGCCAGGATGCCAGGGTTTGCTGGCCAGCTGGCGAGAAGCCGAGTTCAGCTTTCTCGACTGCAGGGTTCAACAGCAGCACTTTTACAGAGTGCATGAAGCACTGAGGGAAGGAAACGAGAGCAAGTGAGCAAGAAACAACATAAATATAAAAAATATATAATGTGTACATATTTCATGTAATACAGTATATGTATTGAGTTGTTTATGCTCCTTCTGATTTCCAATAATCAAATTTTTAAAAAGTTAGATATTTGATTATTTTCCATTATACACTTATTTTAGATTATCCCTTATATTTTTGTGAAAATCTGTTGAATATAATAAAATTCATCTCATTATCAAAGTATGATTAAAAAAAGATAATTATGTCTATTTCTAAATATTTGTATGAAATGCAACTTTAAGGTTAGTATTATTTATTTTTGTTTAATAGACATTTGATGTAAATTATGTCTAATAAATAAACTACATTTATGTTTGTAAGTTGAATATTGTTTTATTTCATATATTATATTTGATATTATTAGTTCTAAATGTAACAAGACCTGTTGATTCATAATATAGTAAATTTCATATTAACTTTTTGTAATCGGTTCTTATAGCAGATATCTTTGTAGAAACAAATAAAAATCACTTGCAAAAAAAAGATGATAATTTGTTTATTAAAAAAAGACTACAAATTGAATTAATAATCTTATATTCCCTTTTTATATTGTAGAGGTTTTTTTTCTTCTAAGAATTATTACATTTATTTATTTATTTATTTTACATTTAACACTTATTATCTACTTATTATCTAGAAACGACCTGCAAAAAATAATGCAAGCTAAATTACATTGAATTGAATTTAATTAACCCCATTCTATATAATGAAAAATGAGGTTACGCAAATGTGTTACCACATACAGTTTCAGAAGTAAATGCAATACTTGGGTGTGACAGATACCGAAATTTAACAGAGACCTCATTATCGTAATAATATGGTGTGTGGGTGTGTGGGTGTGCGTGCTAGTGTGTGAGGACTATAATTATGATGTATGCTCATATTTAAGAAAGGTTGCAGGCAGTGTTTAAAAGGTGTTAGTGAGTGACATTTGACAAATTCCAGACATGAGCAGTGTGTGTTATGATGTTTGCATATCAGGATTTGTTAGTGGCTTATGCCTGGATGTATTTGTGTGTGTGTGTGTGTGTGTGTGTGTGTGTGTGTGTGTGTGTGTGTGTGTGTGTGTGTGTGTGTGTGTGT
>JAQMYL010000039.1:8886894-8900911 GCA_030014365.1 Clarias pachynema | reverse complement strand
GTCAGAACCAATCCAGGAACTACCAGGCCACAGATTCGACATGAACTGGAAGTTGCTGAAACACCAGTGTCTACAGTGTCTACAGTCAAACAAGACATGGACTGAAAGGCTTCTGCTCCAAAATCAACACAATCAAGCTTGATTAAAGTATGTGTCTGAGCAAAATGACAAGGAAAAAAAAAACCTTATAGAGGAAAGTGGAAAGTTTTGACAAGAGATATGTGTGTGGAGGATTAAAGTTGAAGGATTCAACCCAAGGAACACTGTACCAACTGTTAATTATGGCGGGAGTTGTTTTGCTGACAGTGGAAAAGGGACTGGAATCAGGAAGAAGGAAAAATGGCTCATACTTTTTTAGCAAAACCTTAAATCTTAAAGTTGAAACTATGAAAGAAATTGTGTTCCGACAGGTCAACAACCCCAAATATACTTTTTTTAAAAAGCTGGTTTTTAAACGCATAAAACACACTACGTTTTGGAGTTTCAACCTGAAAATTTATGGACCATAGTCAATTTTAATAATATTTAATAAAACTCTACCAATTCCCCCAAATATAGCAGTCAAATATTTAACAGGTGAGATTTGCCAAGGGACATTCAACCAAATATTTGGTGCGCTTCATGTATATTTTTGATCCTGTATGTACAGTACAGTATAATTTTGATAGGACTTGTATAAGAAACCCCAAATACATTAAAAACTTGAGCACCAAATTCTTGGGGTTTTCTTCTATTGAAGACATATGTTGAATAATCATTCTGCCCTAGAAAAAGAGCAATATTGTCATGACATTCACCTTCGTGATCAGTCGAGTCTAGTTAAACCTCTAGCTGCAGCTGTAAATTTAAAGCAGTAATTTTGTTACTTTTAGTGCCGTGAGCCAAAGATAATAATTCTCATAGCTTAATGTTTTTTTTTGTCTGTGGCATCTTTCATCATGGAGTAGTAAATTATGTTTCTGGCTCCCTGAAGCACTATGACATCCTACAAATGTCTATGAATATTAAAATTCCCTATAATAAACAGAATGTTTACATGGATTCCTTATTTCATATCCCCATATGTCTTCATGTACCAGATTTTCCAAATGTGGTTAGCAGTGGGGTCTCCATGGATCATAGATATTTGTCCATTGCATCTTATGGATGCTTAATTAGATTGGGATATGTGGAGTTTGGAGGCCACGTCAGCCTCCTTGGGTCCCTACTGGTCCCTGTGTGCAGTGGGCTGTTGTATACTGGGTGTTCTGGTGCTGTGCCCAGCAGTGAGTTTTTTTTTGGCAATTTGCGTTGCATTGTCTTTTCATAGATGAGGCAAGGATGAGCCTTGGGTGCTCATGATCCTGTCACCAGTTCTGGTATATAATTGACAATCAATGTCAATGAGTTAAAGTTATGGCTGATTGGTGTATTATTATCTGAGTAAATTACTGTATCTTAGACATGTGGTATGAATCTACTATAATGAAACATTATTTTCTATTCTCATATTCATGAGCCTACGGAAGATGAATGCTACTGTAATTGTTTCTTAATTTGCATCCATTTCCAAGAATAATTCTACAAACCTACCATTATCAAGACTCTATACAGGTGGTACTGTGTGTGCCATCACAGGCTTTACAACCTGTTCATCTCCCAATGCTGATGGCTGAGATGATCAGGATAGAGCAATTGCTGGAAAATTCATAATCATCATCCTAATTGTTTCTCTTCTTATTGAAAGCATTCTCTAAGTGACCAAAATCCATTCAAATATGAACGGATCCATGATAATGTCTCACAAACACTTTTTTTTTTGTGTAGCTTTTCAGGGCATACTGTACCTGCATTTTTGTCTGGGTTTTGTCTATAACAAGCTTGTCTTGTCTAAGGTCAAACTTTGTGATACTCTGAATCCTGATTATGTCATAGCTAGCTAGGGGGTCTTAGACAGCATAATTGGCCTTACTCTCTGAGTGGAAAGGATGGCTTTTTTCAAACATACAGAAAGGGCAGCCGGTGTAGTCCTTTAAGTGCTGTCAACTTTTTTTGTGGCATTGCATAGGGAGCTTTCTGTTTTCTTGCAATGTAATGTAAGGAATCACATGTTAGCCCTCATGTTCCTAGATTAGTAGTTGACATGTAGTGGGGAGATCTAGCTAGAGATGGGTAGGTGTAAAAGCTAAGTAAGAATACAATGGCAAAAAACAAACAAGCTGATGGATCTCAAGCTAAATGGACTCGTTCACAACATAAGCCACAATGTTCAATCCCTATTTTTTTTTGTTCTGATGAGATTGCATTCATAATTACAAATGTCTTTATCTGACTCTAATTTTGGATGCATCTGTCCTCTGAAATATGCACACATTGGTACATCTTTGCTCGTGCCATCCTGGGTGATGTCAATGCCATAAGCATGCACAGATTTGAAAAATCTTATGAATTCTGATCTGACCATCCTCATTCCATGACCGTGCATGTACACAGTTCCATTAGAAAATAAGATTTTTATGTCACAGCTATTGTTAGTTTTGATAGACAATTCAAGTAAAACAAACACAATTAAGGCAAAATGGTTCCTCTTGTATGCCCCATCTGACAGGAAGACCAATTTAGAAGTCTATGTTTGTGGGGCTAAGGAATGATAGAACACAGAAAAGCATAATGGTCACGTAGTGGGCAGGGCAGCCACTTTTTGACGGTTCTTGTCCATCTGGCATCATAGGAGCCTCTATCCCTTTAATTTTCTCCAGTGTTTTCTCCGTCCCTTCATTTTGACCATGTGTTCCCACAGTATGAACAACAATACTGGGTGGCCTTTCAGTGGGCACGGACTCTCGGTGACCACCACTCTCGGTGCCAATTGACTCCTGATCAGCAGCTGCTCCTTCCAAAGCCTCAAACCAGTGGCACTGAAAGTCTCTTCTCCACCCATCCAGGTAGTTTGGGGGGAGTTGCCCTGTTGCTCGGATGCTGTCTCCACCCTGGCGCTGCAGCAAAAAGTGAGCAGGAGGAAGGTGAAGGTATATAGGGTCTTCTGATTTCTTGCGTACACAGCGCCCGCGGCCCTTGCAAAGTGACATGCTGCAAAGACGTGTCGCTGTGGTTACATTGACAGTATAGGGGCCAAGAACCTCTCGCACATACGAGGTAAGATCAGAGCACAACTTCTGGTGGACAAAAGACATGCATAGATGATGCATAGAATTAGAATAAGCATGTTTGTGTAATGGAAGATTCCTAAAGATCAGTTTAAACATCCACTTTGCCCAAGGATAGAAAGGGGAGGACTCATAAGCATATTATCTAAAACTTCGATGAGCTATACTAGATGTGTGGGGGTGCAACAAATATATATATATATATATATATATATATATATACTGTATATATATATATATATACTGTATATATATATATACTGTATATATATATATGGCAAGTGTCACATCTTTTTACATCTTATAAACCAAACTTTATAATGGTTTGATTACTGCTAAAGTGCAGTTTAAAAAAGGAAAAATAGTAAAACTTTGTAAGGCATGTCCTGTCTATGACTGGAATTGAAACCCCATGGTATAATAATGGATGGATGGATGGATGGATGGATGGATGGCCTGAACTAATGGATGGATTCTGAGCTAACGGATAGATGGATTATAGACTGGTGGACAGTGTTGGGTGTAACGCGTTACAAAGTAACGTGTTAGAGTACATGGATTACTTTTATGATGTAACGAGTAATCTAACGCGTTAGGTCCTCCATTTAAGTACTCAGTTATTTAGTTATATTTTCAAAAATTTTATCTGTTATTCCGACAATTTATGTAATTCTTGAGCCAGACAGCAGTCATTCCCAATCTGTTATTGTGTGTGTGAAAGTCGTCCTACAAGCCCAACCCCCGATAACCTGCCCCCCCTTATTCCTGCTGTTATACCCCTATCACACCTATGCGGTTTGACTCCCGATGAGAAGCGGTGTTAGGCACTGTGACCGCCCGACGTTCCGCGAAGTTCTGCAAGGTCTGCGAGGGCCAAGGCGCAGAAAAATGGAAAAGTATGGAAAAGTCCTCTAACTAGTTACTTTTATCAGAAAGTAACATTGTAATGTAACTGATTACTTTTTAATGACAGTAATGTAATTTTTATAATGTAATTTGTCCCCCAACACTGCTGGTGGATGAATTGACTATTGACTAATGGGGCCAAAGGATGGATGAATACCTGTGTTTTAGTTGTATGGAATCTGTCCCAGATAATGACTCCTGCTGCACCCATAGCAGCACTTTCTCCTACAGTATTCACCAAACAAGCCTGACACATAAAGAAACACACATTGTGACAACAGTGCTATATTGCATGTTCACAGTTACACCAAAAAATAACAAAGTGACCCATTAGCTTTGAAACATAAATCAGATTAATTTACTCTCACTTATTACCTCAGAGAGAAAGTTACTGGAGGAGGTGTACATACTCTTGACCAGTGGAAAAACAGGAAGCTCAAATGTTGTCCCTGCTAGAGCAGCCACTCTTAATGCTTCCCTGATCTGATTGGATGCATACAGCCATGCACCCTTGGTTCCTTCAGGGAGTTTCTCCAGTGCAAGGATGGGGTAAAGTGCATTGCTTTGCTTCCATAACCACATTAGTTCATCGTTTAGTGCCATCTCTGCAGCAGGGCAGTGGCCTGTGTAATTAGCTAGCAGCATCTGAACAGGATCAGAGTTGTAGCAGCTTGGGTACGAAGCCATGCCCCACAGTCTCTGTGGGCGGAGTCTCTTTAGCTCTATCAGGGTCTCCATGAGAATAAATTGGGCTGCTGCTTGAAAGTCCACCTATTAGGAAAGTACATCAATGTGTCAACTTTCTGCTCAAGACAAAATGTGTACACAATTTCAGTGAGAAATATTGGCACAAGATATAGAACTTTGTGTTTTTATTTATGGTATCAGTTTCACCTGAGCCCATTTCTCCACCTCGTCTGCGTTCCAGTCTGGGAAAAAACCCCGGAGCAAAGCTCGCGATGTCTCCAAATACCTCTGCTGATTACCCCGGTTTCTGCTCCACTGCGGCTCCCACTCGTTCCACCTCAGCACCCCAAGGCCATGCGCCCCAGCCTGCGGCAAAGTTGCTGTAAGGTCCCATTCCAATTTTTTCAGGTGGCGCTCCAGGCTGGTATGCTGGGGCAGCCCACCATTCATAGGCACTCCCTCTGCACTGAAATATGGGTATAGTCCCAATGAGTCTTCATTAAATTCAGCCACGCGATCCTCCAACTCCATCCCGAAAGTTGCTGGGTCAGGGCGACCAACACAGTCCTTGTTTGGTACAGCCCAAAAAATCAAGAAGGGCTGACCAGGCAGGAGAGGAGAGCGGGCTGGCCCATTAAGACACAAACAGGAGGCAAAGAGGAGCAGAATAAGAGGGATGAGGGGGTTGAAGGATCCTCTGTGATCCATTGGGATGAATGAGAAGTATCCACAAGCTCCTCATCCACACTCCCCCTTCAACTCCACCTGAGACAGAGAGAAAAGGTCCAGGTATTTTTCATACGTTTTGATTTTTGGAAGAAAAAAAACTCTTTATATTTACCAGATGACCTATCCAGAAGGACTCATAATTGATTTGTTGTCTCCAGCCAAAACATATCCTAATGTTCATGGTTATTCTAAGAAAACCATCAAGCAACAATTGGTACAACAAAGGACCCCAGAAGCAAAAGCACATTTTATTATTGCTCATTTAAGTACTTGGTGAAGAGGTTGATCTTCAATCTTTATTCAAAGACTGCCAGTTGTTTGGGCAAACAGAGGAAGTTTCACATAAGAAAGAATGTTGAGTTTTGATGCCTTTCTTCATTGAGGACTGGTGGGTCAAGTCAAGCCTGGATTGTCTTTTGCAGGGAACATTGTGCTGTGTGGCGTCTTCAAGTAGGTGAGGGCTATTCTGTTTTTGGCTTTGTATGCAAGCATTAATGGTTTAAATCTGATCTGGGAAGCTACAGGAAAGCTTATTATATTTTTAGCAGCCACTGTACGGTATAAAAAGAAAAAGCACCAAAGACGCTTTTATCAATCTAGGAAACAAACCTTTAATTTTAGGGACTTGATTGTTAAGACAAATTTAAGCTGGTTCAATATTTACCCTGAGATGGTGTGAAATATACATATTTTGAAGGTTTGCTTGGCATGTGCTTGGTGGGTTTCCTCCAAGTATTCCGGTTTCCTTCCCCAGTCCAAAGACATGCAGATTAGGAGAATTAGCATTCTCAAATTGCCTCAAGTGAATGAATGAGCGTGTGTGTATGTGTGTGCTTCAATTAAATTGGTACTCTGTCCATGGCGTATTTAGCCTTGTGCCCTAAGTCTATCTTTGGATAGGCTCCAGCCCCCCCCCCACCCGGCCCTGTAAACAGGATAAAGCAGTATACACAGTGAATGAGAGTGTTTGTCATGTTTGTCCAGCCTGTATATGGAGAAGGTTATCCTCTTATTTTGACTGAAAGAGGTGAGAATCTTCAGGTGGGTGGAACAGCGCTTCTTGGAGCTCCATTTTTATTTAGTCTGCAAATGAATTTTGATCTTAGAATTCTAAATAATGTCCTGTGGAAATATTTACAGCACAGCGCTCTCAAAAGCACAGAAAAAGAAGCAAGCCTCAGACTTCTTGAGGATATTTTGCAGTACCTTGATGAGATTAATCAGAGGTAATGACTCTACAAAGATGTCCTTGTGCTTTGGTATTTATTCACAGCTACCTGTAGAGGGCAGCAATGAGCCACACAACATTGTATTATACACTAAGTGTTGTACATTTACATATACTGCAGGTGAAACATTTTGTTTAAATTCTATGTAGTGTATGTAATATTGTAGGTGTCATTAAAACTGGAACATTCATAAAATTTGTCATTTTAATTCTCTGAAACATTAACCTCAATTCTAGTCATCTAAATGTTGCATTCTTAATATAATTGTTTGAAACCATAGTATAATGCTAAATTAAAACCATAAATGGTTGGAAATATAGGTTTTACCTCTGAAATGTCTTCCCTACTGTAAAAACATCCTCACTCATTCTTAATATTTATGTTCAGTAAATATGACCTCTGTCTGTCCTGGTCAAGGTCATAATAGATCCGGAGTCTATCCAGGGAACACTTGGTGCAAGATGGGAATGCACCCTAGATGAGATTTCTAATGTTTTCCAGAGCACTATACACATGTTCATTCACCACAGGGCAAACTACCTACTGGCTGTTTATAAAAAGGGAAAGAAAACCAGGTGGATCTTTCTAGAACATGCAAATGTCTGAACAGACAGTAACTTGAGATCAGGGTCAAACTAGTGATCCGGCAGCTGCGATGCAAGCAGTGTCACCGTGCCACTATAAAAATATACAACAAATGAACAAGAATTTGAGCAAATTAATTTTAAAAGGTGGAATTTCCTATGTTGTGCAGACAGTGTAAATGATATAACCCATAGCGGCAAAACATCTTCAATCATTCCTGAATGGAACACAGTTTTGTTGTCGCCTTCCATGAACATAACAGCACATACTCATTCAATCACATCTGGGTCACCTACTGTACCTGCATGTTTTTGTGAGAACCCAGAGGAAATCACATTGTAAGATTTAATTCATTATTCCATTAATGGCATATTTCTAGGTCATATCAGATGCCTTTGAGTAAAGTAGAATTCACTGATCTGGATAATTTACAAAACTCTGTTTTTCTAATGCAGAAACTATTTCACAGACCTGTGTGAAATGATCATATTCAGAAACGTAAGGTCATAAATCAGCTTTGACTTCCAAACACTTGCTGGATGTTGTCACTTAATCTCACTCTGAGCCTCTCTTTCATGCTAACTTAAACCCCTGAGTTTAGAGCAAGAGAACTGAATCTAAAAACCGTAAAATATTGCTAAATTTGGCGCACAAGACCCGATCCTCGAATGTTTTATGCTGAAGTAAGTTTTTTTTTTTTTTTTTTTTAAATGTATGCCTAGAGGATTAAGTCCTATGAGGAAAGAGTAATAGAGCCAGCGCCTTTTGGTGCCAGCAAACCTAATGAACCAACTACAGACGCTGAATGAGGAAGATATGTGCATTGGGAACAGGATTTGATCTCTGTGGGCCAAACATCGTCTCTGTGAGCTGTCATGCCTTTTTTTTTTTTTCTGGCATGCCCATTTTAAACTTGGCAGGCAGACTCGCTTTTGTTGATGCTAGTGATAGTTTTAGGTCACTTCCCTCGTCTGCTAGCAGAAATCGAAAAAAAATATATAAACTATCACAAATTCACACTTAAAGCTTTGATCTATAATGACGTTAGTTTATTGCACAGTGCAAAGTATAGACTTTTATTACAAAAGTCACTTTTCTGTTGCAATGTTCCAACACCGAATCCAGTCTCACTACATAAGCAATATTGTTAGTAAAGATCCTGTGAGGAAGAGGACGGTGAGGAACATTGCAAAGTTTGTAGGTCAAACTTACCTCCATGTCAGTCCTTGGCTCTGGACCAAATCATACAATCTGTAGAAAGGATGATGATGATGATGATGATGATGATGATTGTAAAAGGTTCCTGTATTTGAAGATGAGTAGATATCAAAAGAGAATGTATGAAGTAGGAATATGGATGGGTGGATGGAAGAGGTTGCCTCATTTGCTCCTGCGTAATCTGGGTAATAAGCTGCATGTCACATGACCAGTCTGATTGTAATCCCATAATCCAGGAAATAACCAAATGCTCAGATGCACTCTTTCGAATCTCTTTCTAAAAAACACACACAACACACACACACACACACACACACACAGTGCTTGAAAATTGGGTTCCTTGTCCTCAGCAGCAGCAGTTCGTGACTATAGATTTTGGTACGTCAGAATGACATTAATGATGATTTAGCTTCAAATACAATTAAGTCAAGAGACGATCTCAGTTGATAGAGGTCCAGCTATTACAGGCAGTTGTGAGTCGATGACATACAGTCATCCATCGTACAGTCTCTAAGTGTGTTTTATGTGGTTTTATACTGGTGCCCCATACAGCAGCTGAATATCCTGTCACCGAGGAAGCACACACAGAAGAGCTAATAGCATTAACCCTTTTTTTCCCCCAAATTTCCAGCCCAACTCCATCTCAAAAAACACATAAAATACAGTACATACAATCTACATTGTCCATTCCTTAACATTAAAAACATTATTTATTCTGGCATGGTGGCTTAGTAGTTAGCACTGCTTTCCTGAACATCCAAACTTGGAGATTCTCTGGTTTTGGTGAGAGGAGTTCGCATGTTCTCCTTGTGCTTTGTGGGTTGTCTCCCACAGTCCAGTTTCGTGCTGTAGGCCAGCTGGTGTAGTAGTGTGTGTGATGCATCTGTGACCTGAAATAGGTTGGCACCCCCATCCAGTGTGTGACCTGCTTTGTGCCTTGAGCTCCCCCCATCCATCTTCCTCGTCCTCATCACCTCATGAATGAACACATGATATGGAAGAAGAATGTATCATAAAATAGCCCTATGATGGATTGGCCCCACACCCAGGGTGTACCCCGCCTTGTGCTAATAGAAAGGTTAAGTACATTTAACCTCAATAAGAAATTACACTTTTTTGATAGTAAACATTGTGTAAAACCTGTTGTTGTTTTTAATTTTTCAGTAAGATAAAATTATTGAACACCACTTTAACTGGTAATATTGGAAATCCTAGAGAGCGTCTAGGACCGTTTTGGTCTTTGTGTGTCACCGTTAAGATTGGAAAATTCTGATATTGGTGTCTGGTCCCAGTGAACCCCGAGAATATTCCCAGAAGTTTGAGTAAGATTCCTGCACAGCATTATTTATCTACACTAATGCACACGTTAATGAAAATGCCCCACAGTGTGTGTGTGTGTGTGTGTGTATGTGTGTGTGTGTGTGTTTGTGTGAATTGATTTGAGATAATCTGCTTGAAGTATCTGAGGTGATGCCTGCTCCTCATGTCCTGTCGTCATAGAAACGGCTCAGATAAGCCTGACCGACACAGCGTTGAGGTCCACGGGATGGTGAGCGAGTGAGTGTGTGCCTGTGGTAGGGCAAGTCGTAACTGATTTTATGTCCATGGACAGTGTGTGCAGTCATACCCAGTTATGTGGCCTCGGTGGTAAACCTAAGACACACATGGCGTGTGTATATCTTGCATTATCTTGGATTTGGGGTGCGGGTGATGGACGTGCGGTTTGGCATCTCTGACTGATGCAAGCGTAGATTGGGCCCGTACTGTACCTACAGGCAGAGTAGATAAGATTTATAACTGATTTATACAATGAAGGTAAATGGAACCCTTTGTTGCAATATAAAGTCTGCTGAATTAAACCCTGTCACTGTAAATGGCCCGTTTACTGATCATCAGATTATCAAAGAATGTTTCAATGTCATAGAATAAAAAAACTCACACTCTCATTCTTCTGTCACAATCATGTGTGTTTATGATTGTATGCTACAGTATATTACTAATTGTCCTGGGTCAGTCTGGAGTGTTTCTGGTGGGATTTGGGTTTTATGGAGCTAAATGTCACCTTGGGTAATTTTACTCTACCATCTCAGATCAAACAGATTAAACCCCAAGCAGTTAAAAAAAATAAAAAATACAAGGGCCGTTCAAATCAAACCGGGACTTCAAGGCGCGCATGAAGGTGTAAAAACCGATTGACATTTACAGAAGATTTCAAGCATAGAAAGGTGATGAGACTCTTAGCTTATCGTTCAGCGAGTGGAACGCCTGATCCTTGGAAATCGATGGATAACTCGTCACCAATTCGCGACAGAGACTCTACACAAGAATCCCCCATACAGTCCTGACCTTGACCTACAGTACATGTCTGGGCCATTAAAGGAATTCCTTGGCATTTCAGACATGAAGCAGACAGTCTGATCATGTCTCCAGCGCACTGAGAAAACTTTCTACCACTATGGTATCCAAGCACTAGTGAAACACTGGTATAAGTGCATTAGTGTAGCAGGGGCATTATATAGGGAAAAACAACTGTGGAGAGATAACTGTGTTCTCTTGTTCTGCACTATCAAAAGTCCCGGTTTGATTCGAACAACCCATTGTAAATAGTTCTAGACTATCGTTTTTGCCACACTCAGAAGAAATCCATGTGATTTATATAAATTGTGGAATCATTTTAATAAATTGAGGCCTCGCTGATTACAGCCTAGTTTTACTAGTTTCGTCCGATACTAAAGTACAGATCTAGACCATTCAACCGTGAGCCTGGGAGCAATAAAAGGCACAGCACCTCCCTCTTGTGGAAACAACGCTCACACCTGGAGCTATGAAGCCACTTCCCTGCTGTATTAAAGTCTTATCTCTGAAGACTAATGTTAATAACTAGGATTAAAGTGGCACAATGTCCAATTTATTTTTTATCTCTTTATTCTGCAATCAGCACAAACACTAATCCATCATTCATTCATTCATTCATCTTGAGTAGTCCTGCTCAGTGCTGAAGCGGATACAGAATCTGTTCTGGCTCTGAGACAGGAATACACCCTGGATAGGATCCCAGGCCCATGCACACACATATACAGTACACACCTTCATGGATTCATTCACACTTAGATGAGAACATGAAAGAAAGCCACACGGACATGTAAAACTCTGCACAGTAACCAGAGCTCAGGATCAAATCGGGGATGCTAGGGATGTGTGGTGGTAACACTGTCACCATGCCAGAAAGCAATTTCTGTATTAGAAAAAAAAAAAAAAAAAAGAATGAAAAAATATTTGCAATAAACCTACTTATATCTGATAAGTCTAGCAGTAGTTGTGACAGTTTTGGAACCAATAAAGTTTATGTCCTTTCTCAGACAGAAGTACTTTTTCAAAGGCAATAGCGCATGCATTTCTGTGCACGCTGAGAGTCACACAGTCATATACAGTCATATTCATTCTAATAAGGTTATTGTATCTATGCTGTGCATAATTTATTTATTTTTCCTGCTAGGCCAAGTTAAAATTTGCACACATTACTATTTCATTCAACTGTCGTTAGCTTTGAACCCGGACCCTGGAGGTGCAAGGCGACAGTGCTAACCACTACACCACCGTGCCGCCCACAACAGACCATTCAATCCAAATTACTGGCACAGTTTTCCCTGCCGGAACCCTCACACACATTTGTTTAGGCTTGGGATTGGCATTGAGGATGTCCTGCATCTCCAGTTCATGGGTATTGTGTATGAGTCCTTACCCAAGGGCCCATCAGTGGCAATCAGGTAGTGGTAGGGTTCAAACTCAATTAGCTGAGCCAAATGCAGTGGGCAGTTCATGTGTGAAAATGATTCGTCATGATCCCAAAACCACTCTTTCACAGTTTGAGCCATGGAATATGCAGGTGCCATCAAGGAAGAAACACTTAATTGATGTAATAACCTGTTCATTCAGTACATTTCAGGTCGTCAGCTGACTTAATTTTATTGCCACATAACGTTGAACAACGCTGAGCCTAGACCTGAACAACTGAAGCAAAGTCATGCACTTAACCTGATGCGCACATGGCTCTGCAATGTCATGTGACTCTTCAGATCACATGACATCTTTCCATTACTCCAATGTCCAATCTTTCTGCTGTATAAACAGATGTGTTCATGAAAACCAAACTAGTGGTCAGACAGCCAAACTTTCCCACTACTACTGAAGTCCTGACTGTTTCCCTCGCCATCACTCAGGCTTTGAACTGTACCGCTGCTAATCCCCCTACTCCCCAGGTGGTTCGTCCCAGCGCTCTGTGTGTGTGTGTATGTGTGTGTGTATGTGTGTGTGTGTGTGTGTGTGAGTGTATGTGTGTGAGTGTATGCACTGGGCCAGATGACAAAAGAAGAGTTTGGACGTGGCATGAAACCGGAAAGAGTTACACAAAGCGAGAGTGACAGAGTGAAGGGAACCATAGCGTCTGGAGGAGGCGGAGGTGGGGATGCTTTGATCTGTCCGTTACTGGAAGAGGAGGAGTAGGATCACAGAGGAGCGAAAGAAAGAGAGAGAGAGAGAGAGAGAGGGAGAGAGGAAGAGAGAGAGAGAGAGAGAGAGAGAGAGAGAGCAGCTATGGATTCCTTCATCAGGATAGTGGACGGGATGGGCAGGTGAATCAGTCAGGTCTGTGAACAGTAGCCATGATAAGAGAGAGACAGAGAGAGAGATGACGGTAAAGAAGTGTAGAGGAGAAATCTGTGGAATTTCCAAATGAAAGAGTTTTCTTTTTTTTCCGACTTTAATGCGATTAAAGTTTTCCATCTCACTGCATCTCTTGTGCACAATAATCTGAACTCTGAACAGTCTGTGTATGAGAGAAAGAGAAAGAGAGAGTGTATGTGTGTGTGTGTGTGATTTGAACTCGTTAAACCGAGTCTCTCAAAGTATGCATGAGTTCAGAAGGAACTTCCAGTCAGTCATTTCTAAAGTCATCATTAAAAATATTTTTGACAAGGAGATGATCATGGTTCTAAAGCCTCTGTGATACCTGTGTGTGTGTGTGTGTTGTGTGGTGGGGGAGGCGTGTTGGTGCATGGCATATGGCCTTTGCTTTGAGGTTGTTGGTCATTGCTAATTATATGCTGATCTGCTCTCCTCTCCAGCTGCTCTGAGACAACTCCTCTCACATACTACACAACACTCTGAGCAATTAATTACACCAAGCACAGGCGACCAAGCTCGAGCTCCGGCAAGGGTTAATGTAGATTTTTGCAGGTTCTCTACTGCCTGTGTGTGTCTATGCTTCTAATGGCCTTACAGCCTCTCTATTTATTATTATACAACAAATTTAATACATACACTTACCTGCCACTTCATTAGGTACACCTTGCTACAGTAGTGCTGGGTTGGACGGCCTCTTTCCTCCAGAACTGCCTTATTTCTTCATGGCATAGATTCAACAAGATGCTGAAACCATTCCTTAGAGATTTTGGTCCATGTTAAAATTATATATATATTTATATATATTGTTGAGATATATTATTGACATATATTGTT
>JAQMYL010000039.1:8831025-8846904 GCA_030014365.1 Clarias pachynema | reverse complement strand
TTGATCCACTATTCTTTACAGATTTTCTCTAAATGTTTAAGGTTTCTTGCCTGTTGCTTGGCAACTCGAAGTTACAGATCTCTCCGTGAATTTTCTATTGGATTAAGGTCTGAAGACTGGCTAGATCACTCCATGAACTTAATGTGCTTATTCTTGAGCCACTCCTTAGTAGCCTTGGCAGTATGTTTGGGGTCATTTTCACACTGGAAGACCCATCCACAACCCATCTTCATTGCATTTGATCGCTTTCCAACCAGAGGGTTGCCTGTAAATGTTAATGTAAATGCTACACGTCGTGTTTCTGCCAATGCATTTGTATTGGTGCACATTTTTGGAAGTGTTCTGATTTTGTAGTTGCATGATTTCAAATCGGTTTCATCGTGCTGCAGGACTGACGGCTACATCGTATGTGAGGAACACGAAGAGATTCTGAAAGACGCCTGGGAAAACGAGCAACAGATTCAACGGAAAAAGGAACTAGAGGTGTGTGTGTGTGTGTGTGTGTGTGTGTGTGTGTGTGTGTGCGCGCATGCCTGAGTTTATATCTTTGTGTGTGTTTGTGTGGTTTAAGTCGTGATATAGGAGCAGCTTTGCTTCAGTCTGTGATATATGAGTGTCTTTAAAGAGTTTGACTAACTCATCCTTTATGAAAGTTCATTATTAAAATGAGAACTTATGGATTGTTTCAGCACATGCAGTAATACACACAGTAATATGGATTGCTTTGAGACAGCCTCCTTTACCCGTCCGGCTTTGATGAATGTAATTTGGCCCACCACAGGCTTGTGATATATTATAATGTCTACACAATGGAATCTATAAGCAGTATACTGTTTAAGAGATTAATGGTGTTTAACTAAAGAATGGGAGCAATAATTTAATCTTCTATTTAATGCTTGCAGTGAATATGTATGAGGTGTTTTTTTTTTTTTATTATTATTATTTTTTTTTAATATATAGACCACTCTATAATTTTAAAACGACTTTTGAAACTTTCGAGTGTATATGAGTGTCTACAGGTTGTGTATTCTACTGGTGATTTTTTTTTTCTTCTTCCTCTTTTCTGCTGAAACAGAAGCGTGAGAAGCGAGTACTAGGTAACTGGACACTGCTGGTGAAAGGGCTGCTGATTAAGGAGAGGCTGCAGAGGCGTTACAAACAACAGGGCATGGCCAAGGACACAGGCATAGCGCAGGGGGGAAAAGAAGAAGAGGAGGGATTTTCATCTGAAGAAGAGGACGACAGCGGTGCTCATACGGCTGCACCATCGCTGGCTGTTTCATGGCCGCAGAACAGG
The DNA here is from genome assembly GCA_030014365.1 of Clarias pachynema. Lineage (NCBI taxonomy): Eukaryota > Metazoa > Chordata > Actinopteri > Siluriformes > Clariidae > Clarias > Clarias pachynema. The sequence continues at coordinate 8,845,607 of JAQMYL010000039.1, read as the reverse complement.
GAGGAGAAACAGGAAGAAGGAGGAGCTAAAAAGTCCATCAGTAAAAGGGAGAGGCGTGGCCGAGAGAAACATCTCTTCCCTTTTGAAAAAAGTGTGTGATCTGGTTATTTTCACTTGCCGTCTCTTTCTTTCTGTATTTCTGTCGCAGATTTCATTGTCATCTCGGTTAACGGGACTAGTGGTACAGTAGATGACATGAACGCCTTTCTGTAGCAATTTGTGTAGCAAGTGCACCTTTTATCTTGTTTAATTGAGGGGAAACAAACCAATCTATTATCCCATGAATGGAAAATCTGTTTTTCCAAAACTCCATTACAACAGAAAAAAAAAAAAAAAAAGATAAAACCTGTTGTACCAAACATTGCCTTTAGAATTCCAAAACAAGTGAGTTAAAATTTTTCTTATTATGTGGAAGACTTGGAGTGTAAATATGCGGGGACGTTCGGGTCAAACAGGGACGGAGAAATGATTACATTTCTGTTAAACAAAGGTGAAGAACTGACATTTACAGACGTTTTACATTTTTAATAACGCTATACATCCCTGAATGACGATCCCAGCTCATAGGACACTGCGGTCATTCATCGAGTGGAGTGCGTGACCATTGAAAATCAACAGATAACATAAGAGACACATTTGTCTGGGAGAACTGTATACATAATCATTCAAAACGTGCACTGGCACATGACAGGAACTCAGCTGACCTCGCTCCAAGCCATTTCCACATGTTGGGGTCAATAAAAGAGTTCCTGGGAGGCCAGCATTTCAAACGTGAAGCAGGCACTTTCTAAAAGCTTTCAGGAAAAAAAAAGTTTTCAAGAAAACCTTCTGCCTTGATGGCATACAAGCACTAGTGAAACGCTGGGACAAGTGCATTAGTGTATGAGGGATTATATTGGGAAATAAAGGTAGTTTTACTCTCATAACCATGTTGTGTTATTCTATTATATACACATCAAAAGTCCCGGTTTGACTTGAACGCCTAGACTAGTTTTGCCTGTTTTGATAGCACATGTAAATGTGGTAGATTAATATTTTAAGGTTAAAAATGCAGAGATTTCTGTAAAGGTAAGCTAAGAACCTCTTAATTGCATGCTGCTAGTGTTTCAAGAACTCGAGAGCTCTTGCATTATGTTGTGTGTCTCAATAATTTCGTTGCCTCGGGTCGGTATTTTCAGTGAGTACAGGATATCTGATTGGCTGTGTGCACAACATTCAACTTCCTCTTCCTTTACCAAATTCCTGCACGGTGCCAGTGACTGGAAGCCAGTAATGTTTTTCTAGTTCTCATAAGCCCATTATATTCAATAGCTGCTGTGATTAAGTGTATTTCCTTTGTTTACTTTTCATCGCTTTCTCTATATATTTCCATGTTGTTTTCTGTATTTCCTCAAAATTCTGTCTTCCAAGAAACCTGATGTATCATAAATCTCCATAAATCTTCCACCATAAATGTTTAGTCTTATCTCAGGGCTATCGTACAGTTGAATATTAACTACAGATTTCATCTTCAACCTCTACCTAACTCAATTCATTAAGCATTTACTGTAATAATCTTATTTTTGACTGATGTTGATTTTTCACTCTTATAGATTTCTTTTGTATTGAGAAAATTTTTTTTCTGGAAAATGTTTATTAAAAATTTTTAAATCTCAATAAAAACAAAAAAAATTAACAAGCTGGTTTGAAAGTGGCCTGTTAGTCCTAATCATTGAATTTTCTGCCTCTATCCTCAGTTTGATTGATGAATTATAAGTGTAAATGCATCAGAGATCCTGAATTTAATTAGCGTAACCTATGATAATCAAACTACATACAAGAGCCGCAGGAATATTGACACCCTTAATTACATCTAAAAGTCAAATCGTTCTCATAACTACTTGATTATTTTCTTGAATAGTAGTTGTTCAATATCTTATGCTCAAAAATAAATGTGTCAGAGTTATTGACACTGAGAATGGGAAATTGCACACATGCAAATGATGCAATTGAAGATAAGTTAGGTACATGGTTACTGACCCCCTTAAATCAGATTGTGATATAAAAAACATATTAGCCTTTAAAAATACTATTTGACACAGTTGTGGCCTTATAATTTTTTTTTTTTTAACATTTACGAATGAACTGACCACCAAGTCTGTAGTTAAGATTAGGGTGTTATGATCATCAGTATGTTTGGACAATGACTGGAAATTACACTGTTCCCAGAACCACTCTTTCACAGTTTGATTCCTGGAATACACCTGTGCCATCAGGGAAGAAAAACTTGTAGGAAGAAAAACAAGATGGTTGTACAGTGACCATTATGCGCTTCCCTTTTTACTCTAACGCACCCGTCACTCTGGATTAGGGTCAGTCTGGACTCATCAGACCACATCACCTTTTTCCTTTGATCCAACCTTTATGCTCCCCAGCAAATTGCATCCTTTTTGTTAGATTAAGTTTACTAATAAGTGGTTTTCTTATGGCTACACATCTGTTTAGTCCAAATCCTGCGAGTTCCTATTCACAATGTGTGCAAATGGAAATGCTCTTACTTTTACTATTAAACATAGCTATGGTTTTTACTGTTGATTTTTACCATGCAACTTCATTAAGAGTTTAAGTGATCTCCAATTTTTCCGACAACATTTCTTACACAAAGTTGACAGTTAAACATTACTCTTCCAGGTTTTGACTTCTGAACCCAGTTCCAACAACTTAAAATCTCCTTAGTTGTTTTCTTTGCTTGATGCAGCCCAATTATCGACCCTTCTGAAATGGGGACTTTTATGTAGGCCAGGCAGTGATGGCTCAGTTTGTTATGACCTTGGGTTACTGTCCGGAAGTTCAGCCATTTGAGCCCCAGAAGGTTTCTGCTGTTGGTCCCTTAAACCTAACTTAAAATAAGGAAAATTCCTGACACATTCTGTAAAATGTAGAATGAGATATTTTATTAGTACATAATAAATCGCTTCGAGCAATGGTCATTGTCGCAAAGCAGCTTTACAGAATTGAAAGAAAATTATGGAAATGTGTATGGAATGTGTGAATAAAAATGATCAGACTGTGCCCAGTAAAAGGGAAACTTAATGCTTCATCACACCAAGACATCTTGGGCAATGCTATGCTTCTAACTTTGTGGCAACAGTTTAAGAAAGGCTCTTTTCTATTCCAGCATGACTGTGCCCCAGTGCACAAAGCAAGGACTATAAAGCCATGGTTTGATGATTTTGGTGTCGAAGAACTTGACTGGCCCACATAGAGCATCGAGTACCTTTGGGATCAACTGGAACAGAAACAGCGAACCAGTCCTTCTCATTCAACATCACTACCTGACCTCATAAATGCTCTACAGAATGAATGGTCATAAATTCCCACAGAAACACTTAAGAAAATAGTGGACAGTTCTCACAGAAGAGTGAAAGCTGTTATAGCTGCAAAGGGGGACCAACTCCATACTGAAGTATAAGAATTTGGATACAATAACATCTCAAGTTTGGCCAAATACTTACTCACTCACTGATTATATATACCACTTCATTCTATATACAGGGTCACAGGGAGCCTATCTTGGGAAACTTGGCATGAGGCTGCCAATCCATCACAGGACACACACACCCACATGCAATTTAAGAACACCAGTTATCGTAATCTGCATGTCTTTGGACTAAGGGAGGAACCCAGAGTACCCAAAGGAAACCCACCAATTATGGAGAGAACATGCAAACTACAAACACACAACCCCAAGACAGGAATCAAACCCAGAACATAGAGGTTGAAGGCAACTGTGCTAATAACTAAGTTACAGGGCTTCCGGTGAGGACAAATACTTTTGTCCATATAGTGTGAAATGTTATCATATCAGCATTGACACGGCTTTTAAAAAACAAAAAGCAATGCTTTGCATTGGTGATTAAATATTGTAATATATACCTGTATCTCTATGTGAATATAATTAATTACATGCACTGTGCATTATGAGTAAATATTTTCTCTTTTTAATCTAAGAGTTCAAGGAAAGGCAGTGTTTTAGACAGAGTAATACTTGTTTTCTTGTAAAAACAGACCAGACAAAAGTCGTGCAGTTATAAAGAAGTATGTTATGCCTTTTGCAGCCCAAACCCGATATATAGTAGAGTACAGTATACAGTATATGCAAGTTCGGTGCTCTTGGTTGCATCCTAAATCGCTGTCTATGGAAAACCTAGTGGACTACAGGATCCCTATTATTATCAGATCATCAACAATGCACCCTTTAGTCACGGATTTGAGACCTGGCCGTTGGCTCCGCGGGACCCGGAAGTGACGCCACGCACTAAGCCCCCGCTTGTGTGTTCCGCTGTGCAGCGGCTCGGCTAGCTTTTACAGGAGCACTCCTAACGTCTGGAGATTTTCAGGAAGCAGAAAGTCGGGCGCTTCCCCGTGTCACTCTGGTAGGTGAAATAAACTCGGCATGTTTGTTAAGAAAGCGGGATTTCATCTATTTGACCCGTGACTACACGTAGAGTTGTGAACACGGCCTTGTTTACATGCAGATCCCCGAGCTGGAGTGCGAGCTCGCGGCCGGGCTCGGATTCATCCACGCTGGGAAGCTTCTTTTATTTTATTACGAACGTTTAAATTATTGCAGCGTGGATAGAGAGAGAGAGAAAAGAACGAATGTATGTGTGTATGTTTTATTGTTCTGAAACGAGTTTAAAAACACAAGTCGTTTACGTGTTTAACTAGTTTTTATCCTCCTGCGTATCTGCTGCTTTAGCTAACACTGGCTAAGCTAGCTTTTCGGTTAGCTGACAAAAGCAGCGTCCGTGAGTGTAAACAAACCCGACTAACGAGTTCAGGTCAGCGGTTTCGAGCCTCTTGTCGCTCGCTCCCCGCCCAAACGGACTGGAAGTGTAATCTCTAACCGGGCACTTTGTGTCATTCTGCGTGTAGAGTTATTAATAGCATTGGGAGGAATGCACAGCGAGTTGTTTTTCGGATCTGGATAAGCAGCAGTCTGAAGCTGGATGAGGATCTAGTCTGCGTTTCAGACAGATCTCTTACTCCATCTATGGAGCTTTTGGCTCTGATTCAACAGCATTCCGTGACCAGAGTCACAGTGTACACCGAGACATGGCAGCTGGTACATCAACTAACTCGAGATAATCTTCCTTGTGATCTCTTGCCCTGTCTCGGGTCTCGTTTAATCCGTTAAACCCTTTTCACTTCAGCACAGCTTTGTCTTTCTGCCTTTCGAGCATCTGCGACCTGAGAGAGAAAACGTTCTGACATGGCCAAACGACCCCAAAATAATTCACCAGGAACTCCACACACTTTAACCTCAAAGGGCCAAGTACCCAAGGTCTGTGGTTCTGTAGATAAGACAAGCCACCTTGACCAACAGCTGTTACTGAGTTAGTGAAGGTGCTCCAGATAGAGAGAAGGAGAGAGATATGGCTGTGCACCAAATGAGTCCTGGTTGTTTATTAAAAGTTTTTTTGTTGTTGTTCAGTTCCGATTCCGTGCATGCTTATTTCGCACAGCACGACTACACCGTTGTGTGTACACTTACTCTAACTAGTCGGTCAGTTAGACTCGTCGGACCTACAACCCACTGTGCTGAAATGCAAGCAGTGCCAATATTATTAATCGTCTCCTCCTTTCCCACCCTGGTGTGTTTGCCCTTCAGGTGCATTCGAGAACACGGCAAACGCATCCAAGTGCAGATCAAAATAACCAGTCGGAGACCCCTGTCCAAGACAGGTGGTCTCAGTCCACGTCCAAGTGCCCCCTCGGACAATTCGGTTATAGCAATAAAGAGAAAACCAGACTGCAGGAATGAACTGATCGCGCCAGGTGGTTTTAGTTGCAGCATTATTTTGCAGGCATTGAACAGCTAAAAGGAGCAAAAGGACAAAACCGTAGAGATAGAGGTGTGGAGTGTTTCCTGAAAGGTTTAGACAGACACAATTAAAAACTGCATGAATATAATGTTCTAATAAATTATTAAGGGGCTGGCTTCTCATACTCAGGGTATTTTGTATTTATTTTTTAAAAAGCATTGTCTACTTTTCTCATGACGATTCTTCTGACAAGTGTGTAATTTTATTTATGTGATAGAATAATGTATTTTCACTTTGATTCACCCTCAACAAACGAGAAAGCCTTATCAATGCAATCTTTTTGAGAACAGGCCACTAAACCAAAAAACACAGCCAAAAGTAGACCTGAGGTTAGAAACTGACTCTGATGAGCAACACAAATCAGCTATAGTGTTTAACTGTTCATTTTCAGGACGTGTCTACAGTTCTCATGAAGTCTTCCTTCCCTCATCTCAGTGCCATGTTGAGTACACCTGCTTTAGGTGATGTTTTATGAAACCGTTTTAACAAATAACATAATTTCTGCATCGTATCTTTGCAGTGTTCTTCCTTTCTCTCCTGTCGTCGCGTTTTCTGGTTTCCTCATGAGTGACGGGGAGTGTGACTTTTTCTGCTTCTTTCGCTGCTGCTGAGTTTGGCACGGCCCCACCACACCCCCACACCCACCCCAGGGTCCGCAGTCCAGTCTGGGGCAGGCGGCGGCAGCACTGAGGGCCGCTTGCTGGTGGGCGGATAAGCCCCGAGGGCTATGTCTGTGGACATGAGCAGCCAAGCGTCCGACAGCAACGAGGAAGATTTCGAGGAGAATGAGGGCGCGGAGGAGGAAGATCAGGGCGATATGACTTATTATTACGAAGGCGTGGCTGGCGACGTGGAGCAAGCGGAACCTGACGCCTTCGACCCAGAAGAATACCAGTTCACGTGTCTGACCTATAGAGAAAGCCAGAGACTGCTAACTGAGGAGGTCAACCATGTGTCCACCTCCCTTAAGGTCGGTATTTGTGCTTTTGTGCAAGTGTGTGAAAGATGCTAAGGTTGTCATCTCCTTTAGGTACCTGATACATCGATCAACACTTAATAATCGTGTCTTGATCAATATGCAGATAATTTGCAATGTTTGCACGGGTTTAAATGAAAAATTGAGACTTGATACGCTGACTAAAAGCAGCTCCTTTACTACCAGTTAAACAGTAGTCTATTTGCGTAGGCCAGCAGGAGAACATTTATATATTTCTAGCAATATCCTCTCCACTTGTATAGCTGTTGAAAAAGAAAGCAACAGATTCCGTTGCAATCCGTTTAAGTAACATTTATTTATTTACCCCCCACACACTTCAGCACAGCGTGTGGCCAGAATTGACTCACTGAACTGTCTGATGTAAAACACACTGGGAGGAAAGCCTGCTGTGTTTGTGTGTGTGTGAGAGAGAGTACAGGGAGAAAAGGCTGTGTGTGGCGTTCTGCATATTTTAATGTGACCTGGCAATGGTGTGACTGTGTGGGCTGCAGTGTTACAGCTGCTTCTGTTCAACCCAGAGAAGCTTTATCAGGTTTACATCTTTTACTGGCAGCGCGCAACGAGATGCTTCCTGAAGTCAGCAGTCAGGCTTTTACTGAGGCTACATTAGTGCAAGCTTTTCTTCATTCTGTCTGTCTAAGAAGTTGCACACTAATGTTTGGAAAGAGCTGTTTATCCGAGTAGGTTTTAAAGAGCAACTGGCAGACTTCATGAAACTGTAACGAGATCACGATGCAGTGGTAATGTTGCATTGCAAGAAGTTGGGAATTGGCCTTTGGGACTACGAGGTATATCCGAGGCATGATTATTGCTAGTTAAAACTTTTAAGTGAACTGAGGAAAGAGTTTATTTGATTGACACACTTTTTAAAACGCACAAACCCAAGTCTATTAGAGGCAAACACACTCCTCCACACAGCACCAGTGAGAATGAGGTCTTGTAAATGTGCAGATTTAGATATTGTCTTGTTGCAGGCTCAGTGGGAGAGGAGTTTAAAATCTCATGTTTATCACCTTAATTAAAACTACACGGTGAACAGTTGGACCAAGGGCGTTCAGGTCAAACCTGGACTTTTGATCGTGCAAGATTGCAGAACAGTTATCAGCGTAAAATCTACTTTTATTACTCTATATAATCCGCTTTGCACTCATCCCAGTGTTTTCGTAAACATGTCGACTGACTTTCTTACTGTTTCACTGACAAACACTAAATGTTTGCCCTGACCTTAAGACATGCAATCAGCATGTGCAATCTCACTGACTAGTAGAGATTGCACATGCTAAAAAACTAGTCAGTTATTAGTAGTTAGATTAGATACCTCACGCTGGAATTTCACACTTTTCTGTACTGTACTTGTCATTTCGGGACGTACGTCTTCTTTACAATGTTTGTACCGTTCAAATGATTTACTGTGGCTAAAAGTTTTTCTAAATCAGTTTTAGAACTTAACTTGCAAGAATTATTTTTTAGGATAAGATTATAATTTTATAAGAAATCCTGGCTTGATTTGAACGCCCCACAAATTTGTTTCAAAGTAGGTTTTTTTTTTTCTTCATTATTTTGTATAGATTTTTATAAGAATGCACATAGAACTCTTCATTAAGTAGGAAAAGGCCAGTTGCTCTTCATGTTTTTCAGGAGACGACATGTCACTAGAATTATAATAACGAGACCAGGCTCACTCAGTGTTACGCGGTAAACCAGCTGGCCAAAAGTGGTGGTAAACACGCTGACTGACTTTCTTACTATTTCACTCTCAAACACTGAATGCTGCCTTGACCTTAAGACTTTAGTGCAATCAACATGTGCAATCTCACTGACTGGTAGAAAGGAACATTCCTGAGTTTTTAGCCTCATTTGTACCTTCATCTGTAGCGATGTGTGATTAGATCAGATATCGCACACTGGAATTTTTGTCATGCTTTCCTGCTCTAATGCAAGTAAGTTATAGGTTTTTATTATAATTTTTAATATAATTATTCTTTTTGTGTAATACATGAATTAGATGTTTAGTCAAAGATAATCAGTGTTGTGTTTTTTTTTTCTTTCTTTCTCCCCCTCCCTCTGTATTTCTGTAGGTGTCACCAGCCGTAGCCAAACTGGTCCTTGTACATTTCCACTGGCAAGTGTCACAGATATTAGACAGGTAAGATAACACATTAAACTTCACTAAATGTATACATGCAAAGTTTACAAAACAAGCAAAGAAGTGAAAGAGCTGATTGCATTTTTTTGTGTGTTGTAGGTACAAGTCCAACTCGTCTCAGTTGCTTTGTGAGGCCCAGGTTCAGCCCATAACCACCTGCCGATCTCTCACTGTAAGTATCTTTTCGCTGACATTGACGGTGATGTTTTCTGGCTTACACTGATTAGTCATAACTTTAAATTCAAAGACACAAGAATTAATTCTATTGATTATCTCATTGCTGTGGCACCTGTCAAGCGTAGGAATATGTTGGGGACAAAGTGAACAGCCAGTTATAGATGATGTGTTGTAAGGAGGAAAAATGGATTAGATGTGAGGGTCAAAAATGTAGTGGCTGGATGACTGGGTCATAGATGTACATCGATAGTGAAGTGCAGTGACACTGCTCGTCTGCTCCAAGACCCTGAAGAGCGACTGTAGCAAAAATTTCAGTTCAGGTTGGCTGTGATAGAAATGTTTCGGAACACATGGTGCATCACAACTTGCTGCGTATTGGGGGCCCGTGCGTTTTGGGGGCCGAACAGCTTCAGAATGGTGCCCACGGTGACCCCTTTCCAGTGCAGAAATGGCATACAGTAGGCACAAAAGCATCAGAACTGGACCATGAAGCAATGGAAGAAGGTGGTCTTGTGGTCTGAAGAATCGCATTTCTTTTACATCATGTGGATGGTCTAGGTGCATATGCATTGCCTACCATGTAATGACAGTGTGATGGTCTGGTCAATGTTCTGGAAACATTTTGGAAAGACAAGTCCGAGGTAATTGAGTGCCCACCTTATTTAATTGAGCAGTCATACAAAGAATCGAAATGTAGGCATCTAGCTTCATATTTTTAACTTCATAACTTCAATAATGGTTAATTAATCTGAGAAGGCAACAATGGTGGCCAAAGTTAAAATAATATATAAATAATAGTTTTGCCTTGCTATGTGTTTTGGTCCATATTGTTCTCTCATGTTCTGTCTTTAGGCCGTGGCTTCATTGCCGTGCGGTGTGTGTCTGCAGTTTGTACGGAGAGATGCGCTGCTCTCTCTACCGTGTCAGCACTCCTTCTGCAAATCCTGCTGGGAGCAGCACTGTACCGTGCTGGTCAAAGATGGCATGGGAGTGGGTAAGTAATCGCACACAAACATACAGATCGATATGTGTATTTAATTAACATTTAATTAAATTAAGATTTAATTAACATGTGTATTATGTTGTATAAGTGTCTGTGAAATTGTGAAGAGGCAAACATGTAGCTTGTTGTCTATTGCTTGATGCTGATCTGCCTTTGATAAACTCAAGTTCATTGCATTTCTTTGAATCGCTCAGCACAATATTTCACAGCCGAGCTTGACGGAAACGTGTAAAATCCACCTTCGCTTGTGCCCACTTTCAGGGATCTCGTGCATGGCTCAGGACTGTTCTCTTCAGATGCCAGAAGACTTTGTCCTGCCACTGCTGCCCAGTGAAGAACTGAAGGACAAATACAGACGCTACCTCTTCAGGGACTATGTGGAGGTACTGTTTAATTGTTTGTGTCAACAAACTGAACAAAATACACATAGAATTACATGTGGATGGAGTTTGGTTGTCAGTGTCGACACCACAATGTTTTAATCGCACAAGAAAAACCAAATAAATAGAAAGAGTTACTAAAAAGTTCATAAATAGTTTCTCTTAATACTGTGTTTGTTATAGCCAATTGCTCATGTATCCCTTAATTTAATTCTAACAAATATTACAACATTATTTTCTAAAATCATTTTAGCGCTCTCCCGTTTCAGTTCTAAACTAATCGTGCATTATTGGAAAATCTAGCTTTTAATATAAAGTGACCTGCTTATAAAACTCTGTCCAAAGACATGAATGTCTCATCAATAATTAGTCGTCACTACATATAAGTGTAACTCAGCACAGTTAATGGCATAATAATCAGTTTCCTATTCTGATTAGAATTGTGGCCTTATGCTATTCTGACAGTATGCACAGTATTTTAGTTTTTTTCATCTATAGATGGATCTACAAGTTTCTTGAGAAAAAACAACCAAGGTCAAGTGAAAGACGTATAGTTTATAAGCCTGTTTATAACAGTTATTTATTATAGTTTTTTTTAAACTATAGTTTATAATTTAGCATACAAGGTCTGCAGCCCAACATCATCCAGCTGGAAAAATGATACGGGACAATTGGATGTATAGCTCTTATTAATTATAAATTCTCTATTTGGTTTTTAGTTGTTTTTTGTTGACAGCACAGAAAAAGGGAAAGAGAGCGAGATGAAACAGATGCAAAGACCACATAGTTATACCACCGAATGTCTAGAATAATTTCCTTTAAAAAAATACCATGTTACTAATTACTTACTAGTAATTCAAATATTGGTGTTAACAATAAATCACTATTATTAGCATGGCAACAATAACAAGACACTGTACACATAATGTTATACTTTATAAGATCTGATTCTAGAATAGCGTCTGCCACCTACTGTGCAGAACTGTAGATCAGGGAAGATCACTTCGTATAACACAACACAAGTTACACAGTTAAATTTCACTGCTTAGAAAATACTTTTCTATCTATGATTCACAGCTCAACTTGCAATAGACAAGTACTGGAGTGTGAGTTACTATTGTTCTGAGTGTAAATATCATATAAGTTCTCATATAAAAAACAGAAAAATATATACTTTTTTTTAACACTTACGGTTCAAGCTCTGCACTAACAGGGCAAATGATTATCTATATGTACATTTTATACCATTAAAGAGAAGGGAAATCTTTTCAACAGATTTGTTACACATTAATCTGTGTCAGTAAACAAACTGGCTTTGTTTACATTCACTGTTACAAAGTCCTATGAAGTGGAAGTAAAGGCGATGTTCAGTTTAGGGCTGAATGTTAAATAAAGGACAAGATTTGGTTCTAATCTGTAAATGATTTTTATGTCTTAACAAGGCAGCAGCAACGACACACTACGCACTGTACTGATGTGTGGCTACATGTAGTGCACACTGCTACTGGCAGCTGTAAATACTTTTATGAACCACATAAATGTAATGTATAAAATTTAAAGTCACTTAATTTATTAAATTATATAAAGGGATAAACTTGATCTGTGTTATATTACCCAAAAGACTCTGTTTCAATGTTGTAATGTGCTCAGTAATGGCCCTGGCTTTTGTGCTCATTGAAAAGGTGAAGGACAGGCTTGATGTATGGAACGCTTATATAATCTTCCACATAGCGGGCATTTGTGAACTCAAGAAGTTGGATAAGTGCTTTATGGATTGATTCCAAGACCACCATGTCCTGGCATGAGGGAACCAGGAGTCTATTATTTTAAGGCATGAACCCCACCTGTTGGGTGACTTTGTGATCAACTTGTGCTGTAGTAGGGAATGCTTCTGTTAAAGATTTTTTCTTCTCCTTCCATGAAGCAGAGAAAGCACAGACTACTCTTTGGCACTATGTTTTTTTCCATTCTCTTATCTCTGTCATTTCTCTCTAAAGGTAATCAGAAATAGCAATAAAAATTAGTAGAGTATGCAAAGAATTACACAAGTTTAAACATCCCTGACCTCTGTATAGTGTATCATTAATATTAATTTAATCTAACAAATCAGAAAACCATTGTATATGGTCCTTGACTAACATTATCATGCCAGTGGCTAGATGGAGCCAGTATCTGAAACAATGCAGTCTGACCTAGGGGCTGAGGCAGACAGCTTTGACTAAATTTGTACTGCTGTCTTAAGGTAACACACACACCATTCAGTCCTTGCTGAGACCCCAAGATGCGAGTGACTCTACATGCATTGAGGTTAGTTATTTGAGAAAACCATGCTTATGTAAGGCTCTAATGTGCAGCCGGACCACATGAGCAACAAGTTGTTCATCTAGTTTTGTCCGTGTTCTTTATAAAGCTGAGGCAGCAATGTTTTGAAAAATGCTTCTGTCTGGAAACTTGGTACCTGGAGTCAATCACTTTGTTTAGTCTTTTAAAAGTAATTTTTTCCACCTCTCTAACTGTTGCGATGTCATTCGCAAATTGATATAAAATTTCATTTGTAATGTCCCTGGCTCCTGTTGAGCTTTTATGATATTGTGTAATGGCTAGAAAGGCATGAGGCACTCTTGACAAGGTTTGAGACACACACACACACACACACACACACACACACACACACACATATACAATTCTTCTAATGATTGAGGAATATAGGTATGTAGGTGTTGCATCACTGGTGAGCCCAGTGATTGTTATTTTAATACCAGTTACTTGTACAATACCACTAAAATAATATAGCTATAAGTAATAAAGTAAACTATGAGCTCTTTCTCTTTTTCTGTCTTTCCGCAGAGTCACTTCCAGCTGCAGTTGTGTCCTGGCGCAGACTGTCCCATAGTCATAAAGGTGCAAGAACCTCGAGCTCGCAGAGTTCAGTGCAGTCGTTGTGATGAAGTCTTCTGGTAAATAAAACCATTATTGTATGGTCATGAATTCATGCCAAACCTGATATGTCTGGATTTGCTTGTTGGCCCCAAATGCTTTGTAATGGCCTTAACGGATGTCTAATAGTTATAGCTCACACACTTACAGTGCACATCTCTAACAAAATCTTTATATTAACTATATTAAAAAAAAAAACTCTCATATATTCTAGATCGACTACATTACTACCTTTTATTACATTAAAACAAAAAGGCTTCAAATATTTCACTTTATAATCAGTGAATCTGGAATATGTGAGCGTTTAAGTTTTTAATCACAATATTTTACATTTTTTTGAGATGTACTGTACTGGAATATAGTGCCTGGCCTAAAAAACATTTGCACACACAAATATTTAATTCGGTTACCTTTAGCTTTGATTACAGCACACAATGTGATGGCCAGTTCATGTGTGAAAATTATTCCTCCTGCTCCCAGAGCCATCCTTTCATAAATTGAGTCTTGGAATATGCCTGGTCCATCGGGGAAGAAAAACTCCATAGATGTGATAACCTGGTAATTCAGTACATTCAGGTCATAAGCTGACTTTATTTTATTGCCACATAACATTGCTGAACCTCAACCTGACCAACTGAAACAACCCCTGATCATAACAGAGGCTTATACAGTGGAACCTTGGATTGCGAGCATAATTCGTTCTGTGCTTGTATATCAAAGAGAATTTCCCTCATAAGAAATAATGTAAACTCGGATGATTCGTTCCACAACCCAAAAATAGTCATATAAAAATAGTTAATACAAAATAAAAAAATAAAATAAAAAAACCCTGCACTTTATCTTTTGAAAAGATTCATGGCTGTAGGAACACACACACATACCAGTTTACTGATGGAGACACAAACGCAGAATAAAAGATGCTTTACACGCACACACGTGGTCACAGTGTTATGGTAAACAGTACACGCACACGTGGAAGTTATCTATACGAGTGACACGCGCTGAGACCGAGCATGGGGGACGATTTCCCACAATTCCGCAAGAATAACCACTGGCTCAGTTGCGATTATGTGAC
>JAQMYL010000039.1:8786932-8799814 GCA_030014365.1 Clarias pachynema | reverse complement strand
ATGTATATATTATATAAATGTGTTTATATAGAAAATGCATATATCATATGTGTTTAGAAAATGCATGCATATATATTTATATATATATATAAGGTATTGATATAAATAATAAGGTATTGATAATAGTGTATTTTAAATGCCATGGATTCTCTTTCTCAGAATCACAGCACACATCATTCAGTCTGTATTGTAAAAAATTAATTCAAAGCGTTTTTTGGTTTCTCATGAAATGTTTTTGACCATCGAAGCTTTTCATGCTTGCATGAAACAAGACACGGAATGCTTTTTTTTTTTTTTTAGCATTGAAAAGGTACAAAAAACAAAACGCCAATATGTAATTATAATAGATAATGTATATTTGTAAAAAAAAAAAAAAAAAAACTTTTTTTTTTTTAAATGTGCAAGTCTTGACAATTGCATAAAACCAGACGTCAAAAATTAATTTTTGCATATCACATCGCCATCTTCTTCAAACCGTTTCTGTGTCTCAACAATTATACTCAACAGTATAATTGTACATTTAATTTCATGACACATTTATTACTTAATGGATTTTTTAATAGTCGTTTAACCATTCAAATTATAAAAAAAAATATTCTGAGGTAAAAATCATTTTAAACTGTATTGCAACTTTAACATTTGTATTGAAATATTTAAGTATATTAAATATATAAAAATATAATATATAAATATATTTAAATATAATATTGTCTAAGTATCGTTGTTTGTTGTGATGGCTCTTAAGGAAATAGAGTATTAGTATTTTATTAATATTTACACTATTTGGCAGACGCCCTTAACCAGAGCAACTTCATTTTTATCTCATTATACATCTGAGCAGTTGAGGGTTAAGGGCCTTGCGGAAACCCACTTGGTGGTCGTGGGGTTTGAACCTGTGACCTTCTGAATCATAGTCCAAAGCCTTAACCATGGAGCTACCGCTGGAAAAAAATTTAGTATTAATTGTTTTTTTGCTTATTTTTAAAAACAATACGATATTTTGATATGTAGTTTTATCATCCATCTAGGTGACCTTTTTAAACATGTCAGAATATTATTTTAAATGATGTCAGGAACAAAATGCACACAATTTTAAATGTATAACTGTATTGAACACTGGTGACCTCTACTGGTTGACCTGCTGTTATTGCAGTTATTTTCTAAAGTGTCACTACTGTACCTTTTTAGTGATTTTATTGTTTGCATTAGTTACAGTTTTTTTTTTTTTTTTTTTCTTCCTGTCTTTCAGCTACGAGAAGCGGCTGTTCTAATGAAGACAACTAACACCAAGAACACACACACACACACACACACACACAGTACATTAACATGCAATCATACACAGCCATTGGATTGTTTGAAGACACTACTAAATCAGATGAGCGCACAGATGACCACCTTACATACGCGCATGTGCACAGAGCGGCGATGCATCCATGCCCATTTCAAAACCCACACTTCCCTTTTCTTTGTCTTCCAGGCCTTTGTTGAGCAAACCCACTGTGCATGTGTGTGTGTTTTAATTTTAAGGACATGGCCAATGGAACAGAAAATAATAACTATTGTAATGTACTAATATTCATAGGCATTCATTAATTCAAATACATTTTTTACAGAAAAACATTCTTTGTTTTAATTTTTGTTGTTCTGAATTCCACCTCTTCCACATTGAAACAAACAGCACACTAATGAAACTCGATCTGAGAGAATTTATTGGAGTCATTCTCCAGGCTCAAAAAAGAGGAAGCAGTGCTGTGGTTGTTTTTTTTTGTTTGTTTTTTTTCCCCCCTCACACTGCAGTAATAGATTTAAAACAAGATTCAAAACTGCAAAAGATTTACTCATCACAGAGTCAGTTAATTCCCTGAAAATAAAGTCATTAGAATTAAACGTAGTATCTGGGAAGTAAAGTTTGTATACTTTATATGACAAATATCGATATGTATGAACAGTGTCAGATTTCCGCACCAGTGCGTTCTTCCTCATTTAGCCCGTGGGTCTCGAGGGAAGCAGTCTGCACCTCCAAAACCACCGGACTTTCCAGACATGGGCTCCATATACACACACACACACACACAGAAGGACACAGACAAGGGTGAACACACACCTGGACAGGTTTGGTTCAGGACTCCAGGTGTCTCATTAAATGAAACTGAATATTTAACTGATTTTTCAACTGTCTATTCACATAACCTATTCATATTTAGATGAGATGAGATGGCTCATGATCGACATGCTGTTAACAGGATGAGATGTAACCAAAAAAGAAAAATTAGACCTCACTATGACTGATAAATGCAGAGTCTGCCAAAAAAAAAAAAAAAGAATAACATATGTATATATTATCACATCATAATATTATCATATACAACATAGTAATAAATTTGGTATTAAAAGTTTTTCTTTTTCTGAAATGCGTATACATTTTTTGTCTGATTCTGTATGTTGAGCAAATTGCGATTGTTCCAAATCACAGTGATATTAGATGAATGAAGTAGACTTCATGATGTGCTGTTAGAGGAAACTCCACACTGGCTGTAAGATTTTATTCCTTGTTTGTACCACACTTCTGGTAAAATCTCAACATTTTGGTTAGAAGGTCAAGGTAAAAATAAATTCATAGTAAAAATAAATTTAAAAAAATTATAAATCACAGCTAATGCTCATATTGACAGCCTCTGACTTCACGGCACTCGTGTATACACTGAATACAAGAACGCTGAACGTTACTTAATGCATCAGAATCGGCGTTACACGCGGATACGATTTCCTCCCCTAGTGAAACAACTGTTGGGCCAATTCTGATATACAGTACTCGGATGACCCCAAAGAAGAAAGTCGAGTGGTGTTAGATTTGGCTTTATTCAATTTTTTGCCATCTTGGGGCTGACATAAAAAGACAAGCATCAAACTGCTTATAAGGAAAAAGTTTATAAATCCAGACTTTTGAGCCACACTGTGTTTCTTGCCTTGTTCTATAATACGTTACTATTTCTATAGTAACATCTCATTCACAGGGCCTTGTATGATGGGTGATCTACATGATCTAAACCTAATTAAGAATGTTAATTATCAAAAATCATTAAACCTTCATATTGCTGTATGCGTTTTTTGTATGGAGATGTTTGTTTAATATTTATGGAAGGAGTCTCCAGTTTCAGTGCTTTGTCATGTTTTTCCATCACACTAAAGGGCCAACATTGGCATTCACAATCCTCCAATTACCAGTGAACCTTCATTAAAAAAAAAAAGTGTATTCACACAATGTATTCAAGACGTGGTTATGTTTTTGTAGGCATTAGAATAACGTACATTATTGTGCACAAGTCTTGGCATGTACAAAGAAATGCTATAAAGAAAAGATGCTTGTAAAAATTAAATATTAATTAATTAATTGAAAAAAAAAAATTTTAATAAGAAAAAGGTACCAAACTTTTTTACATGGTTCTGTTTTTGCAGACAAAAGTAGGTTATGAGATCATTACTTCAGTGTGATCTTTTTTGTGTGAAACGTGGTGCATCATGTAATATGTTGCCTCCTATAATCCCACATTTAATGTCATACAAATACATTATTTCTTTATATATATTCTTGTTGGATTTTTTTTTTTATTAACACAATAATGCAGCTATCATAAAATGAACATTTAAGACCAAATTGTATTTAAAAAAAAGACTTAGACACTCCAAGTACTAAGGGTCTAAGACAGTACTAAAGTACTGTAGCCTAAGTCTATATTGCACAAAACCATTCCCATAAACACATGTCCAAATGTTCTTATAGCTGTTTCAAACCACAGTCAGAGTGCATGTATATACTTACAGTACTTAAAGAACAAAAAGCCAAACAGTGAAATAAAAAGTATAAAATTAATGAATCCATAGGCGACAGTTGTAAATGTCTGTAAATGCAGTTGCAAAAACAACAAAAATGTCTAATGCTTATTTGATTATTTCTAAGATCAGCAATTAACTACATTGTTTTCATTGATGTTTCGTATGCACAAGGTGTGCATCCACATGGATACCATCAAGGTAGAGTATTATATATATATTTTTTTTTTAGAACATCAGAGCGATGATTGGATATCCTGATTCATGTCTAAAATGTTGCCATCCCAGGAACTATATTAGTGGCCCAAACATGTGGAAATGGAGTGGACTGTATGGATGATGTGGCAATAACTCCCAGCTGAGATTCCTGTAATGTGGAAGTTATGTTCATAAACAATTGTGTGTACAATTCCCACAGACAGATGCATCTATTCCACAGGTTGGTGACAAGTTATCCATCAATTTTCAAGGGTCATTTGTTCCACTCTCTGAGTGTTCACCAGCAGTGGGCTCCAAACCTCCCTACATACAGCTTGTTGTTTTACTCCGGCTAAGAGTCTCATCACTGTACTGTGTTTAAGGTCTTCTTTAAATGGGAATAAATTTTACCCCTCCATTCACAAGAAATTGCATCATGAGGTTTCCTTCATTACATTCACTGCTTTTACTAACTCCCATCAGACGATCACACAATTTGACTGTAGTTGTTTGACTGATTAGTCAGAAGCTGTTGATTAATGTTCCATAAGAGTGACTCTGACAGTACATCCAGCTCTAATGCAAATCACAGGTTTATATTCATACCTGATTTCAAACACATTTTTGCTTCCGGAGTAACAACACATACACAGAGAGGTGAATGGCAGATGCTTCACGTTATCAAAGTGGATAAATAGTTTGTTATTGAAAATAGAAACCTGTTAAAATTTTTCGTGTAATACTTCTAAAACTGTATATAATTCCTAAATCCTGCTTTTTGGAACAAATCAATGTGTTAATTAGTAAATATTGAATATGTTGAACATTTAAGCTACAGTGTAGCCTGGATTGTGAGCAGATTAAAAGGAGTAAGGTTATTATTATTGTTATTATTATTATTATTTTGCACAACTTTTTGCAGGTTTTAACATACTCAAAAAACAGTTTGTGTGGTGTGCCTGGGTGGCAATGGCACAGGTGCTTGGGCCCGCTCATCGCTGCTTGAAACTATAATAATAATAATAATAATTATTATTATTATTATTATTATTATTATTATTATACACAAATAAAAACAAGATAATCATTTAAAATCAGCCTAAAATCACTGTTTGATGAACGTCTTGAAGTGCATCTATGCCTCAATGCACAGACTCCCAAACCCGAGCCTGGAAAATCCCCTCTGTACATTTCAGTTTTTTCCCCAGCTCCCAATATACCGCTTTCACTGTACCAACTAATAAACAGCCGTTTTTTTAAAAAGTGTGTATGTGTGTCTGTTTGAGCTGGGAAAATACTAAAATGTGCAGTTTATTCCAATTTTTTTTAATTATACGGTTTATACTTTACATGGGTTTTTGGTTTCATCCAAATCGACTTACAAGCTGAGATCTGTGAAGTCATTCCGGCACACATTCTGGTGTGTAAATCACAATCTTTTGGGAAAGTGCTGTACGGGGCTGAGGGTTGTCTTGTCCATGACATGTACATGTGATTAAGTTTAAAGTGAAACATTAATATCCAGCTATCTTGTACAATTTAGCCCATAAACATCAGGAGACTGAGGGCCTACAGTGTGTTTGCGGTGTGTATTTAAACACCACAGCTCCTAGATATACGTCCAGATAGTTAAAAATTGTGCTTAGTTAAAAATGAAGTTTAAACGTGTGTGAGCTCGAGTTTAAACTGTCTGTTCCTAGATACAGAGAAAGGGGGTCACTGAGCCGCCACCACCACCAGAAAACTGTATACTCGATATTGGTTTCCCAACCTAGAAGTAGCTCAGAAAGGCAAAATGGAGCAGTTTAAAGAACAAAATCAACAAAATAGGCTGCAGTCATATGTCACCTTTTCTAATACTGTCTAAAATTCAAAACAGCTTGTGTTGCTTGCTCCTGTTGTGGCAGCACGGTGACTCTTGCACCTCCATGGTCCAGGTTCGATTCCCACCACAGGTCTGTGTGCAAAGACATGCAGGCTAATTGGAGTTTGCAAATTGCCAAAATGTGTGTGATCTACGATGGATTGGCATCCCGTCCTGAGCCCCCCTGTGACACTATATACAGGATAAACCGGTATAGACGATGAGTGAGTGAGTGAGTGAGCGTTATTGTCGTACAACTCAGGGTTATGGAATTAATGTAGATTTGCTGACAAAAATTTGATTGTGTGTTCAGAGCTTCTTGTTGTTTAAGGAATAAAACGTTACAGTGCAGGCTTTGATGGAAAATAATCAAAGACAGTATGGTGTAATATTATTCTAAAACAAGGGGAGTTGAAAGTTGAAAATGTCCATCTATTATTCTGTTATACCACTGTAATTAGCCAGCAATGACAATTTATTAATAAACAACAAATAATACTTAGTATAAGTAGTAACTATTCAATGTTGTGAAAAATCCGAAAAACAAGTTCCTGTTGTCACATAAGTTATAGCAGTTGTAAATAGTCATTACCTCACCAGATTAAAAAGAAAATCTTTTTTAAAATACAATTAACTGAATTAACTGAAAAATCTGAATACACAAAATTATCTTTCCCCGCAGGCATTAATATAAAGCTGTGACTTGGATTACGGCTCGATCTTCTGTCAGTGTTGCTGTTATGGAACATTAATCAACCCCGTCTGACTAATCAGGTTTCAGAATTCAGCAGAGATTATGTATTATGAATGCACTAGTACAGCCAGTCAAACCAGGAGTTGTGAGGAAATTTCTCATGAATGAAGGCGTCTGTTGGTGATGAGACTCTTAGCCGCGGTAAAACATCTGAACGGTGCAGACGGTTTAACGAAAGCTGGACGTATGTGAGTGACGATCCTGAGCGAGGTGTCTCGCGAACCTGTGTTCTGTTATTCTGTGCAAGCAAAAGACCTGATTTGACTTGAACACCACTAATAGTTATTTACTATGTAACACTGCAACATAAAACACATGTGCATATATATATATTCCATATATCCATGTTTTCTAGATGGTTATGTAAATGGATTTTACTGCTACATTACTTGCTATAAGTTGCAAAAGTTTAATATCAAACATAAACTGCAGTTGATTTGTGAGACAAATTGCCAGATTATTCCTTTAACCACTGAGCTGTCTTTGTTTCATGTTATTAGAGACAATGATTGAAATTAAGCACAAACCTTCTCCACATGGTAACTCGGCGAACAATAAAAGGAAGGAAATCGCTTTGAAAAACATAGTGTCTGAAAAGTTTTAAGGATATACAGGGCATAATGGATGAGAAAGAGGAGAAGGCCAGAGGAAGAGAAGGATGGTGGGAGTGTCTGTGGGCAGCCCAGTGAAGAAGTGAAAGTGAAAATGTTTCTCAGATTTCTGAAGAGGAAGTGTGCACTTATAAATACTCACACATATTCACATGAACAGACAGAACTGAGCAGCACGGCTGAGAGGGAGAAGTGAGAATGGCCAGGACGGCTAGGACTTGGCGGTTCTTCAAGGTAACGCTCAAATCATGTTCATTTTATATTTCTATGCTACATGCTTTTTCGCTTAGCTTGTCACTTTTGCTATGTTTTCTTTTTTTTTTTCTTTCTTTCTTTTGTTGTTTTAAAGTCACTCTCTAGTTGTTTCCCTTTTACTTGCCAGTATGATTATTTCCCTTTCGTTTCTTCACACCCGTACGCACTATTATAAAATTTCACAAGCTTCTGCTTTTATTCGCTTCCCTACAGGAACACAGAGAGAGCCGTTAAAGGAAAAGTAAGAAAGAGTCTTCAAATCAAAAAGGGCACTATCGAATACCAAGAGGTGTTTCATCCCTGCTGTTTGTCCTTTTGTCCCTATTTGTCTTCTGCTTTGTGAAGTCAAAGTGCAGGAAGTGTATGTACATAGACTTTGTCTAGAAATAATGTGACATTTTTAATACACCGCACATTCCTTAATGCGTCCTTTCGTAACCTTATCACGTATCCTTTCTAATTGTGTCCAGTAAACTGTCAGCCTATGCTTGAGATACTTCTCTTGTTATATTGCTGTGTTTTTTCGAATGGTAAACAGGTTTTTCAGGCCCCCTGACTTTTAGATAGAGGAAGATAAATAGACAGGATTGGCTTCAGCCATGAAGACACTGACGACAACCGTGATAAAACAGTCTAAAGAATGTATGAGCCGTAATCAGATTTTCCAACGCGCATAACTTTGTGTTTTTCTTATGTCCTCCACGCGTAGAGCGCGACCATAATGTGTACGTCATGAATGTACTTTTTAAAGGCTATGAGACAGGACATCAATCATGTTGAATTGAAATTGTAAAATATTGAGGAATATTTCAGCAGTTGGTGTCACTGATCTGAATTCCACCTGTTGTATATTTTATGACCCTCGAACTTCGAGACCTTCAGCGGCTGGGTGGTTAACGGAACCCATAATGCAGCTGATTGGTTCGTGAACAGCTGGATGTGGATTCCGTTTCCCGCCTTTCCTGCAAAAAGGTGACATTTCTCCAGACAGTCTCCATTTCATATCTGGTGTGTTTGAAAGCAGCTAACTTGGTTATTTTGTGAGTAAACATATTAGTATGTTTGATATAGATTATAATCGACTTAAAATGATGGTGAGTTTTAATTTAGCTTAGTTTTGGAAGTACTGTACCTTTAAGTTGATTTAGTGCCGTCCATTAGTTTCACACTTTCGACAGGAGAAATTGTTCTGATGTTGCTGCGGAATGACACGTTTTCTCCCGGATTGCCAGATATTCTAACCGCCACCGGGAACTTCGTGTCAGCCAGCAGTAATATCCAAATCTATCAATCAAATAGATATCAATAGCTTGATTATCAAAATTACATTCCGGGGCTCTTTGAAAATAAATTGAGGAAAAAATTTAATATTTATGTTGTTTAATAAATATATATATTTTTTAACAATTGATGATGTATCTCTCTTTGTTCTTTTTATGCTGCACACATTTCTGGTTTGTACATTTGAGGTTGAGATTTATTTACACCTATTAATTGTTACAGATTTTAAAAGTAAAAACCTATATATTTCTATTAATTACATTTTCCAACATTACACATCCTCATATCAGACATTACTTACAGTGCATCACTACATTCATCCATAATCATATATATATATATGTAAAGAAGCTAATAGTTGACTTTTGAGCATCAGACAAAGAGTCAGTCTAAACACCTTGCACAGCTTAAATATTATAAAACATTACACCATCAACAACATCCAACCGCCATCATTGTAGCTAATGGGTTCATGGTGATATGATAGGCAGAACCGCCATCAGGTCGATTTATCCTATATGTGGCTGATGCTAAAGACAATCAAAACAAACCAATGCTATCGGATGCATACAAATCATAAAAGAATTATCCGTTCAATTCAGCAGTAATATCATGTCTAATGAATCTGTCATATAAAACGTACATGTAGTAAATTATTTACTATAATTTCTTTCCTCCTAAATATTGGGGAATGACTATAAATAATATTAGGCAGTTTACAATGAAACGCTTACACACACATACTATATATACTGCATACGTGCATGCTCCCATACATACCATCAATCACAAACACACACAAGTCATTAACTTTAATGAATTAAATTTAAATGTACAAATGATCCCAACAATTAAATATACTTGATTCTATTAGCAAATTATTAATATTACAGAACGTGGCTTAGTGTTTAGCACTGTCGCCTTGCACCTCCAGGGTCCGGGTTCGATTCCGACCTGGGGTCTGTGTGCATGGAGTTTGCGTGTTCTCCCCGTGCTTGGCACCCCGTGCACAGAGCGTGTGAGTGTGTGTGTGCCCTGAGATGGACTGGCACCCTGTCCAGGGTGTACCCCGCCTCGTGCCCTAAGTCTCCTGAGATAGGCTCCAGGACCGCCGCGACCCTCTATACAGGATAAAGTGAAATAGACAATGAGTGAGTGAGTGAGTGAGGGAGTGAGTAATATTATAGACTCTGAACCTTTTGCCGAACATTGTGAAATAACCACAGCGTAGATATCAGTGGCAGGTAACCATCAATATTTCATGTCAATTAGAGTAACGCCCCTAACTGAAATGGCTTCAGTGAAATGAGGTCATGCTGGCTCTATGAATTGCACCACTTTTGTATAATCAGATCTTATTATCATGCTAGCTATTATTTGAGTGTTTAGCAATAAAGCTAATTAGCTAATGCTAATTCTTTTGTGAAAAGGATAATAAGTTCCCATGACCAACTTTTCTTTTTTCTTTAGTGAATGTTTTAATATTTTACTTTAAATTTGTAAGTGAATACAAAAATTAAAATTTAATGCTGTACTTTTCCAACATAGTTATATTATTTTACAACACTCATAATAACTATTTGATAGGTTTAAAAAGATTTTTAAGAAATAAGAAATTATAAGGTTTTTAGATGAATTAAAAGAAGAATTATTCCTTGTTTTTATCTAATGATGCTTATTGCCACATCTAGATAAACTTACTGTTTGAGCCCGAATGGGGAGAGAAGGACAAACGCAGACGCACACAAGATGTGTCTGAAGATTTATGCTTATTATCTGCATAGGGAGCATATTGAAGCTTTTGGCCCTGTGCCCTGTGTCACGTACTGTACATCAAAAAAACCAGTCATTTACATGGAAGTCATAGAGAACCCTGAAGACCGGCAGACTATAGGAAATGCATTCACATTTTCCGGTTTGAACCAAAGTGATCATTATAAAACTTTACACTCTCCTTAAGCCCATGCAGACTTAGCAAACCTCTCTGAGGCTAAAGAAATATTGTTTCATTCTCTAATGGGAATTGGCGTAATGGGTTCCATCAAGCATCCCATCAGGTCCTTATGTTTTATAATGGTTTCTAAGAGACCACTTATTCTTGATATAGAATTGTTTCGTGTGTTAAATCCCTTAGAAGTCCATTAGGTCCATTAAATCTCCATTAAACCACCGTTTATTACCATCACTGGACTCCTGGGGGAACTTTGAACCTTTTTTTAAAATTAACCCCAGTGTTTTGCTAAAAGATGAAGATGAATTACAAATCATTGTAAAATCTGTAAAGTTCTGTTTAGGACATGTTTAGGATGCCTGCTGTAAATGCAGTATAATTTTACTTTACATTATGCACTGATCAGCCATATAATTTAAACTACCTGCTTAATATTGTGTAGGTTTTTCGTTATGCTGCTAAAACAACTCGGTGAGACTTGGCAACTCACATCCCTGGCTACAGTAAACCGGTTTTACTTCTTTACCCCACTTTTGGTTTAGCCATCAAAATTTGGCACGTGTGTAAAGTCTCACAGACACTTGTCTGTTCTCCTGCTTTCAACACATCAACTTTAAGAACTGGTTGTTTACTTGCTGCATAATGTAGCCTACCCCTTGACAAGGTGGCATTGTAATGAGATAATCAGTGTTGTTCATGTCTCTTCTCAGTGGTTTTAATGCTATGTCTGATTGGTGTATGATTGAAATCTGTTAACTGTTAACTGCAGCCCAACTCAACTTTTGGTTTAAACATTAGACAGTAAAAGTTCAAAAGTTAGGGACTAAAAGTGTAAAACTGCCAGGTGAACAATCCTAAATGAGGCCTAAACATTTCTGCTGACTACATCAAAAAATATATATAAAAAACCTTTGATCTTTACAATTTCACATTTTAGTGCTAAGCTTGATTTCTCATTTTGGTCTTTATTCTTTATATGTGGCTATATAAGTTTCAAACAACACTTTTAGACATATAATGCCCCCATAGTACATAGGCTATTGTAGGTTATTTCATATGCTATGTCCATCAGGGAGGAAGTACGGAAACTTTGTGGGATTCAGCCAACCACTGTGAGCACTGATATGAACGTCTTTGCCTGAACAAAGAGATATTGCCTAGATAATAATTCACACTCAAACTTACTGTACGATTCATTATGAGACCTCATGTAGTTGTTTGAACTGTGCAAATAACAAATCATTTAAATCAAACCATTACTTAAACTCCACAAAATTTCCCAGTAGCTACACTATTTAAATCACCACCATGCTGACTAGAATAAAAACATTCTAAACATTAATGACTGAAACAAACAGACTTATTACACTGATCAGCCATAACAAATCACTTGACTAATATTGTGTAGGTCCTTTTTCTATCATCAAAACAACCCCAATCCATCATTGCATGACTGCCACAAGACCCCTGAAGGTGTGCTGTGGTGGACCTCTGAAGGAGTTAGTAGCATATCATTTAAGTCCTTCCTATCATAAACAGAAATACATTTATCAGCAAATTGTGCTGTGGGATTGATCCAAACAAGATAGCCTTTGCTTCCCATACAGATTAATGAGCCCCAGACACCCATTACTTTTACATTACCATTCCAAACTAGTGCTTCTTTGGACTAGTTTTAGTAGGTACTAACCATTTTATACCAGAAACATGAAGAAGACCTCTTGTTTTGAAGATGCCTTAACCCAGCTGTTTTACCATCCCAATGTGCCCCCTGTTAAAGTCTTTCCTGATAAATATCCTTACTTGCCTATTTTAAATTTATTTTTTTCCATTTACTAGGGTACCAGTCCAAGCATGCACACACTCACTCACACACTACGAGTAATTTGGAATGTGAAAACACCAATAAGTGTAATCAGCATGTATTTGGACTGTAGAAGAAAACTGGAGTTCCCCAAGGAAACCCATCAAGCATGGACAAAAACATGCAAACCCCACATATACACACAGACCTGAAGTCAGAAAGTCAAGGAATCCCCGACCCCACGGTGGTAACTACCAGAGGTGGAAAGAGTAATAAAATTTTGTACTCAAGTAAAAGTACTGTTACTTCAGTGAACTTTTACTGAAGTAC
>JAQMYL010000039.1:8761851-8777252 GCA_030014365.1 Clarias pachynema | reverse complement strand
AATAAAATATTCCCAAATATTTAATATAGGCTATAGGGAATTGCACGCAATATACATGGATTTTTTTATTTAATTTTCTTTTTAATGACCCGCCCCGCAAATAAAGCGACAATTTCCTTACCCGCCCCAACCCGACCCGCGGGGTCCGCGGGCTAACAGACGACCCGCGCATCACTAACGCGCATACAGTACACATATGTCCCATAGCATAGTGTTCACCCAGAACATCAACACATTAACGCTGATTAACAATTATGTACCAGTGATCTGGTGACAGGATCGAAGGCACCTAAAGCTCACCCATGCTCATACGGACCAAAGGTCAGGCCGTCTGGTCTAATCACACAGAAAAGCCAACGCAACACAACCACTGACAGAAGTTAATGTAAGAAAATGGGGGTTACTGATCAGGGAAGGAAGTATTTAATGTTTTTTTATGGAAGACTTAAGGAAGAGGCTGGGAGGAAGAGGGAGAGAGTAAGACCTATAGATGGCGATAATGCAACATACTGGATGCCAATCACCGTAAAACAAAAAACAAGGACGACGAAGGAAGAAGAAGAAGAAAAGTCAACGCTGGCCGCGATTGAAAGGCACCAGAACACCCAGTGCACCACAGCCTGCCGCACACAGGGCCTGGCAGGCAAATTCCCTAATGATCCTAATCTTATTAATCACTCATCACAAAACAAGTCTGATCCACAGAGACGCCACCTCGCAACCCACAGCACTCAAAGCATCCGCTGCCAACATCCTGGTGCCACACACCACAACACACCCCCAGAGGTCTTGTGGAGTCATGACCCCAGAGAGCAGAGCTGCCCAGGTGGCACAGAGGGAACCTTGGGCATTATTATAATGTTTTGGTTGATGTTAATATTTTAATGGATGCTTCGGATACTTGTACCTCATTAACTCTACTCCCTTCGTTGGCTTCCTGTCGTTGCCTGCATAACAATGATGCTTGCAAAAACTGGGCCAGCCCCCACTTACCTCAAAGCACTTCATGCACCCTGCACTGCACCACGCTCAGTCTGATCCTCTAGCACTGCTTGACTGATCCCAGCATCTCCCAGGGTACAACAGAGCACGTGCATCAAGTCTCTTTTCTGTTCTGGCACCTAGGTTTTGGAACGAACTTCCTTCTGATGTCTGAAGGCAGTCACTAGCAGTCTCTAAACCATGTCAAAAAACCTACCATACCTGGGTTTTTCAAAGGCCTTAATGCATTTCTGTTAAGTCTGTTTAGGTATACTGAGTATATTACACCGAGCGTAGCCCTGCTCTATGCTGTGTCACACACCTTCCGTTCTGTCCATCATTACAAAATCGACTGCCACATGACCGCCACTGCCCCAATCTTACAATATTAGACTGGTCGGCTCACAGTGACAGAGCAATGTGTGTTGTTGAGATTTGCAAACTTTATATACATTAGGTAGCTCCATTATTGCACATTGGAATAGTACAGTCTTTTCATCAGTGTTGGTTTCTGACAACCAGATGTTTTGTGGTGAGCAAACTGTTCTCACTCCCAAGAGATTTAAAAACCACAGCAGATTTACTGCACCTGATGCATTCGAGGCACCCACACACTACCACGTCAGTGTAACTGCTGTGCCGGTGCACAGCTCCTCGGCCATGGAAGGCTATTTCATGAAGCCACTGCTGGATAGTTCTTGTCCTGATGTTGCTTTCAGTGGCAACTATCCTCTGTGAGGGGAAACAAAACAGGTCAAGTGAACATTACTTTGCTGTGCACGGTAGCACTCTAAGTTTGCATGGTCTACTGCTTCGTGGCTCAGGTGTTGTTAGACTTTCAGCTCACAATAATGGTGCTTAAAGTTGACCGGGGCAAATCTGTCAGGGCAGAAACTTGTGAAACAAACTGACTTATGAGAAACGTGTCATTTAAAGTAAGTAAAGTCTTCTACTGTGCCAGATTTTGTGTATAGATATTACTGTACATGGCCATGTGCTTGATTTTGTAACAGTCTGGCTGAAACACCTGAACTCATTAATTAGGAGGGGTGTTCATACTTTTGGGAATGTAGTGTGTGTGTGCGTATCTATCTATCTATCTATCTATCTATCTATATATATATATAAAATCAAACACAAATAATTCGATCCATTCCAGTGTGTTTGTGTGTGTGTGCATGCAAATCCTTTTCAGATTAAGAAGAGCACAGATGAAAGAAGCTTCAGAGATGAAATATGGAGAACAAGTGGAAGGTGAGTTCAGATGAATATACTGTATGTATCTAAATGTGTGTGTGTGAGCATTGTGCATAAGAGATACATGTACGTTATATGTGAAAGTGATCAATTTGTTCTGGTGACCTTGTAGGACAGACTTGGGATGACATCATCAGAGTGATGACTTGTGCCACAGTGAGGTTTGAGCTGCTCTCCACAGCACACACTAGCCCAGTGAGTGTGTGTGTGCGCACCTATGCATGTATGTCTGATCACGTTAGAGTGTGCAGTAGGCATTGTTACATGTAACTTAAGAGAATGTGTGTGAATGGTTAAAGTTGTTTTTGTATATTATAATATGTTTATATTTAGGGTATTATTCCAGAGACAGTGACTAAAATCTCTTTTCTGTGATATCAGGTGACTCTGGATGTACAGCGTGAGGTGGGCGTGTCCACAAAGGGTCCTAGGGGAGGAGTCTTTGTGATGTATAACTGTGCGAGACTACACACGCTGTTCAGCAGCTACGAAAAAGGCGTGGAGCAAGGTCAGGCGCACGCGGTAGTCCTGTCGGAGAACATTTTACTGTACTGTTTGAAAATGTAATATTTACATATTTAAATGCAAAATGTGCACATTTCAGTGTTTTATATCCAGAACACACTTTTCTCTCTTTTTTTTTTGTTGGTAAATTACTTATTATTATTGCATTATTATTACACTTATTGTTATTATAATAATAATTATTATTACAGTGGTACCTTGGCGTAAGAACACCCTGCCTTATAAATTTGTACCTTAAGGACTGAAATTTAGTAATAAATTTGCCTCGGCATATGAAGAATTTTTGGCATACAAGCGAGCGAGCCGAACCAAGCGGCAGCTAAGTTAAGCGTGCGTCCCTGAGCCGTTCAAAACTTGGCACGGACAGTAGCAAGAAAAAAAAAAGGGAGCCTCCCTTAGTTTTGTTTTTGAAGTAGCCGGTGCCAAGAGGAATTCTAAATTAAAAATGAATTAAATGTATATGTCGGGGTACCACTGTATCAGGAGCAAACTCAATTTTAATAAAAATTTTTTTTCCAATTTTTCAAATACCGAGTGCAGCACTAAAACCAGTGATTGATTATGCAGCCTGTGGCTTTTTAAAATGATACACTCGTTTTAATTAATGTGTAATGACTCTCCTGCAGGCGTCTATCCCGAAATCCCTGCTGGCACAGAGTTGGATTTTTCCTCTCTAAAAGAGGAGGTAATTGAGCACGGCATTGATTTTATACAAAGTTCTAAAGAAATCATTGCAAAAATCGTTCAAATCCCCTGCAGTAAAATCATGTCTCCACTAGGGGGAGTGGCTTCTTCTTTTCAATTACCTCATTCCATTCTCGGAGCTTCTGGACCAATCAGGACAGACACTGGAGCTGGAAGGAGCAGGAGCCAGAGTTAATTTAAGAACAGAGCAGGTTTGTCGTTCGGTCAGTTTTCTGAAACACCACTAGATGTATGTTTTGTGACATGAACATTTCTGCTAATCTACATGGAAATGCATTTATTTTATTGTCTTATATGTTAAATAGAATAACAATAATATTAAAGTCAGTATTGAATTCCCTTGTACTGTATCTTCAGGATGTCTCTGTTTTGTCAGCTTTGTCTTTTGTATTGTGCAGGTCTGCAGATTCCTGGTGTCCCTCAGTAAAGACTTTAGTTCCTATTATAACAGGGTCCATGTACTTGGGGTAAGACTCCTACAGCAGCATGGAAACATTGATTAATGTAATTTAAACAGTTCACATGGAGTTCAGTGACATTAACCTCCAACCCTTTCTTGCATCGTCACACTTTTTTTCCTCTCATCTTCTTATCTTTTTTTTTAAACGATCCATCTGGCTACCTTCCATCTGCTTTTTCTTCTTCTTTTCTTTATCCATCATCTCTTCTCTCTTTCTTCTTTGTCCCTCTGTCTCACTATGTAGGAGCCGTTACCTCATCTTTTTAATCAGATGTTTTGCCGGCTGTTGTTGCTGAAGGCTTTGAGGGAACTTTACCACAGCGCCTTGGCTTCATTAAATCTGCCCCCGATTCCACAGCTATAGCCCCGGGCCATTTGACACCCCAGTACGTCTAAACGAACACTCCGTATTACATAGAAATGTGCCTGGAATGTTTAAACATAAATAACTAAGAATATACCTGAGAATTGCTCCAAATCTTCTATGATCATCCAGAAACACACCAAGAAGTATTAAACAACTTGTCCGGGAAGTAATGTAATACACTGCCTGGCCAAAAAAAAAAAAAAAAAAAAAAAGTCACCATTTCAAAACGGTCAAATTATTGGTTTGCATTAAGCAAAGAGAATTACTGCCTGATATTTTATTAAAACCTGGAGGAATAATGCTGAACCATAATTGGATCACTTAAATGCTTGCATAGTAAAAAAAATAACCAGTAGAAATCACAGCCATGTTTAATAGTGAAAGTAAAAGCATTTTTCGCACATGGTGCTACTTGTATCCATCGTGCATACCGCTCAGTGTTCAAACATCTGAATGTAGTGTTATGACTTGAGGTTGCTTCAGTTGGTCAGGTCTGAAGTCGGTAATGTTATGTGGCAATAAAATGAAGTCAGCCGATGACCTGAATGACCAGGTTATCACATCTATGGATTTTTTTCTTGCATTATGGCACGGGTATACTCCAGGACTCAAGTTGTAAAAGAGTGGTTCTGGGAGCATGAGGAATCATTTTCCAGCACATGGCATGCCATAATCCAAGCTAAAGGAGATAAGGAGATTGAATGAAATATTAGTGCTGTTTTTTTTGTTGTTTTTTTTGGTCAGACAGTGTACTTGCTCTGGGTCCTTTATCCTTAATTTCATTTATCGCAAACTATGATATTTAATTTAATACAACTAAAAAAGTCTGAATTTCTATCAGCAATTGTCTGCAGAAAACACATACCATCCACAACACAATTTTACACAATAATAAATACTGCACCCTAACTGTCCTTTGTTATTGTTATGTGTTTCCCTTTACACCACAGTCTCTGTTGTGCTCGTTTTACTAGTTCCTTGTTTCTATAGTAACGGCTCATTAACAGGGAGTTGTGTAGTGGAAGTTCCACACGCAAAGTTTAACAATAAACAGGTTTCGAAATGTGTTGTATATCAAAAAAATTGTCCATTCATTGATATGATGCGGTTTGCTGTAATTGGAGTTTCATTTTGCAAAAGAAATACTGAGAGTGTTAGAGCTTTATGACCAGCTGCATATTTTTGGTCTTAATTACTTTATGATAAAGTGGGAATAAAAACAGGCTGCTGATGGAATGCACTGTCACATCTTTTAAAATTTCCTCTTACGCAGCTTTTATTTCACCCCAGAGGTGCTGCCACTGTTTCAGTTCTCTTGGTGCGGTTTTTGTACTTCTTGGTGCTTTTTATCTCACTTGTCCTTGTATTGTGTATGAGACCTTAACACATAAACACAAACACTGATCATCACTCACAGTTGTGCATTACAGAATAAGGTTTCAATAATGTGTAATAAACTGTATTTAATACATTCATGTATTTAAATTAAGTACACTTATAAAATATTTAAAATTTAAAAATGTTATCTTCATATTTAAATTAAAATGTCAATTATATAAGTAATACATTTAATACATTTTTTTCCCCTAATAATATAATATGTTGTGTACTGTTGAAATAAGTTATATGTATTCATTGATGTTTAAATGTTAAATATACACTCTTGCATTGGTTGATGTTTATTCAAAACATAAAAAAAAAATGTATCCACATGCAGAAGTGGAGGTTATAGTGATTACGGTATAGTGATTAGCAGTATAGTGATTAGCGCTGTTGCCTTGCACCAACGGGGCCGAGGATTCGATTCCTGCCTCGGGTCGGTGTGTGGAGTTTGTATGTTCACCCCATGCTTGGTGGCTTCTCTCCTCACAGTCCCTAAGACATGCAGATTTGACTAATTGGTGTTCCATGGTGTGTGCATCTGTTCCCCGCCTTATGCCTGGTATAGGCTCCGGCCCCAGCGATAGCAGTATAAACTGGGATAGACAGGCTAAGCCGTATAAAAGATAAATGATTGAATGGATACAAAAAGTGCAAAAGTCATTAGCCACCCCTCATTTCTTCATATTGAATTAAATTAAGTGATGTGGATTTAACAAATGTTTTACTGCGACAGGCTGCAATGTGCCTCAACACACATTTTTAAAATGTATTGTTTATGTAACAACCTCAGCAGCAACCTCATTTCCCCTCTCGTCTGTTCCAACCATTCAGCTTTCAGCATCACCAGTATACTAATCAACGCATGATCACCATTCATCATCTGCACCTGTTTCTCACTGGTTTTTGCCTTAGGTTAGATGGGTTTTTATGCTTGAATGATTCATAGTACACACACACACACACTAGAAAAACATTCCTCTGAAACTGCTCAGGTAAAGAGACTGGGGAACTATTCCTCAAGGCTACATTAAAAATACAAGAACGTCTGGCTCTTTGGAAGCAAAATGGGAAGGAATGAGGGACAGTTCAAGACTATTGCACACTCTCACTCACTCCACCATTGTCTATACAGTACCACTTTTGTCACTTAATGTGTCCACAACCTTCTTACTTAAGTCATTATTGTGTGAGCTTAATTTTATTAAGTGACAGTTGGAACATTCGATGATGTCCTGTAGATGACCATGTCAGTACAGCATTTGTTCCAGTCCACCATGAGCCACCACGAGAGTCTTGATACAGACTGACTCTTGTAATAATAACTGGAATTTTTATTACTTCCTGTGACCTTTATTAGTCTGGTGTTATCATTAATCCACACTTGTCACAACAAGCCAATGCTGTTCTTTCTATAGCCTGGATCTGTATACAGTATCCATCCTCTATGTTTCACCCATCTTTAACTCAAGAGGTAAGGTCACTCCTTGTCCATGATAAGTGTTTGCTCACGTTCCTCGAAGGACGTGTGATTTACTGTATATTGTGTGCTCGAGGTGAAGTTGCAGCTTGTAATTCCCTGCCTACAACTGGTAAAAGCTACTGAAAATGCCTGAGTTCCCAACCTGAGGAATACTTCTCCACTACTAGTTCTTTCCCATTTACAGAGCGATGTTGAATCAACATGGTCCAAGATGCTCACTTTGTGACCTGTTTACTGTTCCGCTTAGCTGCTTTTAATTCAGTTTGTGTCAGTATTGCATGTAAATGCGTTAAAATACAGACACATTGAATGTTTAAGTCTAATCGCTGTTCTCACTATAGCTAGCTTCTAGCTACTAATGCTACATGCTATTGTCTGTTGATGTTGCTGTGCTGCTATTTTTACATTTATGGTAAAACAGTACCAATATACACTCACGCCTGTAGCTGTTAAAATGCAGATAAACTAGATTGATGTGTGTTACATGTTTCAAAAGAGCAAACGGAGGACGTTTTAGTTAAGTATGTCAAGGTGAGAAATGACATTGCAATTTAAAAATTTCCACAAACGCAGCATAATGTTGGAAATATAATTGCTTTTATCTTGCGTATCCTGTGTTTATTTTGTGTGTAGCTTGTGCAGGTCCTCAGAAATTATCGCAAGATGCAATACAGATATAAACGCTAGGGGAAGTGTAGCCAGCAGAGATGTCACAAAATGGCGGAAAGTTTTGAGGAGACGTTGTATACTGTATGATCTATCTTTATCACTGCACAGTGACAAATATACATATGAAATCAGTACCGTATCTACAGTAGCTCCTGGTGTGACCGTGTTTGTCTCTGGTGTGCCCCCTACAGGAATCCTTAAGTAACACACATTGTATATATTGCATGCAAGTACAGTATGTGAACAAACAAGTTCATGATGTTGGCGGTTGAATATGGGAATGCATAGTTTAACAGCAAGTATATCTCAGGCTTTAGGTTACCTGAACCCAATTTCGCTATGTAAAGTAATTTTCGTATGAAGATTGGGTGGGTGGGTTTATGCTGTATTAGAAAAATAATTTTTTTAAAGTGGCATGATGTCTTTTTTTTCTTTAAAGGGTAATAGGTTGAGTTAAAATATAATTGATAATTTGATATTTTGATAATTTAGAATATTTTTTTCTGTACCTTGAGACAGCCAAGCCCTGCTGATGTATTTAATGCACAATGCTCCTGCTCCAGAATCTATGGGTTCAAATAGAGTTGGCATTTTAACTCCAGTTATCATTATCAAAAACTATCATGACGTCACGTTGGATTGTGGCTAAACGGCTAAATCCCTCCATACATAGTTGTAAGTTTTCCAGAAGATTGGAGCAAAGTGAAGACTATCACATCAGAAAGTTCAACAAACATGTATGTTCATATACAGTAGCATACAATGATGATTCAAATTATTTGTTACATATACCTTAAAGCACAGTGAAATATATTTTTTTTCAGCAGATAGGGTTAAGAACCGTGCTCAAGGGCTTAACAGTGGAAACTGGCAGTACTGGGGTTCAAACCTCTGACCTTCCAATCAATAACCCAGTAACCCACAGCCTTAACCGATTGAGCCACTACTGCCCTATGGGCATATATCTACATGTAAAATGACCTATGCACCTTTAAAGTTGGAATAACTAATGAATCCTAGGCACAAATATACTTTGCAGCGTATGTACCGGTTTGGGTGTAAAGAATAATCTAAGAAAAAAAAATCTGTCCACATGACCTCAGGTACTCTGGAGTGGCATGAGTTGGTTAGTAATTGGTTTTCTTTCTGCAGTCAATACACAACATTTTTAATCTGCACTGTCTGTGCACACAGCTTATAGGTTATCGATAAAAATTTGTATTGTAAAATTCATTACAGCTGAGCCAAACTGCACGTTTTTACTAGATTTCTTTGTATCTGATAATGGCTTTAATTGGATTTGAGACGTTGTCATCTTTTATTTACAGACACTTGAGCAATCTGCTAAATGCAGGCACCAGATAATGATCGTGTTATTAGTGTACCCTCATTATATATTAGCGTTGTTGTATATTATTGATTAGGCTGGAACTAACGGTGATTAGACACAAATGATCTTCTGGATGATGACTTAAATATGTTCTATTAGGTATGTTTCTGGCTTCATCTATAATAACGGTGCTCACTTCTCATTTCAAAGCTCAGCAGTCCATCGACTTTTCAAAAAACAAGACAGAGCAGAAGAAATCCCTGACTGCTCCAATTCATTCCTTGCTATATGAGGTTTCTGCTATTGGAATATATATATATTTTTAAACCTTGTTATAAAACTGCCAATTTCCCCAACTTGACTCTTTCAGTCTTCAATCTAGTAGGAAGCTGTTTGTGACTCTGCATGATAGCGAACTATAAATAAGCCACCAAAATAAGGTGAGAGATTAGCAGACTGGAGCTGGAGGAAATGTCTCACAATGATAAGTGCAGGAGGGCACAGAAACGAGAGTCAGAGGAGTGCCGACTTATTTCATGCCTCTCCTCTTCAGAGACACCGAGCAGCTCAGGTGACCGTGATAAAGAGAACAAAACCTGGCACGCAGAGCCGACAGGTCCCTCTCTGTGTACTGACTCTTTGCCAGTTTGCATTGGCAAAGTTCCTCGACTGGGTGGCTCATTCTGATCACGTTGTGTGATTGTTTTTTTAAATCTTCTTTCTTTTGGTGTTAATGGGAGATAAACAGCTATTGTGTAAAGGAAGAGTATCAGATAGTGTGATCAAGCAGGTAGACATGCAGTATAAAAAAAATCACCTTGTTTCCTATATAATTGATTTTATTACATTTAGTGCCTTTGACCCCTTATGGTTTTAAATGGTGTCACTCTACAATGTCATTATTAAATTATTACTGTGTAAATCTCAACAATAAATATAATTACAATTAAATTACCATGGTACCCTGGAGTATGAATGCCACGCCTAACAAATTTTCAAAGAAATTTGCCTCGACTTACAATACAGCGCATTTTCAGCATACAAGCGAACAACCCAAGGCGAATCGAATGCCGGCTAAGTGTGTATACGTTCCTACATACAGTACATACAAGTTTTGTTTTGTTTTAGAAATGTGAAGGGCATGAAAATTCTCAGGTAGTACAGTGGCTTAGTGGTTAATACTGTCGCCTTGCACCTCCAGGGTCTGGGTAAGTCAGAGTTCATCTGGAAAGTCCTGACATGTCCTTTAATTTACCAAGCCCAGTGCCCACCTTCCTGTTGATATCACTGTATCAGAAGCTAAACATGGTGGCAGTGACATAGTGCTTTGGGGTTGTTTTGCTGCCAGTGGAACTGGTGCATTGCAGTGGATAGAATAATGAAGAAGGATGAATACCTCAGAATGCCTTAGCATAACTTCAAATGATCAGCTAGTGTTCCAACAGGACAAAGATCAAAGCTTGCTGTGGAATGGATAAAGCAGGATAAAGTTTTAAAGCCACGACCTCATGGAAATTTGGGGATCGTTCTAAAAAATTGGGTCTGTGCCAATTAACAAAATAAATAAATAAATAAATAAATAATTGAATTCTACCAAATCTACAGAGAAAAATGTTTAATTAACCCTCTTGTTATCTTTGGGGTCATTTTGACCACATTCAATGTTTAAAGTCTCAAAATTAATGATTGAAATATTTTTTTCCTACATATTCAGTGACTTTTATACATAAACTTGGATAACAATTTTAATTATGATAATTTTCTGGAGGTTGCAATTGCTGCGGTCAAATTGACCCCAAGGATAAAAGATGTTAGTAAATTTGAAGGTAACAGGAGGGAAATTCAACCAACATTTTACTGGAAAATTGTTGGTGACCACCAAAGGCGCTTGCTAAAGATAAAACAACTTTAAAGAACATACAACCAAATATTACATGTAAGTGCGCTGTATAAGTGTGACTTTGTGTTGATTTCAGAAATATAAAAATAAATTCAAACCCGTTTTCATCTGTTAAAGTCATATGTTGTATAATTATTCTGCCTTAGAAAAAGACCGGGTCAAAAGACTCATTGACACCCCTACGCAGCTATAACATTTCTGTTTGTGAGGGATAAACATACACAATACGGACAAAAGTACTGAATTCAGGTGTTTCAATCAGGCCCAGTGAAGGACAATCTTTTGAAACACTCCAAAATCTTGTGGACAGCCTTCAATGAAGAGTGGAAGCTGTTATACAGTAGCTGAAGAAGGGGGACCAAGTATATGTATTGGGATACATCACTGCAGGTTTGGTGAAATACTTTTGTCCATATACTGTATGTGAATTTACAAACCGTATCATCATTTAATGTGTTTCAAGTTGGACTTTCCATTTAATCATTTACAATCCTCATGTTTTCAGAAAGTACATGCATCCTGAGGACCCAAAATCAATTTGGCCTGTTGTATTTTATTTCTGATCCAGCAGTTTTGCCTAATTGAAAAATTCCTAAGTTTTATTAGCTATAAAGAAAACCCACAAAATGATCCAAATAGTCCTCTGAGTACATCATTGCTGTGTTTAATATTGTGTAATATTTCACCTTAAACACCAGAGTGCAATCTCTCTCTCTCTCTCTCTCTCTCTCTCTCTCTCTCTCTCTCACTCACTCACTCTGTTGTGCTTTGGGGACTGTTAACCTGTCAATCATTCCCGGAAGGCCTCCTTTGCGCCAAGACAAAAGAAAAGCGAGCGAGAGACAAATCAAATGTAACATGAAAGCGCAGAGCAGGAGACAGAGTATGCAGTGTAATCGCTACAAGCAAAACTGGCATCTTTTGAAAAGCGAAGAGGAATGGATGGAGGGAGATGAATGGGGTCACGCTATGCCCAGGAGAATGATCTGAGTGTTTTTGGTTGCCAGTGAAGGGTAGAGCTGCCGAAACAGGGTTGTAGGGGGAAGTGTAAGCTGTATTGATGTGGTTTTAAGTGCTGTGGACAGCACCGACAGCGAAGGCAGAAGGAGGACGGGGCAAAGCGGGAGGTGGAGAAAGGCGGGGCGACTACATGTAATGGCCACATAGTGATTGTGTGTGTGTGTGGCTCTCAAGGAAAGCCATTTTTCATTGCTATATTGTTCCACTGAGCTATTTAGAGCACTGTGTGAGCTTGTAGAAAGATGCAGTGATGTATGTGTGTGTGTGTGTGTGTGTGTGTGTGTGCGCGCATGGTGTACGGTTGTTCACCGGAGAAGCCGATTATAAACTGGGATGCTTTCATGTGGAATGCTTTCAGCAGTCGAAGGTGAGCCGTGCGTGAGTTGCCTTGTAACCGAAAGGAAAGAATCACTTGAAGACTTTTGGCCTTTCATTTCCAAACTGTTGTTTTTGAGACAGCTGAGGTTTGTGACAACTTGAATCATTTTTTCTAGATGATTCTCCTCCTCAAGAGTAGGAAACATTACCTGTCTATTTCCCAGAAGCTTTTTTTTCCTCCATTCTTTTCGTTTCTTTTCACTCAGCCCTTTATTCAAGCCAGAGGTTCACGAGGTGTGAGATTGAAATTCATCCTGGATGGCATGCCAGTTAATAGTAGGGCTTCATAGACCCAAACACACACTCATTTCTTTTAATTTTGTACAATAATAATGTCATTTGGAAAAAGAAAAGAAGTAGGATACATGTTCATTTTTCAGAGAATGACATATAAAGTTGTGAATATACATTTACTTTGGTCATTCCTTTAAATATTCGACATCTGTAAGAAAGTTCCCATTGGGATATTTCATTGTCCTTTTTTATTTTTCATTTATTTTTATTTAGTTATTTATTTTACTTTGTTCAAATACTTTTTCAATGGACACCAATTGTTGGTAACTGTTCATCCTCGACTGTGTTTTCCGAAGTTTGGATTTAGTACCATATAATGGCAACACGGTGTTTCAGTGGTTAGCAATGTCGCCTTGCACCTCCAGGTCCTGGGTTTGATTCCCGTGTCGGGTCTGTGTGAATGAAGTTTGTATGTTATCCCCATGCTTGGTGGGTTTACTCTGAGTTCTCTGGTTCCCTCCCACAGTCCAAAAACATTCAGATTAAGCTAATTGGCGTTCCCAAATTTCCCGTAGTGTGTGAATCTGCATGTGAATGTTGTGAGTGCACTGGACTACAGAGGTTCCTAGATGGATGGATGGATGTACCATATATGATCATGTTCACTCATTCATTCTCTGTAGTGCTTATTCTGTTTAGAGTCATGGGAGGCCGGGGCAGTAGGTGAGGTATACCCTGGATGGGGTGCCAATCTATTGGAGAGCACACAAGCATACACTGACTATGAGAAATTTTGGAAATGTCAGTTAGCCTATTCTGCATGTCTTTGGAACCCAGAGAAAACCCACCAAACACACAGGCCAGAGGCGGGAACCGAACCCGGACCCTAGAGGTTTGAGATTTTACATTAAAAATTAATGTACAGTAATATTCGAATGTAACATTTTTATAAATTTTAAAGCATTTCCTACACTTTTATGGAGCAGTAACATTCAAGCAGAAAATGTTTAAGGATTTCAACCATTTGTCATTATGAATATTATTTATTAACAGACTTGTGCAAGTAGATAGTGGGCGCCTCTCAGGTTTCATCCTTGTTTAACGAATCTTATTATTCTAAAAGGCATGGTCAATCCACTTGGCCTGCTTATGAAGGAAACCAAAGAACCCTGGTAAGGCATATGGACATAGAGAGAACACGCCAAACTCCATATAGACCACAATCTGAGTGCAGGATCGAACCACTGACCCTGGATCTGTTCACTTCATTGCTGACCAGGTGTAGTGGAAATTAGTATATTTGCCAAACAAGACAGAGCGGTTTAATGATAGAGATTTGCATAATCAAATGTATGTTCTGTATGATGAATATTCCTTATATTTCACATTGTTTTCTCCTTTTAATTTCCTCAAATAATTCTTATATTCCTTTGGCAGGGTGTTCTGATTTGACTACCCAGTGAAGATGACCTGGTGTGTTTACGCTACATGAAGACTTTCCCTCATAAAACAAGCAATCTGAGCTCTTTGCCTAGTTCTAGCTCTCCACAGTTATTCCAAAAAGAAAATTTTCTAAAGAAAAATAGATCCTCTATGAAGAAAACAAAATCATCAAAGTGATAAACTGAAGCTTTTTATATGGAGTAGCAACAGAATAAAAAAAAATCATGTTCCATGAAAGCAATTTGCATTTCATGAATTCAGTAAGCATTTGTCACACAATCAGTGTGAAAAATCTACTTCCTAAAAAGAACAAAAGGCTTGCGTTGTCACGTACCCTTCAGAAACGCAACGTTATACTGAGCTCAGTGATCGACATATACAAGCCTGTGTAGTTTAATGCAGTCTCAGATATAATGGTGTGTATGTACGTGTCCAGAGAACATTTTACCAGTGAGCTCCCACACAAACAGATCCAAGACAAATATCCCTCAGCAGAAGGTGTGATTGAGGGAGTGAAAGGCGAGAACGAGGCTGTGGGGGTTGGTGGACAGTGTTGAACAGCGCTGGACAGATTTAATCAGATCAGTGCTTCATTCAACAGCTGTCGCTTCCTCCACTGATCATGACTATGCCCTACTTCCTCTGGAGGATACACCCTTCCCAGGGAGAAGTGTCCTCAGAGGAAGGGGTTGAGAGAGCGACAGCCGTTTGGAGAGAACTTGAATGTCATTTTTCGAAGCTGAAGCCAATGTCTCGGTGTTACATATTTACAGAAATGCATGTAAGTGTCTCAATTCCATACACAGTCACTAGTTATATTAATAAGTAGTTCAATCTGATTTCTAGAGGAAATTACACAACTTTTGGATGATATCTCTGAGGCAGAGGTGGACTTGATCCTGGGGCAGTAGTGGCTTATAAGGTTAAGGCTCTGGGTTACTGACTGGAAAGTTGAAAGTTCAAGACCCTCACCAAGCTGCCACTTTTGAGCCCTTGAGCAAGGCCCTTAACCCTGTCTGCTCCGGTGTGGGGCTGTATCTGTATCTGAGCAGACCCTGTGCTCTGACCCCAGATTCCTAACTGGGATATGTGAAAAAAATAATTTCACTATGCTATAATGTATATGTAACAAATAATTTA
Organism: Clarias pachynema; assembly: GCA_030014365.1. NCBI lineage: Eukaryota > Metazoa > Chordata > Actinopteri > Siluriformes > Clariidae > Clarias > Clarias pachynema. The sequence goes on along the minus strand of JAQMYL010000039.1, from coordinate 8,761,980 downwards.
ATCTTAATCTTATCTAAAAGCATATTTGCCACATCACTACATTAGGTAGATTTATCTACAAACCGGATTCCAAAAAAGTTGGGACACTAAACAAATTGTGAATAAAAACTGAATGCAATGATGTGGAGA
>JAQMYL010000039.1:8711993-8722218 GCA_030014365.1 Clarias pachynema | reverse complement strand
TGTAAATGGTCATGAAAATAAAGAAAACACATTGAATGAGTGAAGGTGTGTCCAAACTTTTGGCCTGTACTGTATCTAGTGTAAAATATTCCTAATTCATTTCACATTAAAAATCTAAAAGTTTAACAGTTCATTTTAACATCACATTTTAGTGAGTTTACTAAACCAGTCATTATATGATGAAAATTTCTTTCCTGATGGCCGCCGTCTCTTCCCATCATTTGCAAGAAGAGTTTTCATCTCTAAATTACAGCTCCAGTGAGGTGTTAAATGTGTTCCAAGGCTTATCGAAGCTGTTCTGGTGGTTCATGGTGCCCTAACTCCTTGATCCGCACTGCGTTTTAGTGCCTTTCCTGCTGATTTGCCTCGCAGCAAGCTTGGTAGCTGTTTAGACGAATAAGCACTTTGACTAGATGGTGGCTGGATGATGGTACAGTCAGCTTGACTTATGGCTTCAGTAGATGGTGAATTGGATTATAGATGTAATGCTTTGCACAACGGGGCTGTTGGGAAGCGGGAGCACAGCCCGTCCTGCCTGGGGTTTCATCCAGCTCTGCGTCATGTGCAGCACTGCGAGGGAAAAAACTAACACACACACGTTGACCAGACACCCCTGCTTCTGCTTCTGCTTCTGATTCTGCCTGTCTGATTCGAATCTGTGCCTGTACACCAGCTTTCAATTTGGGTAATAAGGGTCATTTTATTGGATTATTTTTGGGAGGCTCCAGTAGCCATGGTTTCCTGTGACCATGCACACACCCACACACACACACACATTTTTTTTCTTCTTTTTTTCCTAAATACATTTAGGAAAATCTTCTATTACTGTAACAACTGAATACATTAGTACTAGAGATGTAAAATTATTGTAGATTTGTTGTTGCGCAGGTGATTGTAGGGATCACAAAGGTTTAAATGCGTACACACACAGAGCAGTAAACCCTCTTTTAAATAACGATTTTTATTCATTTCCTTCAGCATTTATTTGTATTAGGAGCATTAAATCTGTCACAGTAGCTGAGCCGGTTTGAGTAGCTGAGCCGGTGATGAGTGATGGAAAGGGATGGAAAATGATTTATTCCTTTGTCCCCTGTGGATGTGTGTTTATGTGGGTGTGTGTTTGCTAAAACGTTGTGCGTTTGCCATGGGCTGAGTTTAAGTGGTGTTATGTTGTCTGTGTGTGCTAGGTGTTCGTCTTTGTTTTTCCGTCTGTATCCTGAAGCTGTACGTGTGTATGGGGTGGGTGTGGGTTTGTCTGTGTGTGGTGGGCGTATGTAGGACCAGGGCTCGGCTGGTGGGAGGAGCACAGAGCCACAGGGAGGATTTGGTGTCTGTGCTGGGGAATCAATCTAAATGTGCAGGGAGTTGGGGAGAGGTTGAAGCTCCGCATCATTACTGCGCATCACAATCACTGTGTATGTCTGCGCCTTTATACGTGCATATAATTTAACGTGCATACTGTAGCTGTGTAATGCTGTACTGTATGTACCAGTAATGGGAGCGCGCAGCCAACTTTTGGCTCAAGATCATAACGCCTCCAGAAGCAAATCTGCATGTCTGCGAAAGTGAAATTCCCTTTTTCTATAAACACTAATCAGAAAGAGGGAGAACCAGACTCTAGGCGAATCAACAGGCTGGAGGAGAGGCAGAAAGCTCAAGATAAAGTGAAAAGACAAAGAGGATACTTCGATAAAAACACAGACAGACTGAGAGCGAGGGGATAAACTGGAGGAGGAAAAAAAGAGTTGCGATACAGAGACAGTCAGACAAAGACAGATGGAAGACAGAAGGATGGATTATAAGGGGGACAGAAAAGCAGAATAAATATTTGGAGGATAAATAGACATGCAGATATGTAGACTAACACGCTGTTTCACCCCTTTTTCTCTCTGTATAAAGGCCAGACAGACACCTAGACAGGCAGGCAGACAGACAGACATACAGATAAGCAGGCTGGGTGACAGGTAGACAGACTGACAGACAGGCAAGTACAAAGACAGGCAAACATACTGACAGGGAGACAGACAGTTAAGCGTCCTTGAGCTCTGGAAAGGCGCTATATAAATGAAAATTATTATTATTATTATTATTATGATTATTGTTATTAAGTAGCCAGACAGACAGGAAGGCAGACAGACAGACAGACGGGAAGGCAGACAAACAGACAGACAGACAAGCAGGTAGAGAAGCAGGCAAACAGACATAAAGGCAGGCAGGTGGTTTGGCAGACAGACAGACAAAGATGACAAGTGATTTATTTAGTTTTATTCTACTGGTACTGGTATTCTACTTCTAGTTTTATTCTATTGGTATTATCTATACAGTACATATAATAAAACTGCAAAGTTGGCTTGTCTGTACATTAAAGATATTTGCGAAAAAAATCATTTGAGGGAATGTAAGATGCGTGATAGAACACATCAAGATGGTTTTTGGAATTTTTGTCTGTCTGCTTGTCTGTTTTTTGTGCACGCATCACATAAAAATTACTGAACGTATTTAAATGTCGTTTTCACTGCTGTATTTGGCCGAGCTTGAGGTAAAATACAGGCTATGTTTAATCGCAATCGGCCCACGGGAAGAGACGATATGCTAATTTTAAATTTGAATCGGAAATATCCTTATATCATTAAAAAAATCGACCTTGAAAAAAGAATTAGTTATTATCAAAATTCAACAGATGGCGCTGTACATTTTTTTAAACGCGCTTATGAGTGTGCAATTAAATTCCACACAAACATCGCAGGCTCGTCTAGGTAATGAATATAAACTTGCGGTTTGAATTACAGCAGGGACTCCAGTCCAGTGCGTGTGTGTGTTGCTTTTTTTCCCCTTACTCCTCCATCCTCACTGCTGTGTGTGTACAGTCCGTGTGTTAATGCAGGTGGTTAATGGTGTCCTCTCCTTGCAGGTGAACGCTGTGAATTTGACCGGCGCACGGGCCGCTGTGTAGCAGGTGTGTGTCGGAACGGTGGGACGTGCCATGAGCTGTCAGGCGGGGGTTTCCGCTGCGAGTGTCCAGCGGGCGGTTATGAGAAACCCTACTGCGCCATCACCACGCGGTCCTTCCCTCCCAAATCTTTCATCATGTTCAGTGGACTGCGACAGAGGTTCCACCTGTCCATCTCCCTCTCGTGAGTACAGACACATATTAAAAAAAAAAGAAAAGAAAGAAATCAGTCAAACACACACACACACTTGTGCATCCCCATTCATGTGGCAATAACGTTTGAGAGTTTTTTTTTATTAAATGAAATTAAAAAAATATATGAAAAGAGAGAGATTTTGGAGAGAATTCCTTCGAGAGATAAGGCGAGATGAAGGCTGCCTTGTAGATAAAGGTGTAGAGATGTAACACCACCAAGCTACGCTCTCTTTCCATCTATTGTTTTTTTTTTCTTTCATCCCATCACACCGTGCTCATCTCTGTCCTTCAGTAAGTGCTCTATCCAACATAGCTGTTCTCTGATTTAGTCGCTGTAGTGGCATGAACTTATAACATACAGAACATGTTTTTTTTTTTGTAAATCCCCATGACACTTAAAGTATCGATATTTTATTTAGTAAAAGCCAACAGTAGCAGGAAAAGAGCAGCACTCCATCTCCCGTCCCTAGGTAGCCAAGAACATTCAGGTTTTTTCGTCTTCCCTTCTTTATTAACCTTTTTTCTATATTACCTGCTATATTACACACACATGCTCATCCTCACCCACACACACACACACACACATACACAAGGGCAAGTGGCTTTTCGGTCAATAAACTCCCCGTTCCAGGACCCTCCAGAGGCAAATCCACAATAACACATAATCCGTTTCTTTAACACACATGCACACACACACAGAATTTTCATTATAATTGGTGTATTCATTATCTGTGTGTGTGTGTGTGCCTGGTTTATATATTCATGTTTTTTTTTTCAACAGGTTTGCCACTCTTAAGAATAGTGGGCTGTTGTTTTATAACGGACGCTTTAACGAAAAGCACGACTTCCTGGCTCTAGAGATACTGGATGGACAAGTGGTGCTGAAGTACTCTACAGGTGTGTAGAGATTTATGTGTGTGTGTGTCCCAGGGTTTAAAGGGAAATGTTTACTGGGTGGTGACTGTTAGTTTAGTACCGAGTGGTTGTGATTGTCCTGTGTTAGAGATATCTCTTTGTTCTCTGGTTGTGTGTGCGTGATGATGGACTAGGATCCCATCAAATGTGATTTTTTTCTCCGACTCTATCTTGACCCTGTCCTGGATAAATAAGATGAATTAATAATTATCATTATTATTAACGCGAGCTGTGTGTGATCTTCGGTTCAGGTGAATCGTCCACGCAGGTGAGCCCGTACCTGCCGGGAGGAGTGAGTGATGGGAACTGGCACACGGTCCATGTCCACTACTATAACAAGGTGTGTGTGTGTGTGTTTGTATAGAATAGCGTAGTATTTATGACACTCTTATTTCCAGTATAGCAATTAATGTTTTAGTAAGTATTGTCAGTATTTGTGTGTGTGTGTGTGTGTGTGTGTGTGTGTTGCAGCCTAAAAGGAGTATGAGCGGAGAGGTTCAGGGTCCGTCGGATGAGAAAGTGGCTGTAGTGAGCGTGGATGACTGCGACACCGCCGTCTCACTCAGGTTCGGGTTCCAGTTGGGAAACTACAGCTGTGCAGCGCAGGGCAAACAGAGCAGCAGTAAGAAGTAAGTACACGTGGATCTAGGATGAATTGTTTTGGAATAGAAAGATCTTATTTTATAATAAATAAATAAATAAATAAACAACCTGTTTGAAAGATTTTTAAGGGAACACTTAGTCCCGGTTTGACTTGAACGATCCTCGTATTGATAAAAAAATATACACAAGCAGAGTAAAACTAATACACACTTTGAAAATTCGCTGATACACAATTTGCTGCATGTGCAATCAACTCCTCCTCTTTCCTCATCTCCGTCTTTGTGTCGTTCTGTCTGTCTGTCTGTCTCTTTTAGATCTTTGGATCTGACCGGGCCGTTGTTTCTGGGCGGAGTCCCGAATGTTCCCGATAATTTCCCTTTCGGAACGAGAGAGTTTACTGGCTGTATGAAGGATCTTCACATTGACAACAGACCCGTGGACATGGCAGGATATGTTGCTAATAACGGAACCCTGCCTGGTATGTGTGTGTGTGTGTGTGTGTGTGCGTGCATGTGCACATGTGTGTAGCTACCAGTAGCTTCCAATAGCTACCCAAGCCTGTACCCATGTCAGATTTTTTGATGTCTGGTCCCGACAGGCTGCAGTGCGAAGATGCCGTTCTGTAAGTCAAACCCGTGTCAGAATGGAGGCACGTGTAGAGTGAGCTGGGAGACTTTCTCCTGTGACTGCCCCCTAGGGTTCGGAGGAAAGGATTGCAGCCATGGTAAGGAGTTCATACTCACGCTTTTATATAATGAGCACACACATTTCATGATGTGTTTTTCTCTTTTTAGCTCTAAGAAAATTAAGCTCGAATAAGCTTCGAATCGCTTATTCGAGTCCAGACCAATTAGGCATCCAGAAAAAAAAAACTTGAAATAATGTGAGCTATTATGCATGCTATGCAGCTGTTATGCATCTACTGTATGAGATGCATTTCTTCACCTTGCTACTGTCTTAATTTAGTAATTAAATGCTAATTGATAATTACGTTAAATGTTAATTAATAGTTTTAAAAAAAACAGTCATTTACGCTCACTTTAATAATAACAGCTACAGTCAGTATACCATGCTGTGCAATATTGTTATACAATATTATTTTTTATGAATATATCCAATGATTTAATAATGTGGTTTGTGGAAGAAGTGCTCATTTATAAAGGAGTAAAGGTATAGTATTATATACTATATTATATATTATATTATATATTATTATATAGTAAGTATATATATATATTTTGTTTGTTTGTTTGTTTGTTTGTTTGTTTTTTGTTTATGGACAAAAGTATTTGGCCAAACCTGTTAATTATTGAATTCAAGTGTTTCAGTCAGGCCCCTTATCCCAATAAAAGACAATAATGATAATAATGATAATAATATAGTACAGCTGTAGGGTGCTGAGGTTGGAACTGCCAGGCAGGAGGTCTAAAGGAAGACCAAAGAGGAGATTTATGGATGTAATGAGAGAGGACATGTTAGTTAGTTGGTGTGAGAGAACAGGATGCAGAGGATAGGGTTAGATGGAGGCAGATGATTCGCTGTGGCGACCCCTGAAAGGGAACAGCCGAAAGACAAAGAAGAAGAAGAAGCATTCCAAGACATCTTGGAGAATGCTACTGTATGCTTCCAACTTTGTGGTAACGCTCTGGGAAAAACCCTTTTCTATTCCAACGTGACCCAGTGCACAAAGCAAGGACTATAAAGACAAACGATGTGGAAGAACTTGACTGGCCCGAACACAGAGCCCTGACCTCAACACCACTGAGCACCTTTGGGATGAACTGGAACGGAAATTGCGAACCAGATCTTCTCATCCAACATCAGCACCAAGAAGAGTGGAAGCTTTTATAGGGACCAAGTTCACATTGAAGTATATGCATTTGGACACAATGTTATTGCAGGTTTGCCCGAATACTTTTGTCCATATAGTGTAACATCATTCCTTGAAAGTAATACGGACATGTTAATCTCCTGTCTATCTCTCGTCTCTTGTTTTTTTAAACTTGTTTGCTTTCAGTTTGTTAACTTGTTACTCTTCGGTTTCATTGGCATTGTGTCCATATGGTATTAAATATTCACGAGATTTCATGGTGTTATGCAGCATGGGGCGAGACATCGCGCCGTCTGTTACCCAAACAAACACAGCGTGTTGAATGACAGAAACAATTATCCACTTCCGATCACTGGCGATTAAAGATGAGGCTTGATAGCTTTGATTTAAAATGACCATGTATGAGCTCTGGTGACTAATCACATGACCCCACCTCCTCCTCCTCCTCCTCAGTGATGCCCCACCCCCACCGTTTCCTTGGTAGCAGTGCGCTGTTGTGGGATTTGAAGAATGATGTCACCATCAGCACACCGTGGTACATGGGACTGGCGTTCCGTACACGAGCCAGAGAGGGTATACTGCTGCAGGCGCAGGCTGAACAGTACACACACTTAATCTTTCAGGTGTGTATATACACACGCTCTCTCACTCACTTCATCCTACATGTTCTATGTTCACTGCTGATCGCTTGCTCCTGCTTGCCAGGAGGTTAGATTTGATAGCAGTAGAGCTGGAAAATGAATTTTAAAATGTTTTAATCTAGTAATCTGGCATAATAAATTATATATTTATGGAAATAGAAAGACAAATAAATCGCTTTCCAACGCTTAGGGATTCTCCTGATGGCAGGTGAGAGTGTAAATAAGAAACTGGAATCATTTTTTTGGTACATAATTTTAACCATCTGTCATTTTCAACAACTTAATTTCATCCTTCTTCTCTTTATAATCTCATAATAAAATTACCTGAATATAATTTGTGATGTTTTTTTTCCATAATTTATGTGATTTATTTCATGCTTCTATTATTCTTCTACATTATAAAGAATTCAAATACATATTGACTTTGTTATAGCTCAGATTTAACTGCTTTCATATAATGATAATAAAAAATGTTTGGCTTTATTAAACATAATTGAAACAAATTTTAACAAATTTTATTAAACATAATAGAAACAAATTGTAACAAATTTTATTCAACATAATTGAAAAAATTTTAAACAAATTTTATTAAACACAATTGAAACAAATTTTAACAAATTTTATTAAACTTAATTGCAATATTATTGAACTTAGATGAAATAGCATTCATTCAGTAACTGTGCTTTATTCTTATTACTATAACAGTGTTTTATTTTTATCATGGTCTCAGTAGACTGGAGGCCATCTTGAGCAAACTTTTAAATTTAATTGTAATAGTTTTCTTATTTTATTTTACTGTGTTTGTAGATTTTATATTTATTTTATTTACAAGAATATGAATTTATATGAGCTAGGATTAATAATGTTAATTTGATTAATATTTATTATTACAAGGAGCCTGTCATTAGTAGATTCATATCTTTTTTAAGGTTATAGTTTATAATGTAAAAGAAAAGATATATATGTATAAGAAAGTATATATTTTTATTAATTAAATTACTAGCACAAAAATTATTAATTATTAATAAACGTAAATTAGAATAAACTTACAAATGCTTATAAATATATGTCAAATATTGAACAAAACTTATTATGTACAGTGTTAGACATATTATCAGAAAGAATAATCCAGGTGAACACGACACTGCAAAACATCTAAGCAAAAAAAAAACATTTGCATTCTTTAAAAATGTATTCAGTATTATAAGATTAAAATAAACATATTAAAAGATAATTAAGCCTATTTTTTAGAAATTTCTGCAAATTGTAAGCTAGAAAAAAATCTTGTTCTAGTCATTCACTTGTTCTAAAAGAAGCTTTATTATCTGCAAAAAGAATAAAAACATATAAAGCTTGAAATTCTTAAAAGAAAAACTCTATTATTAATATTATATTACTGCAGGAGGATAATATTATATAAATTTGATGTTTACTGGCTAAGATGTAATTTTTGCATCACATATACTGTACATTAGATCCACTCCTATAACCAGACTGGCAGTGGCAGCTTGCTTTAAGGCACATGTTCGTGCATTTCCCCTCTTTCATTTCACCGCCGTCTCTCCCTGCCGTGTTATTCATTGACGTGATCTATTGATCCATTGATCTTCAGAGCGCCATGGTGTGCTGAATATTGTGCTGTTTGTAATTCATAGCTCACAGCGGGTCATCTGGTGTTCTCGGTGACCAGGGGGTCGGCTCAGCCCGTGCGCTTGCGGCTTGACCAGGTGCAGGTGTGCGATGGCCGCTGGCATGACCTGCAGCTGGAGCTTCGAGACATCCGCAGCGGACAACAGACGCGTTACGTGGCGACCGTCAGACTGGACTTTGGACTTTACCCGGTACACAGACTTTCAGTAGCTTCAAGTGGTCTGAGGATCAGTGTGCGAGAAGTCATTAAATTTGAAGAAAATGGCATGGAATTCTATTTTAAATAAATTATCGGGGTTTCCAGATACCTAATGCAAGCAACCCACCATTTTACCACTTCCTCTCATTGATTTTTCATGTTATGCCTTGATAAGATTTTAAGTCATGCCTTAATACATTTTAAAAGATAATGGACTCCATTAGACTTGAAAGGCACTCTTCCTCTTCCTACTTCTGTTTCTGCCTCTATCTCTATCACTGCCTCTATCTCTCTTTCTCTCCTTCTGTTTTACAGGAGACTGTAATAGTGGGCAGTGAGATTCACGGGCTGAAGGTGAAGCACCTGCATGTTGGTGGAGTTTTAGGCTCGGGAGAGGTGAAGAATGGGATACGTGGCTGTATACAGGTACGTCATGACATCATGATTGGCATCTACGGCTGTTTCTCGAACTCTAAAGTCTCATTGATGCCAAAATAGCTCAATAGGCAATATAACACGCAAGATCATGCTGTTGTCTTGAATATCAACGGCACAAGACGAGTGCTGAAGATTTCACAGGCATGCTGATATTCAGTACAACATCATGACCTTGAGTATGATATTGCTTTTATACAACAGCCCTACAAACAGTATTGCTTATCAACAGATTCTGATCCGTTTGTTTATTTAACCAGTTATTTTGCTCCACCAACACATACGGTATCCGTCTGCGATGGTCGTAACAATTGACAGTTAGTTTAATTAACAGAAGTGAAAGTAGTTTTAAATTCTTACTGGCACTATGTAGCCAAAAAGTGAGCAGAATAAACCATGTAGGTGGTGGACAGTCCTGAGAAACATACGAGATTTCCTTTATATTTCCACTTATTCCGCTTCAAAATATCAGCTAAGCTAGCTTCTGTGTTCCAGGATTGAGTCATAAATAGCATATGCAAATGTACACTATGTAGGGTTCCACACACCAAGTAGTAGTGCCCTTGATCAGGGTTTAGAACGGGATTTGGGATTCAGCCTTGTGTTTGAAGCTAGTTAGCCTTGAAGCCATAAAAAAAAACAAAAAAAAACCCACAGATGGTTCAGCGGTGATTCGGAATGTGAATCAGATGGTTCAGCGGTGATTCGGAGCGGTGAATCATGATGAACCGTACTTATGGCCACCGCACGAAACCGCGTAGGTGAGATAGGGGTATCTCACCTACGCGGTTTCGCGCGGTGGCCAT
>JAQMYL010000039.1:8690137-8705788 GCA_030014365.1 Clarias pachynema | reverse complement strand
CGTGATTTATGTTCTATTCTGAATAAAATATTGACATTTGCCATCTCCACATCATTGCATTCAGTTTTTATTCACAAGTTGTTTAGTGTCCCAACTTTTTTGGAATCCAGTTTGTAGCATTGTAAGCCGTACTCCATCCATTATATTTTCCTATATAGTATAGTATAACATCATTAATATATAATTATCATCGTTATAATCATAATCATATAATCATCATTGTTAACATTAAAACCACCTACTGTAGGATTTGGGTTCCCCTTGAGCCACCAGGGCAGCCCTGGCCCCTATAGGAGTGGTTCTGCAGGCCCTGGTTTCTAGCACCAGGATGTTGGATCCTTTGGGTGCTGTGGGTAATGTTTTTCAGTTCACCTTGCCTTTAACTTGATTAGAAAAGTTTACTTTTAATTTTTACTGAAACACATTTTAAACCATATGTGGCACAAAAGATGTGGAAACCTGACAGTCAAACCAAAAAGTTCTTGATCTGCATCCCATTCCAGATTTATCCCCCCCTCTCCTGCTGCTGTAACTCTTCTATGAAGGCTTTCCACTAGATTTTGGAGCTTGTCTGTAGGAAAATCTTAAAGCTAGTATTACACGCAAACACAAGCCGTACAATTCTGTTTCCAAATCTGTGGCTACAGTTTGCAGAAGACCCACATATGTGGAATGTGATGATCTGGTGTTGCCGTATAGTGTATGTGATATGTAACTACTAAATTCTAAAAGGTATATAATAATTTTGATTGTGCAGAATAACAGAACACAGAGTTATTGAGAGTACCTTTATTTCTCTATATAACCCCCTGATGTAATAAAAAAGGTTATTATATTTTTCTTCACTTGAGGAGACTGACTTTATTGAGAAACCCACATTATTCTTAAAGGCAGGGCAAATCAAGTGATATTTAATATTGCCCAAAACTGTCATTTTTGATAGTGTTTTAACTGTCATTGTGTGCAAGAGACGTCATTTTCAAGGTGACATCTTGTTATGAAAACAACTCCTCACTCGATCCAATAGAGAAAAAAAAAATGGATTTAACTTCAAGGTCAGAATTATGGTGAGACACGTTGCTGTTTCCTGCAGTCTCCATGAAGCCCGTACGTCTAGTTAGAGCTGAGCTTTGAAATTCCAGTGTGTGAATAAGTTCTGTGTTAACTCCTTATAATGTACATGTAACTCAACTGTAATTATGGCTTTTTATTATTACACTGTGGCTATGGTGACAGTGCGGCGTGTTCTGGTCTGATTACATGCTCAGTGTGAGGAGGAACAGCAGGCAAGCAAGGCTTTTTTCATCTCAGTGTGACTAAGGAGTCAGAGTCAGTTGCTCTGGTTCCTCAGGAGAGAGAAAATCTTCCCGGCTCTGTGTCTGGTTCGAATGGAAGGAAGGGGAGGAGGAGGAGGGGAAGAGAGGAAGATCAAACAGACAGAGCAGTACTGCTTGATTAGAGACGAGAGGGTTATTGTGGAGGAGCCTATAGAGAGAAAGTCTTTCTTTTAATAGGATTATGGTGTGACTGCGAAGCCAAGGTTAGGGTCGTGCTTTATGTAAAAGTCTGTATTCTCATGTATTCATGATTTCTCTCTCTCTCTCTCTCTCTCTCTCTCTCTCGTGTATTTCTTCTGCACTTTATTGTGTCCTGTTTCTGTCACTTTTTTATTTGCATGTGTGTGTGTGTGCATGTGTGTGCGTGTGTGTGTGTGCCCTATTTAGTGAATGCAGGCCTTTTTGTCTTTCTCTGAAACTTAATTAAACTGACTTTTATGCAATCTGAACACCACATGGCTTCAAGGCCTTCAGTATTAATTAATAAAGTACTTGAGTGTCTGTGGAAATTTTCAGTAAGCTGATCTAATAAAACAGTCTCCGCCGCTGCTATCAGTTAACCTACAGTAGCCTCTTTAAAGATCACAGGTGGTCCTAAGCTATGGCATAAATGACATCATTATTAGATTGTTATGGCTGATGATAAATAGACATGAGAAGCTGCCAGAACTATCTGATGTATTTATAAGGTTATTATGGTTAAGAAATGGAAAAGTGAGATTGAAATTTGGATTTGCATTTGCGTTTTTTTTTTTTCCCAAAGTTGCTGCACATAATGTATATGGCCAATTGCAAGAGGCAGTAAAGTCACTACAAAATAAGAGAAAACAGTTATGAGAGTATATATGTATATATATATATAAATCCCCTGCTACAGTAATGCACTTATCCCAGCGTTTCACTAGTGCTTGGATACCATCAAGGTAAAAAGATTTCTCATTATGCCAGTGCCATGATCAGGCTGGAAACGCTGGCCTCCCAGGAACTCCTCTAGTGACATTCCAAACATGTGGAAATACCTTGGAGTGAGATTAGGACTGTTCTGGGGATGTGGCAGTCACTCCCAGTTACTAAGAGTGTTTTGACTAAGAGTCTCATCACCATACTTTGCTTGAATGTTTCTATGAATGTTTAAAAAAAATATATAAAATCGCCTTCATTTACAAAAAAATGTAATCACAAGTCTCGGTTTGACTTGAACTGCCTTGTCAAGTGCAACAAAGATTAAAGGCAGTTTTAATTAAAAAAAATCAACTAAATATGAATATGAAAAATATGAATAAATTAGAATCTCTTCAATCAATTTAAATTTGGTTGGTATCAAAGATGTTACATTTTAGCGAATATCCCATGTATGTCATTTTTTGTTGGTGTTTTTCAAGCGAACATATTTGTACGCATGCCAAGCGTAAATCAATCAGAGCTGTAGTGAATGGAAGAAGCTGCACTTGCAACTTCACTAACAGTCTAAAACAAGGTTTGTTTTCTAACACTACCATTAAATTCTCATCATTCTGACAGTCAACCTTCAACTCTCACATCGAGTAAAAATCAAGGTCTTGTGAAGTCCTGTTTGATCTGCACTCAGACTCAAAGCTTTGGACTTCCATCACACTGTTTGACCTTTCAGTCTAATCGTTTTTTTAAGGTTACAATTACACCTAATAATCTATTTTTAATAACACATCAATCAATACAGGATTTTTAATAATGCATTAACCAGAATGAAAACCTTCATATATACAGTATATATCCACTCACACCCCATGGTTAAAACAAACCTGTCCGAAAAATGTTTCTATTTCCCTTTAAAAACATTCTGACTATAATAAATTTCAAAACTTCTAATATAAAGCTCCGATCAGCCTTGCATATAAAACTGTCAGAGCTGCAATTATAGAAAATTAATCAACTCCCTCATACTGTATATGCTGTGGTGTAATCATTATTATTGCACTGGCTATAATTTCATTCAGTAAAATCCGCTCCAGGTGGCATGGTGGTGTAGTGATTAGCACTGTGACCTCTCACCTCCAGGGTTCAGGGTTCGATTCCTGCGCTGGGTCTGTATGCCTGGAGTTTGCATGTTTTACTTCGCAGTCCAACGACATTCAGGTTAATTGCCGTCCCCAAATTGCCCCTAGTGTGTGTGCGTGTGTGTGTGTGTGTGTGTGTGCGTGTGCCCTGCAATGGATTGGCACCCTGTCCAGGGTGTACTCCGCCCTAAGACCACTAGATAGGCTCCAGGCCCCCGTGACGCTGTACAGGATAAGCGTTACAGAAGAGAAATAAATGAAAAATCCATTCCATTCAATTCTTGTACATGGATTGTGAAACATCTTCATCGGAGAGGAAAGCTGTTCTCAGTGAAAAGCAGAAACATTTAACTCCAGGCTCTGTGCGTAGAGAATTTATCTATTAGAATTCAACAGCAAGATCGGCTTGGCTAGTGAACAATTCAACTTACATTTTTTAAAAGTGTGTGTGTGTGTGTGTGTGTGTGTGTGTGTACGTGCACAAGTGCAGGGTTTGGTGATAAGCAGAAGGTGACATATTTTTTTCCTCTGTGTGTGTGTGTGTGTGTGTGTAGGTTTTTACGGCAAGAGCTGTACAGACGCATGTCGGCTGAACCCGTGCGAGAACGAGGCTCGGTGCCACAGGAAGCCAAGCTCCTCCCACGGCTATGTATGTGACTGTGGAGACACCCACTATGGCCAGTACTGCCAACACAGGTACAGACACCTACACACACACACACACACACACACAGGAAATCGAAAACGCATATGGCTCAGGGTTTTTTGCAAGAATTTGATCAAGGCTTATTTTGAGGAGAAAGGGAAAGGGCGTGGTCGATGCTTATTATAATGGTAATTTATTCTGTGATATGTGTGTGGTGTGTGTGTGTGTTATGTGTTTCACTGAGATATGTGGGCTTTGAGAGCATAAACAGGAGACTTATGTTTGCCATCAGATTTTGCCATTCCATCTTCAACTAACACACACACACACACACACACACACACACACACACACAGACTTGCACTCACACACATTTTTTATGAATGACTGTGTAATGGTGTGTAGTAGTGGGTGTAGGTGTTAAATTGTTTTACCATTTGTGTGTGTGTGTGTGTGTGTGTGTGTGTGTATGTGTGTGTGTATGTGTGTGGGTGTGTGGGTGTTGCAGAACTGAGCAACAGTGCCCCCGTGGTTGGTGGGGAAATCCTACATGTGGACCATGCCACTGTAATGTCAGCAAAGGCTTCGACCCAGACTGCAACAAGACCACCGGCCAGTGCCTTTGCAAGGTGCCCGCATACACACACACACACACACACACACACACACACACACACACACACACAATTCTTACACTTACACTTTCAGTATATAAAAATACAAAATATATCAATATATTATAAAAATGGACTATAGGGGGCGCTTTTCTTGTTTAACAAAAGTGCCAGGTTATTTTGTACAATCCTATGTAAGAAAAAATGCTAAATATTAACTTTTTCTCTGATTATCCAGTCATGTGGTGTAAATTCATGCAGATATAAGATACACTGCAATGTGAAAACCAAAACATGCTGAGCGGAAATGCATCTCAAAACTACAACAGCACACGCCCCCAAAACACTAGAATTTATCACGACACGAGACACAGGATCACCCAGACTGAACAATTATAGATCAGAAGGATGATTTTTCCTGAACCATATCCCCTGACCGGTACGTTGCTCTGATGCCAGATGGTTGGCTGATTGGTTAAATCATTTGTATATTCACTGGGAATTTCCCAACATGTCCAGGCATACAGCACACACGCCTTTTATAACGGTTCCGGCTCAGCACGTAATCCCACCATCCAGCTGTGTCTGGCCGTCTAGCCGCATAAAAAAATATAATAATGAGTTAAATACTCGTGTAGACATGTGCATGCACAAATAGTCCTCTAAGTAATTAATCTCTCATTATACCCCAACCTCTAATCCCAGTGTTTGATCCTAATCAGTACATTAATGCTTGCAATTCTAATTTATTATCATAAAGACACAAGGGTTTTGTTCTACAAGAATTTTAGGCGGCTTGAACATCGAAAAAGCTCCCGGAGCTTATTCAACACAAGATTAGTCTCGGAAAGAAATATCTCTCTTTTCAGGCGCATACACACACACACACACACACACACACACACACACGGAACCTTTGATCTCTTATCTCTAATCCGAACCCCTGCGATGGTGCCTGATGTCTGACCTTTTGAAATCTCTATGTTCTGCTGGTGAGATTTACTTGAAAACCTATTCTCTGCTCTGAAAATTTGCAATAAAATATTGTGAATGCCCTGCAATGTATTAGCGCCCTGTATGTATGTATATATATATATATATATATATATATATACAGTATACAGTATATGTATGTGTAAATATACACACATACACGGAAGGGTAAAAAAAAATTACAAAATAATAACAACAAAATAATTTTTTCTACATTCAATACTCTTTGTCTACAAGCTTTTGTATTCCTTCATTGACAAAAATGTTTTCGGCTGAGCTGCGTGCCGTGAATGCGCCGCTGTCTTCACTTCTTCATCAGAAAGTGAATCTTTGTCCTCGTAGGGCTGCTTTCAGGAAACCAAACAGGTGAAAGTCAGATAACACTGGCCCTCGAGAATCCCAGAAAACTGTAAGCATTCATTTTCCAGTGCATGGTTGATTTTTGAACTTTTTCCAGCGATTGAGGATATTAAAATTCCACACTCTGTAATTTACTCTCAGGCTCGAAGATGAATCCATGACTCGACTTCCACCTTCCTTAGAGTTTCAGACCAAATTTAGTTTGCAGATATCCAAACCCTTCTGTTTATGCTCTTTCATGAGTTCCATGAGTTACTGTACTGCACACTGATCTTTCACCTAACAGGTGAAAGCCTGATGGAGCAAGATCAGGACTATAGGGAAGACGCTTTAACATCTCAAAGTGAAGGTTTTGCATAATGTCGACAGTGTGGGCAGAAGTATGCCGAAGTGCACTGTCATCCAAGATCATAACACCCTTGTATAGCAGTCATCTGAAATTTAGGCTTCAGCTCTTCAATAAGCATCTCACTGTAACGAGCACTGTTGATTGTTAAAACTTTTTCTTGATATTATTCCAAACAATCCATTTTCATCAATTTTCCAGTTGATGGTCGGCGATTGAGGATGTTTGCGTTCCATACTCTGCCCCCATGAACCCATGTCTCATCACCAGTGATGATTCTCTTTACGAAACGTTCACCTTCCTTAGAGTATCAAGTATCATTAGAGTATGCAAAATTTATTTTCAGATATCTAAACACTTCTGTTTATGCTCTTCCGTGAGTTGTTACGGCAATAGGTACACCTTCAGACCACAAAAAAAAAAAAAAAAAAAGAACAATCACTGCATGCTGCTCTTCTTTTGTGCAGTTATCAAGTGGGGCATCCATTTTTGCTCGCACTGCAGTTACAAATAAACTAACACGTTCACACCCGCGCAGCAGTGACCAGGGAGACAGTAGCCTCGAACGGAAAGCACTGAGAAGATAATGTGGTCAGCAGAAGTTTTAATATAACCTGAGTGCAGATCATTTTCCACTCACCCTCCTGCATACATATATTCAATGGTACAGAAACACTTCACATCATAACACTGTTAACATCATTAGTTAATATGAGCATGGCATAAAATTCATGAGGAATGAAGCAACAGATCACAGCAATACCTGTGACATCACCAGAACACAGGCAGGCAAATGCTTTGCTCAGAAAGTCTACAAAAGTCACATTTATTAGATGTTTACATAGTACAGTACTGTATATCCTTATTTTACGACTGACATGTCAGATTGAAAGTGTTTCCCCTCATAATGTCGCAGTCGTCTGGTTTGCTTGCAGCACACAAACTCTCTTCACCTCCTTGCTGACCTAATCAGTGTCAATAGAGTCCGCTCTGGCAGTCACCGTACCACTTTAGTGTGTGAGTGTGTGTCGTGGTAGCCATTGGAGTCCAATAGACACACACTATTGCCCACGTGCAGAGTAATTGGTTGCAGTGTTAGGCTGTAAGGCATATGGTAATTGATTCACATGCGTGAAGCCTTAATTAAGAGAGATTAGTTACGCTCTGAGACGTTACTCTGCCTAAAGTCATGTTAAGTGTCAGCGATACAGAGGCAGACTAGGCTAAGCTTGCTGATTTATAAATGAGCTCAGGTCATTTTATTCATATTCTCATTTAGGATAACTGCATTCGATTTAAGAAATCATTTTAGCTTGTAAAAAAATGCTTCTCAAAGTCCAGGATGCATGATTTGCTAAATTTGTTGCAGTATAGAAAAGCACTACCACCATAAGGTATTATGACTATATTGGACTGGAAACTACTGACAGCCGGGAATGTTCAGAAATGAAAAGAAAGTCTTATAAGAAACGGGTTAAATATAACATTCGAATAATGTGGCATTTAATAATATACAGTTATGATATACAGTTCATATAAAAAGGTTTTATATGAACTGTATATGCGAATCAAAATAACATTTGTATGTACAGTATGTCGCATGACAGGTTTAGTCTGCTCATCACTGTACTCATCACTACGATGGCAAGTAATCAGTAACTCAGTCAGGAGAATTAACCTGATTCCGCCTAAAAAGATATCATTTGCTCCCACTTTTTTTTTTTTTAAGTAAATTTTTGCACACACGATACAGTTTGTTCCCACATTTTGTTTTGTTTTAAGTAAATGTGTGCACACGATACAATTTGTTCCCACATTTTGTTTAATTAATGTGCATGAGATACAATTTGTTCTCACATTTTGGTGTTTGGTTAATTTGTACACACAAGGTACGGGTTGTTTCCCCGATTTGATTAATTTATACATATACTGTATATGCATAAATATAATCATATATATATTTTACTTATACATATACTGTATTTTGTTGCCTATCTTTTGGTGTTTGGTTAATTTTTGCACACAAAATACTATTTGTTCTTTAGGTTTTGGTTAATTCATACACAAAAGATACAATTTGTTTCTACATTTTAGTTAGTCCATGTGCACAAAATACAATTTGTTCCCCATGTTTTGGTTGTTGGTTATTTTTCTTGCTTAATACAATTAGTTCATGTCTTTTGGTTTGTCCAGTTAGAGTTACATTTACAGTAAGAGTTATGCATTACATATTGTTTAGATACAGTTTGAATTTAGCATGACTTAATAAAATGAGCAAACAAACTAGAATAAAATATGATGTCACCACTCCGGGGCACTGTACTGTACATCACAGCTCATTTCTCTAATGTTAATATGGACAATCAAAGCCAGGAAAATTGCTCTCAATTAATCCCAATGGTTTCACGACATTAAATAAGGAAAGTGTGGAAACAACATAATGCTGATTTAGAAGAAAAAAGTGTGATTGCATTGGAATATTTAGATCCTTTTCCTCCACACTGTGGAGAAGCAGGCATATTTTTCCGCTCAAGCGAGTAAATTAATGCATATAAATGCCCACCCCAGGTGGAGGTCTGCTTGATGAATACTAATTACTACTGGGTGGCCTTAGGGCGCTAAAACTGAGTTATTATAGAATAAGTATGACAGGGATTAATATGTATATGTGTGTATGTAATCAACAAGCAAAGCTGAGCAAAAGAGCTCAATAAATGTACATAATGTTAAATTAATATATCCTCCCATTTCAATGATTAGTTATTTTCTTAGTTAATGAGTAGCGTGTTTATTATTAGACTATTAGAGGATTTTCGAGGACACGGACTTCGTAGTTAACAATATAAAAACGAGTGCATCCATACCTAACTAAACCTGTCTGCCGTTCATGTGTCAGGAATTCCATTACCGACGGCGGGGCAGCGACGTGTGCCTGCCATGTGACTGCTATCCGGTGGGCTCCTTCACACGGTCCTGTGACCCAGAGAGCGGCCAGTGCCAGTGCAGGCCGGGTGTGATTGGACGGCAGTGCAACATGTGTGACAACCCTTTCGCTGAGGTCACACAGACTGGCTGCGAAGGTGGGACAAAGTGACACACACGTGCGCACACACACACACACACACACACATACACTCACACATTTAATCCAACTTCTTTTGGGTGCTCCAGCTATTCATTCATCCATGCAATAAAAAGCACCAGTGTTAAATTACTTCAGGAGAAGACTAAAATAAATCCAGATGTATGTTAAAAAGTTAATTTAACACTTAGGATTTTGTGCCCTTGTCTCCATTCATGCAGACATTTCCTCATCTTATTGTATAGTATTTCTTATTTTCTCTCTAAATTAATAATGTAATAGTGTTTTTCCTATTATTATTATTAATACATCATACTGTGGAAGTGTTCTTACATTTATTTGTGTGTGTGTGTGTGTACTGTATGTGTGTGTATTATTTTTTCTATCATGTATTATTTTTTCTAACATAAAACATACAACTCTATTTTCATGTTCGCAATGGAAGCACAAAAACTCAGCCAGAAGTTGAAGGTTTTGGTGCATATTGGTGTAGCAGAAAAATAGGTCACCTGACAAAGAGCAGCGGAATTGTGAAAATGTGTTAGAATATCAATGAATATATTATCATGTACTGTATAGAAGCTGTGAATAATATCAGCTCCTCTTATTTGCTTCAGAAATATGTTAACATTATGACATATAGTATGATTAGATAAAACTTATATTAACTTTAACATTATTACAGGTTGCTAATGGCGTGTTTAAGTAAAGTAAATGTGATTTCTAAGTTAATGTACTTTTATGGGTATTTACTGTAATATGTGCTTTCCAATTAATTGCATTCAAATTGAAACCGTGATTAGGACCTGTGCAATTATCTAATCACAAAAGGCTGAGCATCAGGTAGTATATGCATAGTCAGGAGTTTGTCAATAATAATAAAGTATTAGGGGATCTCAGGGTTCGGGTTCGAGCCCCATCGTTGGTGGGTTGCCACATCCCATGCCACTGCATGTAGTGCCACTCCTAAGCCCTGGTTGGTAGAAATGGGAGGGTTGGGGTCAGGAAGGGCATCCGGGATATAGCTGAGTTTTTTTGTGCAGCTAAAAGATGCTGCCAAAAGAAGTTTCATTTACTTTTTAAACAAATTTTAAGATGCTAAATGCATTTTAGCAATCAGCATTTATATCAGCAAGTTTTTTGTCTATAAAACAATTTAATGAGTTTGTATTTAATGGTGTTAATTTAATGGTGTTCTATTAAAAAATAAAAGACTTCAGCATGTGGCATTTTGAAAGAATAATGGTCGTATGATGCAGAGAACAATTATCCAATTTTTCCTTTTGTATAACAGCAATTACAATAAAGGTCAATTACAGTACAACTCCGCTCAGTAAGCGGGTGCCAAGATCATGGGCACCCGAGGCTCCCCCATGCACATGGGAACCATAGGCAAGCCTGTATATTCTGATCCTACAGAAAAGTCATTGTAGCACAAATCATAAAAAAAAGTCAAAGCTGATCCCAATAGAAAGTCACCAGAACACTCAGTGCACTACAGCCTGCTGCACAAGGCACACAGCACATGGCAGTGGGCAGAAAGACTATTTCCGCCAACCTGGATTTCAAATTTACTTTATCCCAATCAGATCAAGCAGTAGGTAGGCACTGGACAAGCAAATTCGATCCATGGAGGCCCCACTCTACAGCCCACAGCATCAAAGGATCCACTTCCAACATCCTGGTGCCAGACACCATAGCACACCCACAGAGGGAACCCAGAACCTAGGTGGTTTTAATATTAATATTAATTAAGTGGCTGATACATTTGATTACATTTTCAAAGTATATTATTTATTAAAAGACACTGTCACACATTTTATAGTGTTAGCGCCTTGAGATATAGAGGATGCAAATGCAGACTTGCAGTAATGTGATATATTAGTTAAATGCACTGCTGATGAACGACCATGGAACAAGATATGATTGTCACTTATTTTATTACACAAGCCCATTTTATCACTTACAGCAACACTCAATTTATCCCTCTGCGCTCCACAGTGATCTACGATGGCTGTCCGAAGGTTATCACCATGGGCATCTGGTGGCCGCGGACCAAGTTCAGCATGCCAGCTGTGGTGCCCTGTCCCAAGGGATCAGTAGGTGAGCGTGTGTGTCCCGGTTTCTGCACTGCCTGGTTCAAACAGATTGTTTATAACTGCCGAATATGTAGGTGTGTGATGTCATGACATATTGTTATTAATTAATTGCAATAATTACTCTGCGTGTTTGGGTTGTAGGAGCCGCTATTCGTCACTGTGATGTCGACCGAGGCTGGCTGGAGCCTGATCTCTATAACTGCACTTCCCCTGCTTTTGTTGAGCTCAACACAGCGGTAGGAGATCAACTCTGACACATACACACACACGTATACAGTATGTGCTCCTCTCCCAATACACATCCATTTCCTGCAAGATTACTTATACATGTGTATGTGTGTGTGTGTGTGTGTGTATGTGTGTGTGCATGAGCAGCTGGAGGCGGTCGAAAGGAATGAGACCATATTGAACACCATCACTGAAAAGAAGCTGGCCCATCAGCTGCGTGACGTCACCGAGGCAACAACCCGTCTCTATGGCAACGACCTCCAAATCGCAGAGAGATTGTTGTCCCGCCTCCTGACCTTTGAGAACTCCCAGACAGGTTTCGGTTTGACGGCCACGCAGGATGCTCACTTCACCGAGGTGAGAATCTACACCACACATACACACACACACACATTCCACGTCCCTGTTCTTATATTTCTGTCTCTCTCACTTTCTCACTTCAATCTCTTTCATGTTTCAATCTCTCTGTGTTGCTCTCTATGTCTTTCTCTGTTTTTTGAATTTCCTTTTTTTCTCTTTGTATTTCTGCTGGTTTTTACTTCTTCTTTGCCTTCTTTTTCTTGCTCATTCTCTTTTGTTTGTCTCATGTCTTGTCTTTGTCATCCTTCTCTCCTCATTCCTCTGCACATTTTTCTCTATCAGCCACATCCTCACATTTTTTCTTAAACTCTCTGCCTCTCTGCTTCTCTTTCCTCCATCTGTTCCGCTGTTTTTCTCAATTTTCTTCCCATCCTAGTTTTAACTCATCATTCTCCTTTTTTCCTCTACTTATTGCACCGAATTCTCTTCCTTCACCTACTTCCTCTTTCTCTCTACCTTTTTCTACCTTTACCTATATCTACCCCCTACCCCGTTCCTTCACTTATCCCTCTCCTCTCTTTGTGCAGAACGTGTTGCGAGCATGCAGTGTGTTACTGAGCCCCAGCACAGCAGTACTGTGGAGGTCTCAGAGTTCAGCTCAGAGTGGAGCAGCGGGCGTGGCCGATCTGTTAGAGCAATACTCACACACCCTCGCCCGGAACACCAAACACACCTACCTCAATCCTGTAGCCTTGGTGGCACCCAATATAGGTCAGTCCTGAACACACACACTTCATACACTTGCTCCAGTAGTGTGCAAAAGTCTCGAGTCACCGCAAAGTGCCTAAAGATTGTAAAATTGGTTGTTTATGTAACAACTTCAGCAGCAACCTCGTTTCCCCTCTCGTCTGTTCCAACCGCTCAGCATTCAACATCACCAGTATACTAATCACCGGCCTGATCATCTATCATCATCTGCACCTGTTTCTCACTTTCTGTTACTATCACAAGTCTTTCAGTAAGTCTGGAGAACTATTCCTCAAAAGTACATTAAAAAACAAGAACATCTGGATATTTGAAAGCAAATATGAAGAAATAAGGGGAGACTCAAGACTCAAGACTCACAGTACATTACTGTATATCATGCAATCGAATATGTGTCCAGATCAGGGTTAGAAATGAACCTCGTAGGGTTCAATCAACCTGGTGTATTTCAAACTCTACCAGCAACTTTCTTGTTTTAACCTGAAGTTTCTAACACCACGTGCAAAAATGCAGTAAGATCGACAATATTCAGGCATGATTATTTAAGTAAAAAGGCTATATTACTTCATAAGGTCATGGTATTCTGACTATACAGACTTGACATTCAGAGCGCTGCTAGGCAGAAGTCATTTTCATCAGTTAATTTTCAGACTGTGCCTGATTTTTTTTTTTAACTGGCTATTATTAACTGCTAACTTAATTACAAAAATGAATGTAGAATTAAATGTGTGGATATTGAGATATTAGTCCTGGCTGTCTATGCCTATACTCAAAGGTCCACATTTAATTTTTATTTAAGGCCCCCTGCTGTTTGTTTAAAGGGATAATTCGGGTTTCATTAAGTCTGACTCAAATCAAAATGAAGGTGCATGTAGTCGTTATAACCTTCCTTCCTCTGCACAATGACCATGAAGTTTGTCACCTGGAACGCAAGTACAATGTAAGTTCCTGCAGAAGGTTCATATGAGTCTCAGCTGAACTTTAGCATGCAGGACTGTTCCCATCGTGTTTCCTGTATTGCTGAATCGAACCGTGTGCATCGAAATAAGCTGGTAGGCTTGTAGATTAAGCCACTTCACCTACCACTACACAAACTCACCTGCCATTTCCAACTTGGCCCTGATACTAACTCTAGCTGTGTTTGTGTTAATTGCAGTAATGACTGTGGACCGCGTGGAGAACCACACACACGCGCAGAAACGGTTTCCTCGCTATCACAGCTCCATGTTTCGCGGGCAGGCTCTTTGGGATGCACACACGCATGTAGTGCTGCCAAATAGTTCCCTGGTGCCACAGCGCAACTTCTGTGAGTATACACTCTGTACTAAAAGCTCACCCTTTTTTACCTTCTAATTACATATTGTTTTGTATTGCTGTAAATATTGCCTGCTTTATTTTCAGCCCCGTCGAGTCTACAGTCCAATCAGACGCCAGAGGTGCCAGCGGCACGGCGATCGGGCTGGCCGAATAATTCACCCTTTACCATCGTCATCGTCCTGATATACCGCAGCATGGGAGCCGCCCTTCCTCTCAAATACCATACAGACCGCCGTGGAGTTAGGTGTGTGTCTGTGTCTGCATGTGTCTCTGGGTATATCCGGCTTGGATTTTATTTTAGCGTACGTACAGTACCACACCAAGCGGTTACCAGGTAGAGGGATAAGGACCTTGCTCAAGGGCCCAACAGTGGTAACATTACTGGTGCTGGGGTTGGAACCAAGGACCTTCTGATCAGTTGTCCAACACCTTAACAAATGAGCAACCCCTGCCCTAGAAGGGCACTACTTTTAGTACACTACTCCCCTACGTGATGAGTAAAGACACCCTGGTCTCATTGTGGTTGCAACATGGAGAAGTCCATAAGTAATTTCTGAAAATGAATAACTTTTTTTTGCCCGTCGTCAAGAGGCCACATATTGAGTGTGACGCCTATTAATTTGCTAGCTCTGATTGTTCCACCCTTTGTGGCCATGACTTTAATTCTTTGCCACAGCATAATCCTTTGTTTACGCCTTTGAAATATTAGATCAGGTCCTCTGTATGTCAGTTGAAACTAATTCCCATGTCACCACAGCAGCTCTATTGCGTAAGAGGGTGGATAGCGCTTCCCTCCAAATGTGTTACGCCTCAATTTAAAATGATGCTGATGAAAATGAGAATGTGAAAATGAAAAGCTTGGCTGGCTCTACATCTCTCAGTGAAACCATGTTATGGCTTCCGCCTTCCCCATGTGGCAGGTCATATAACAGGAGAGTGGGTGGGTGGGTAATGATCAAAACCGAATAAAGCAAGAAACTGTGGGAAAACAGCCCCCTGAGTGTGTCTATCTTTACCTGCAGGTTGCCGCGTCACCCGGTGCTGAACTCTCCTGTAGTGAGTGTATCAGTCTATAATAACCACTCGTTCGTGGAGGGTTTCCTGGAGACGCCCGTCATGCTGGAGTTCCGTCTGCTCGAAACAAGCAACCGCAGCAAGCCTCTGTGTGTGCAGTGGAACCACACCAGCCCGTGAGTTTCTCCCATCATCTGAATGATGGAAAGATTTGTGTGTTTTAATGTTTCGAAAGCTATACTTTTTAAAATTGCAGTCTTCCTATGTGAAGATGCTCATACAGTATTATTTCCTATTCGTGTGTGTGTGTAGAGTGTCAGCAGGAGGTTGTTGGACAGTGAGGGACTGCAGTGTTGTCTACAGAAACATGTCACATGTGCGCTGCCAGTGCCATAGACTGGGCACCTTTGGGGTGTTAATGGACAGCTCACAAAGAGAGGTAACACACACACACACACACACACACACACACACACACACACACACACACACACACACACACACACACACACAC
>JAQMYL010000039.1:8661811-8684999 GCA_030014365.1 Clarias pachynema | reverse complement strand
TGGTGCGGGGCGGGCCAAATAATTTCATAAAAGCGGGACCCGCGGGTTGGAAAAATACCCGACCCGCGCATCACTAAAGCACAAATAAGAAATTTAATTTTCTCCTAATCAATCTGTCTGTAGGTTTTTTTTTTTTTACATGATATAAAGATATTCCACAAATTTGTCTGCCACATTATTATTTAGTTACAGCACCGGCCATTTCATACATCTTGACTTGTGCATGTTTTAACAAGAATAATAATCACTGACTCATTTAGTATCCAGATCATCAGTGCATCAGTTATGTACCCAGCCTTAAAATTAAGGCTAAACTAATGTTTCAGAAAATTAGTTTAAAGCTGATATATTTAGGCTAAAATCCTATAGTGTTTATCCAAGTTTATCAAAAAATTTCATTTATATAATTTCCTAAATGATCATCCAAGTTGATCATTTAAAAGAAATTAGTACATGTGTTTAAAAAGGGGGACTTTTTATATTTTGTACAAATTATTTATTGATTTATCTATACAGTATATGGTATTTCTTGACATTTATGTGTCTCTGTTCTAGGACTGGCTGTGGGTTTGGACCCAGAAGGTTATGGGAACCCTGATTTCTGCTGGATCTCCCTTTATGATAAACTTATCTGGAGTTTTGCTGGACCCATCGTCATTGTTATACTGGTACGGAAAACTCTACTGCAAACTCATCAGTACTGCATTTCATTCATACTGATGTCAGGGTCATCAAGATCTTCAATGTACAGTAGTCATGAATAAACCCATACAGTTAATACGAAACACACCGGTATTTCTGTAGTGTGTCTGGGTGTATGCATAGACGTTGTAGAATATGACCTGTGAATTGATTTTTTTCCTGCTGTCGATGAACACATGGTTTTCTCCACACCTAAAGGGATAGCTTTACTTAAAGGAATTAGGAAGCTTTTTTTTAAACACAGATTTTTATTTATTAGTACTATTTAATCAAATCGTTCCAGAGATAAGTAAACCAGAGGTAATTAAAATTTTTGTCTTGCCTTTGCCGCCATTGTCTTGCTCAGTAGTGATGTTGACCCAGATTTCTGTAATGACTATGTGACTGCTGAGAGCACTTTACAAATGTATTGCAAATGAATTTAATTTAACTGAGATACATTTAAACTGGAAATAATGATGTGGAAATAATGATGCTTGACTTTACTGTAATTGGACAGTGGTCATATGTTACACTGTGTGGTGCCAGTCTAGTGCTGTCTAGAATAACGGATATTTATATAATTGTTCTATATGTCAGTGTCGTATATAAAACATATCTATCTATCTATCTATCTATCTATCTATCTATCTATCTATGTATCTATCTATCTATCTATCTATCTATCTATCTATCCGAAAGAACCACCCCTTCATTCAATCATTCATTAATCCATCCAAATCATACATCCAACCTTTTTTCCATCCATCCATCCTCCCATTCAATCAGCCATCCATCCATATATCCATCATCCACCCTTCTATCTAATCACACATCCATCTATCCATCCATCCATCCATCCATCCTCCTATTTAATCAGCCATCCATCCTACTATCCATCCATCTATTCATCACCTATCCTCACATACAATCACTCACCCATCCATCCACCCTCCCATCCAATTATCCAATCATCCATTCATCCACCTATTCATCTATCTACTTTCATCCGATCATTCATCCTCCCATCTATTTATCAATCCAATCATGCATCCACTCTCCCAACCAATCGTCCATCCATCCAATCATCCCTCCATCCATGCGATCATCCATCCATCCTTCCATCCAGTAAACTGTCCCCTATTATACAACATACAACTGGCAAAACATGTTACTCTTCCTGCATAAATACATTATTAAATCACTAATTTCTTTCTTCCTTTTTTTTATTATTTCTTTCATTTACAGATGAATGCAGGGATGTTTATGATGGTTCTACGCATGACATGCAATCCGTCTCAAAAGGAGACAAAAAAGCTGCCTGTAATGTGAGTTTTCAAATATACAAAGTCACACAAACACACTCATACACACACAAACACAGAAATATGTAGAGAGAGACTCAGGAGAAGCTTTATTCTGCATGACTGGATGTCTTGTTTTTGCTCCAGTTTTTCAGGTTACATAAGGGTCAGAGCTAACATTATTCAGCCAGACAGCTCGTCCCCTTTAGCTAAGATTCTCCTCCGCTGCCAAATGAGCGCCATCAGAAACTTTTAGTAATGAATTAATGTGGATCATTTCCATTTTTCTTCACGCCCCAGTGCCACAATCCGCAGTGCCTTCCTCCTGCTGCTCTTGAGTGCATGCGTGTGGTTCTTTGGACTAATGGCAGTCAATAACAGCATCTTGGCCTTCCACTACCTCTTCATCATCCTCTGCTGTATACAGGTATTTGTTTGTGTGTGTGTGTGTGTGTGTGTGTGTGTGTGTGTGTGTGTGTGTGTGTGTGATGTGTGCATTAGTGCTTATTGGAAGGGTTGTATTATAATTTCATTATATTATCATTCTTTTATTGTGTGGGTGAATCTGTGGATTGAACAATTTATGAAATATATCTGAGAGAGAGAGAGAATATTGACCAGGTTATGGTATTGTGGATCAGGGTTTGGCTGTGCTGCTGGTCTTCACTCTGCTGAACTCAGAAGTGCAGGAAGCCTGGAAAGCCGCTTGCTCTGGCAAGAAGAGTCCCACTGAAGACCCTCCTAGACCTCCTCAGATTACTGTAAGCATACACACATACACAAGCACATCCCATATAAGTATTACATATATCACATATAATGCTTTACAGTGTGTCAAAAATATATATGCAATATCAGTCAAAATTCTGAGAAGGTGATGCGCTGTAATAGGAAAATAATCAACAACACCCTGTGGAATACCAATATCAAGTTCATTATTTTTTTATAACATCATATCACAAGGTTTTTACCTTCATATAAGTATACGTATATGTGTGTGCATTTATAATGAATTAAAGAAGAAAGTGTATTAATTTAAAATTAGAAATTGGTTATTTTTTATCAGCAATTATTTTCTAAAAACAGTCACTCTCTCACCAGCCTTTCTTTTTTCCTCTTTTTTAAAGTTAATAAAGCAAAAAAGTACTGTATATTTTTAACCAAGTAAACCAGACAGTACAAACTACTGTACACACTGTACTGAAGACTCTCCTGTTGGGGAAAACACCCTGTCAGTTACTAACACTAACACTGGAGACTCCTTCCATAAATGTTAAATGAACATCTTCTCGTGAAGAACTTTCATATATGATTAAATAGCATTTTAACATCTGTTTACTGTAGATCACCTGGTAAGGCTATAAATAACAGCATCACTCGTTAGACAAATGTACTGTACAGTATGTGCTTTGTGCACATGTCTAATTCTAGAGAATAAGACCAACCCTGTATCCAATTAGATCCTATTGGTTTCCAGTAAAATAAAAAGTCATCCTGATAGTATGTATTCATAAAGTGATTTTTTCCCCTTTTTGTGGTGTGTGTGTGCACATATATGTGCATGTAGGGCCAGAACCCATACAACAGTGCCTCCTTGCTGGAACAGAGTGGATTGCATCGCATCACGCTGGGAACCTCCACCATATCATCAGTCAGCAGCGCTCGGTAAAAATACAAACTAACATAAACTCCCCAATGAACAGAGACAGCATGGTCAGAAAGAGACAGCTTTATAAAAGGTTTAGTTTTTCAGTGATTGAAGAAACCATTTTGTTCATATATTATATTTAAATATATGTTATGTTAATATATTATATTTAAATAAATGCATAATCAAAACCTGCAACCCCAAACCAAAAGAAGTGTTTAGTTTTTGCCCTATTGTTTCTTTCCTATTATGATTCTGAACGGACTTCAGAAATGAGGACAGAGTTCCCAAATGAGCAGGATGTGCTTAGGGAAGTGAAACTGCACAACTCTGGTGGACAAATCACTAACCCATGTGCCTATGAGTGAGACGAAGATTTTGTGTTCACATTCGCCTAATAGACAAGCAGATAAAAATCTTCATTTTGATATTAGTGTTAATACTTAATGCACTTAAGCGCTGTTTGATGAACACAACAAGGCCAAGGGCTAATTTGTCTTAGTTTTAATTAGGATGGAGGTGAGTCATGAAAATATGGGTATGTGAAATCCCTGATTATGCCAAGAAATATAAAGTCCAGGGTGAAGCTGCAAAATAACTCTAATAACTGGTAATAAAATATGTTAGTTAACTCATGGAGAAACCTAAAGGTTCACCAGTGACAAAAACTCTGATTGTACGGTTGCCCTTCCACAGGAATTCCTGGAAGGTACTTATTTGTTTCACTTTGTCTGTATCAAGGAAATTAACTAGCTAACTAGCTTGCACTTGGTTGCATGCTGGAGGTTTAACTTGCCTGATGGGCTAAGATGTACAGTATGATTTGTAAATATGGAAACACAACTCTTAATAATTTAATAACTCAGTTATTCTCAGTGCACAGGATTTCTGAGATCATCGCATCACGCTGGGATTAATGAAAACCATAATTAATAAAAATCAGGATTTTTTTCTGATTTTTCAGATTTACTGAAATCCAGTACATTTGCTAAGATTATTAAATAATAATAATAATAATAATAAGAAGAAGAATATTAGACTTGATGGCGAAATGGTCAACACTGTGGTCTCACACATCCAGACTTGAGGATTCGAGTTGGAGTTTGCATGTTCTCTCTGTGCTACTGTAGGTGTGTTTCCTCCCACAGTCCAAAGACATGCAGAGTAGGCTGATTCCAAATTGCTTGTAGTGTGTGAGTGATTGTGTGAGGGTGTGCGTGATTGTGCCCTTTGTTGGATTGAAGGGTGTACCCCGGCGAGTCCCCTGGGAAAGGCTCCAGGCCTCCTGTGACTGTGTACAGGATATGTGGGATAGGGAATGTGTGAGTGAGTGAACGTAATAGTCGTTATTATATTTTGGTGTCAAAATAAGGTGTAAAAATAAGAATTAACTAAATAGTTTATAAATTAATATAAAACAAATCTTTTCCGAAGTACATAAATAACTTCTAATTTGAAACAGCTGAGATTCATTATTTTCTAAGGATAAGAAAATAATTTACAGTATGCTTGGTTTACTAACTTTCTGTTGTTGTTTTTTTTGCTGTTTTGTTCGTTTGTTGTTTCATTATTGAGTAGGGAAAATCTTCTTGCACGCCAGACTGCTGAGCACATGCTGGCTCACAAAGGAGCCACTGACCTTGATGTGGCCATGTTCCATCGTGATGGAGGTAAACTCACATAATAACCTCCACGGCTCCCGAAACTACTTCAAATCTCACGTATTAGTTTTTGTTCTTTGATCTTTCTTTCGGATTCCTTTGTTCTTTTGTGATTGTTTACAAAATATTCTCCATCTTCTATCTTTTACTTCCATCCACTACTAGTCTCACTCTTTTTTCTTTGCTTCAGGTGAGGACTCAGACTCAGACTCTGATCTCTCTCTGGAGGAGGAAAGGAGTTTGTCGATCCCATCTTCCGAAAGTGAGGACAATGTGCGTCTACGTGGACGAATCCAACGGCGCTTTAAACGCACCAATCACAGTGAGAGATTGCTCACTGACCCCACCCACAACGGCACCAAAGGTAATATTAGTATGTGTTCTGGTAGGTGCTGTTTGTGTACAGTACGCACCACCATTAGTTCTGTATAAGTCAATTCCACCATCCCTGCTGAGTCAAGCAGAACATATTGGCCTTAGAAAACATCTTGTTCTATCACTTTGCTTTGACAAACAGAAGATCAAGAGAAGTTAAACATCTTGTCTAAACATTGTTGCCCTTAAGTTAACATTGACTTGTTAATGAAAAGAAAGTACTAAACAGAGCAGACCAGGGCTGTTCAATCCAGCATCCAGCACAGTTAATAATTCACCAACACTTAAACACACCCACTCAATCTCACAGTTAACAGATTAATTGAATCGGCTGTGTTTGAGCAACTGTGAATCACCAGTAACTGTACTGGACACTGGTCCTGAACACCCCTGGGGAAGACCTTAGTGCAGCCGTGGAAAATATTTCATCCTACACATTGTCTGCCGGCCAATAGCATGGTGTGTTGTTTCCGTGTCAGATCTGGATGGAAATGACCTGCTCTCCTATTGGCCTGCGTTGGAGGGCTGTGAGGTTCACTCCTTGCAAAAATGGGGTTCGGAGCGCCGTCTCGGGGCCGATTACAGCAAAGATGCAGCCAATAACAATCAGGCAGACGCTGCACTCACCAGCGGGGACGAGAACGGACCAACACACATGCACAGACACCGCAAAGGTGAAACTCACATGCACAGTTATAAACAAGGCTTTACCTGAACAGTGTTCCAAAAGCTAAGAGGCAGCCAAGAGCCACTCTAACCCAGTTTGAGCAAATAAACCATTTTGAACCAAAGTTGAACCAAGGTTGAACATCCTTCGATCATACCTTAATCTTTAAATGAAAGCTGTTCCTAGGAAAATGCTGGAAGTCATTATAACGGATAGCAACACTGGCTAAGTAGTGATAGTACAGTGCAGGTACATATTTGGTAATGTATGACTTTGGAAGATGCAATAGTCATTTAAAAAAATTTTTTTACTTTCCCATAGTTTCTTGTTTAGATACATTAGACGAAAACAGACTATAATGATTAAGCATTGGAGAAATGCTGTGGCTCTTGAAGAACCCAAAGATGACCAACACCATCATGTCACGGTTGTGAGATTAGGATAGAGAAGATAAGGAAACAATCTAGGTGACTGTTAGAAGGTTCGTGTGGAGCACACATCTAAAAAAAGATATAGTCAAATGTTTTTGGACACATGACCATCAGATAGGGGACAACAGGACTCTACAGGATTATGCATGGTTTTATATTTGGATGTTCAACAAGTCCATATCGGTGTGATGGTCAATCATTATATAGTGTACATTCGGATAACGTTTGCAGGAGAGAGGAGATAACGTTGGCAAAAAATCTTCCCAACTGGAGGCTACATTGTTACATCTTTTTATTTGTTTGTTCAACTGGATAATCAAATACACCTTACTGACATTCTTTATCTGTCTCCTGTGTCTCCAGGTATCTTAAAGAACCGTCTTGGTTGTCCTCCAGCACTGCAGGGTTTGTCTTCCGTGGGTCGTGTGCCCAGCGAGCTCTCATGGTACCGCACGTCCACGCTGGGTCACCGGGGTGTTCCAGCCGCCTCTTACGGCCGCATGTGCTCGGGCACGGGTTCTCTGTCCCAGCCGGCCTCACGCTACTCTTCCCGTGAGCACTTAGACTCGCTTGCACGGCGCCAGCGTTCTCGTGACAACCTTGACCTCCTGCCACGGCGACGTGAGCTTGGTTCCAGAGAACATCTAGGGCCCGTCCACAGCATCCATGCCTCGAGAGAGGATCTTGGGGCAGGAATCGTTGGTCTAGGGGGAGCAGCAGGATTGGACGGAGGATCTTTAGGAGGAATGAGAGTGCCACTGAGCACATTAATGAGGCAGCAGGCATCCAGGGAGCACCTCAGCTGTTCCCGTGAGCAGCTAGATTCGAACGGTGGTGTAGGAGCGGTGCCACAGCCATGCCGCGAGTGGCTTCGAACTCTGCCCCCACGTCAGCTCTCGCATCCAGAGTCTCACTCTACATCCTCTCCCCCTCCACCAATTACAGAGGAAACTCAAGACGCTCTGAACTTACGGCATGGCAGATTAGACACCGCCCCTCTATGCAGGTACCCTGCATCTGCAACGGCCCCTGGAGCTCCACCCAGTCGGCAACCTTCTAGCGAACACCTGGACATTCTTTCTTCTATTCTAGCCTCGTTCAGTTCCACGGTACTGACCCCGCCTCCTAACCCCCCCTCTGCCGCTGCTGGCCCTTCCCCATCTCCGCCACCTCACTCCGCAACCTCACAAAGTATCTCTGAAGTGTCGCCAGACTCAGAGTAAGTCCCCTTTCCCTCTTGTAAATTGGTCTTAATTTGTCTCATTGTTCTTGTCTTTTTGTTCAACTTTGCACTATATTGTGTCTCCCTCATGTAGAGTCCACAGAAGTGATGGACAGTCTTGATGACGTCCTCTCATTCCCATGATGGATTTCTAGTCATGGGTAAGGAGGAACAGCAGAAGGAAAAGTTCAGGTGCATTCTGGGATACTGGAAGGCATGACTGATTGAAAGACAGTGAGGTTGAATCTTCAATCTGATGGTTTACAGTCATATTTTATAACAGCCTCCCAAGGCCAAAGGGAGTTACAGGGTGAGCAAGAAGAAGACAATGAGGTGATTCCCACCATCAGTGAAGGACAAAAACTGAGATGGCCGGTCAGAGAAGGAAACTAGAACATGTATATAACTTTTTTATACAGTTTTGTAATTTTTTTTTCATTCAAGATGAAAGACCTGATGTTTTTACAGATTGTGTCTGGCGTATGGGGTCACTGAGTGAATGAATATGGGATACAGTAAAGAAGGATCTTAAACCATTCCCATCCCCATCACGAACCATTCCCACAGACCATTTTTCCTCGTACATATGTCTTTGTTACCTAAATATACTGGGATCAGAGACTTGGATCAGTTCACAGACGGAGTCAATGCTAACAATCCTGATTTGTGATTTAGTGTGAAACTCCAGCAGTAGAGATTGTAATAGTATTTTAAACCAAGAGGTGTGATTTGACCGATATGATTGTGAATTAAGAAGACGTTTTAAGGCACCTGCTTTGACTGGGAGACGAAGGTAAAAATTCTGAGTTGATCTTAAAAAGAAACAATATCCAGTTAACAAATGATGAGCATCCTGGACGACTGGTTGAATTTCAATTCAGAACAGTAATACAGTACTAAATGAATTTCGGTACATCAGTTCAGACCAAACATATATTAGTTAGAATGTATTTGAAGATTTTACTTCACCCTTTAAAATTTACTTGTAAGCAGGCATACAACATTGTACTCAGCTCGCCGTGTCGCATTTTCCCGAGCGGGTTGCTTTCTGGAAACTGAATTAACATTTTTGTTTTTCATCAGAATTACTGATATTTATGTGTGCTTGTACAGATGCTGTCAGAATGTGTACCTTTCAGTTTTGCTGAAACTGGTGAATCAGGTCTAAATCGGATGAAGCTGCCTCCACTAAGCGGAGCACAGGGAATCTTTACACAGCCATTTGTCAATGTCAGTCAAACAGAAAAGAATCCCACAGAACTAAACACACCCTGTGGCAAGAGAGGAGTGAGTCTTAAAGTATACAGTACATCACTAAAAAGAAAACATGCTTCAGTATCATCTCCTCAGTTATCCTATAGTATATTGTCGAATAGTTCTGCCAAATAAGGGAACCAAGATCATTCCTTTTATACCTCAAACCTATCAAAAAGTGCTCCAATTATTATCATTATTTATTTATTTTTTTTTACTTATTGCATTTTTTATATTTATTTATTATGGTGTATCTTTTTTATCTTGTACAGACATGTTTATTATTTATTTATTTATTATGATTAATTTAACAGTCATATTAGTCCCTGATTTTTTAAAATTATTATTACTGTGTGAGTGAGAGAGAAAGAGAGAGAGAGATTTTTTTGGAAAGCTGATCAAGCGAGAGCGGAATTTACTTGTTAAAACGTACAATGTGTGACATTTTGATACATGTATTGTTTGATATGAACTCTTGCCGATGCATCATTGCATTCTGAGTAAGAGAAAGTGGAAAAAAAACAGGACAGAATTGGAAGGGTTATCACCTGATAATGTGTTTATTATGGGGAGATCTGCTATCCCGTTTAAATGGTGGAAGGTTCCAGTGGGGAAACAGCTGCCGAGGCTTGTTGGTTACCACAGAAACCGTACAAGAGATATGTTGGTCATTAAAAAAAATTATTGCTAGCAGTGTTCTGGTCTTGGATTTTTTTTTTTCCTTTTTTACCTGAAAGTATTTCAAAAATGGTATTGGTTGATGAGCTTGGTAGTGGTTGACAACTTCCTGTTGCCAGGAGTCCACTGTCCAGACAAACACACCCTGAGAATGAACAATTATACTGATATACACCCAGAGTTACGACATTAAAACACTAAAACACATTCCTCTCCGCATCTTGCCTTCTCAGTAAAAACTGTAAAGGCAAAATCATCTGTTACATCTAACAGTTCACACTTTGTGCAACACTTTTTTTTTTTTAGGTAATACCACAATACAAAATCAAACACAACTTCAGCCTCTCATCAGATATCAGCCCTTAAAGGTCTTACATCAACTAACCACAACATATTAAAACACTGAAACAACAAAGAAAACCTGAGAGATAATACCATTACATTTAAGTTCCACCATGGATTGGTTGCACCCACAGCTACTTTAAGTGGAAGATCTACTGATCGAAATGAGGACGCTTTCAATTTGGAACAGGTTGAGTAGCACGGATTCACAAAACTGACACAGATACTAAAATAAAAGAGACAATCAGACACATTCTGGGACTATAATACAAGATTGCTAAAAATAAAATCTGTTTTCATATCAAGATTTAAGAAAAAACTAAATACATTGATAAAAAAACACAAATACACATAAATGACTCTACAAAAGACACTTTAGGAAAGTCAGTGCTCATGTTCGGGGGTGCTCTCCCCCTTCATCATCGCTGTCGCTGCTGGAAAGCCGAACTTCAACCCCCAGTTTGTGCAGTTTGGCCTGGTAGTAGCGCTTCTTGGCCCGTGCCGCCCTCTCCTTCTGCCGTGCGGCTCTCCTTTTCTCTTCCCACACACACTGCTGAAGCAAAAGCAGGCTCATAGTCTGCTGGTGCTCGAGCTCCAGTGCTTCCTGTCTGCGAGTCTCCCACCCAGAGTCTAGCCCCTGAGAGTCCCGAATCAAAAAGGCTTTCTCCGCTGGTGATAAGGGAGCGACCTGAGGTACAGCTGATACTCTGCGTGGGGGGTCTGTGCTCGCAGATCTAGACCCCGAACCTGAGCCAGCTCTTGATTGGCTGGGGTAGAAGACTGAAGAGCGCTGCTGGGTTCCCCTTGAAGTGCTGGAATGAGAGAAGAAGATATGGGAAGGGGGAGAGGATGCAGAGCCAGGAGGCGTCCCAGAGTTCTGCGGGGGTTCAGCAGGTGAGACTAAGCCGAGGTCGATGGCTACAAGCTCTTTACTGTCAATCTCCTGTAAATAAAAAGACAAAATAAAAAGGAACCTTCTGAGTTCACGTGTAATATTTACCAACTTCTATTTAATTCCTACAACTCTTACTTTATAAATCAATTTAGAGCAACCAGGATTTCTGCTTTTTCCTTTTTGTGCTGGGAAACTAA
The DNA here is from genome assembly GCA_030014365.1 of Clarias pachynema. Classification (NCBI taxonomy): domain Eukaryota; kingdom Metazoa; phylum Chordata; class Actinopteri; order Siluriformes; family Clariidae; genus Clarias; species Clarias pachynema. Next base: position 8,673,644 of record JAQMYL010000039.1, on the reverse strand, counting down.
ATTGTTCACTAAACAGATCACTAACTGGGATTTATTTTTTTTGTGTGTGAAAAACTGAAAATGTTTCATATAAATGAATAAGAGAAGTTTACAACACATTACATTGTTTTGGTCAGGATCCTCTTGCTCATTTCCATTGGAACCCCCAGTCACTGAGAGGTGAGGAGAAAGAGACAAAAAAAAAAAAAACACAAAATAAATTTTTATTTCCTTTCAACAGGGAGAACATAATACCGGTAAGACATACTGCTGTTACTAGCAGTAACGTAAGCATACGTGAGTGTGTGTATTTATACCTGCTGTAGGTGAGCTGTTTGTGACCAAGGCACAGCTGGCATCTCCATCTATGTCCTCAATGTTGGAGATCAGGTTTGGTACCAGAGCCATCACCTCTCGCTGTACCTGAAAAAATTTAACATCAATGCTAAAAACAAATCTCAGTACTGCAGCTCGCATGAATCCACACTAACTACTTGGGGTATTTTACACAGCTTTCATTTGTGTGAAGTCCTAACCTAAGTGTGTCATGTGAATTACTGTACAAGTAACACACAACATTTTTCCATCTTTCAATGGAGAAGAAAATGTGTTTTTTTCAGTCATAAATGGTAGGCAATTCCTTTTTTTCTTTTTTCTTTTTTTTTTTCTTAATTTTTTCTTGTTTTTAACAGAAGTTGTATTTATACAGCTGTAATGAATATTTTTAAGCAAATATTCACATTCAAGTGGGAATATGAACAAAGGTTTTTCTCACAAACAGGTGATACTTTGGGAGGACCCTGTGTATTAATTAACACGTCTGTGCATTTTGTCCCATCATAAAAACGTATAAAAACTAACCTCAAAGTTCTGGAAACAAAGTGCCTTGTTTATAATTTGTCTGTGACATTAAAGTAGACCTATTATACACAATTAATTTCATTATTAAATTCATTATTAGATCTCCAGTGTGCGTACTAAAAAAACAAAACAAAAACAAAACATGCTTTCTGTATATATTCCATTTTTTTGCATCATAAATAAGTCAATTAGGTTGCGACCCTAATGTGACCTCATATAAGATTATATAACTTTTCGCTCAGCTCTGTGTTTTTTAAATTTCTGTGAAAAATTGTATGATAGTGGGGTATAGTGAGGGGTATTTTAGCTGGAGCATGGGGGAACTCTGAGACCTATGAGACCTACATTAACTTTGTTAAAGAAACAGTACAATATGGGATATTTATTAAATCTTGAAGTCAGGGAGGGAGTGAGCAACATAAAAACTACTCAAGGTGAAGAACTGGAGATGATAAAAAAAAATTTTTTAAAGTCTGTACTGTTGCAGAACACATCCTGTGCAAGTTCACAATTACAGTTCTGTGCGGAGATATTAATAATGTTATTAATGCTACATAACACTAACTGTCTATAATACGGTATGATACTAGCTGTCACTTGCTTGGGAGAGCTGTGCAGGATTGGCTCAGTAACCTGAGAGAGGGCAGTGAGAGGCATGCCAGCTGCCTGCTGTTCCTGACGTCTCTGCAACGCCACGCGACACTCCACCTTCAGTCGCTTCCATAAGGTCTTGAGGGAGCCAACGCTGCTGGGCGGTCGGTTGGGAAAGGCCTCGTTGAAGGCCTGTGCTAGCTCGGCCCACACAGCGTTGCGGTACACAGTGGTGTTGGTGTCCTTGCGGAAGTCCTGCACAGCGTCCACCACGCTGTGGATCTTCTGAAGCAGGTAGAGTTTCTGCTCCAGAGTGAAGTTGGGCATTCGGTATGTCATGGTGGTGAGCATCTTCATTTGTTTACGTGTGGCTTTGCGTGCAGAGAACAGTGTTAAAAGTCAGGAACGTGGACAAGTAAGGCTGCTGGTCAGTCTCCCTCATTCACGGAGTGTTAAACATACAGTGTGTGCTTGAACCACTTTGTGTTATTTATTGCCCATGTGTAACAGTGCTTCTGCCATGCTGTTACATAATGTCACAGTTTTTACAGTATACATTACAGCATTGTGGTCAGTCCTGAAGTTATTGCTTGAGGCTTTTCGATCTGCAATAATCCAGTGATGAACTTGCAGCAGGCGCAGACATCTGTGAACTCTAAACATAAAGAAAATGTATAGAAATATGGCTTAGCACATGGTTTATATAGTCAGGGTAAAACATCTAACATCTAGGACAAATTTTCACAAATGTAAACAATTTTGACTACTTCTCATTAGCTTTAACCTGTTCACAAAAGAGCACAACATGAACAGTCATAATAACTCATTCCAAACATCCATGCTAAACAAATGTTTAACACAATACTATACTATTTATTATAACAGTATAGAGTGTTGAGAGTAAAATGTAACCTGCATGATGCACTGTCTGTGTCTAAAGGCATCTAAATGTAGTACATTCTTACAATTTATAATATATTATACTTGAACAACCATGTCAGAAGACATATCCCTTGGTCATGGAAAACATGTTACTCTGTCTCAGAAGGCTTAAATTACTGGCCTGCATCAAGCAAAGAAAACAACTAAGGATATTGTTGAAATGACTAGAATTGGGTTGAGTAAATGAGAGAAAGAATGAATGAAGCAAACTTTTTATAATCTCAGGATAATAAAAAAAAGCATGCATGCATAACCGTAGGGAGTATTTTTCTTTATATAGGGAAATATCCCTTTTTTTGAATCCTGTAATGTTTTAAAAAGTAATGTTTTTATTTTTGTTAAATAAATAACTACATACTTTCATGTTTAAACCTAAATGTTATTTAATGAAGAAAAATACAAATGAATAGGTGTTTTCATTGTTAATTATTTTAACTCTGTTTTATTACTGGGATGGAGTCCACATACACTCATATTTCTAAGATCTGTGAGAAGTTCATTTAGAGTTACCAGCCTCAAAATCACCAATTGGGAGCGCCACGGATTAGAGCCGGCTTTACAGAACATGAGTAGCAGATACATCTCAACATTAACTGTTCAAATGAGATTATTGCATATTTTGGACACCTTCAGCATTGCTTTATAATATAGAAGGAAAGAAAAATCAGAAAAGACCATGGAGTCATCAAAGTGATCCCAAACTTTTAAGCGGTAGTGTATATACACACCGATCAGGCATAACACAATGACCACCTAGTTAATGTTGAGCCACCTAACAATGAGGCACTGTGAGTTCTGACACCTTTCTATCACAAACAGCAGTAACCTTTTCAGCAATGAGAGCTACAGTACAGCAGTTCTTATATTGGGGAGACTACACTGGCAAGGCTTTTCTCCCCATGTGCATCAATAAGCCTTGGCCATCACATTTTCGTATGTCTTGACCACAGCAGCCTGGGAACATCCTACATAACATTTTTTGTACAGTTTTATAAGGAAAGTACCTGCTTAGTTTTACTGTACATCCTGCAGAACCAGAGGACTTTGTCGCATCTGCTTTCTTTTATTGACGGATGCAAAAACAAGAAGCTTTTTTTTTTGGACTGAAAAGTGGTCTTTTGCATAATGTGCTGCTTTCTTTTCTGGCCTACAGATATTTTCCTGTAAGATTATGATATTTATTTATTTAGCTGGTAGTATAGTAATGTTGGGAAAGCGTAGGATTTTTTTTTGTATTGACTTCATGATGAAATGATAAAATATGTAACTATGTAAATAAAAAAAACAGAAATACCTAAGAGTTTGGCATTATTATAAGAACAATGATCTATGAATAATAAAGACATATGAATATAGCTCCTTATTTTGCATGCAATAAAACACTGCGATTCCTGGAATATGTTGTTAATAATCTGCGGAAGGAATTATGACACAGGATTAAATGTTCAGGCCCTCTTGGTTTATAGTTCCAGCACAAAAACACACAGTCGCAGTGTTTTTATTAAACACATCGCGCATAGAGAAGTTGTAATCAAAGCGCCATGTTCTGACCTGCGGACTCAATTCACTGTGATTTTATTATGGATTATGTTTAAAATCCTCCAGTCTGGATCTAGACTTAATCCTCCTGTGTCTGGAGCAGAAGCACACTTGCTTTTACTATCTCTCCGGTATTTATGCGCGCGCACAAATACAAATTATGTTATATATTATCATTAAAATCCTTTAGGTTTATTATCCCTGCACCTTCCGCAGCGTTTGCTCGGAAAGTTAGCGGGTTAGCCTTTTAGCCATTAGCCACCTAGCTAAACCATTGCAGCGTATTAAATCAGCGGTTCGAGACTAGTATTAAGGCTAACTACGGTTTATTATTTTTAAACGCATACAAATATACCCGCACGCCTCGTCATTATCCTATGTGCTCTGTGCGTTAATGTGTTAAACTCACCTGTTTGGCTGGATTATTTTATTTCCATAACAAATAAATACTTTGTCCGCCGCCCCTCATATTTGAGCAGAAAATTAAACAAAACAGCGTCACGCTGTACGCTCCTTACGTAAACAACCAACGGAAGATCCGCGCGCGTTAGCGTAAGTCCGCGGATCGACAAATCATAAGTGTTCGAATTTTCCCGGAAGTGAGTAAGTAAGGATCGCATGTTCTGTGCGGCGATGTTATTCAGACTCCCAAGCACGAAAAAGATGAGAGTTTATATATGTGATAAATGTATACATGCATTATCTACGCAAAATGCGTAACGTTTGCGGATATGCACGGAATGCTGATGTTTTTGTTTTAGCGGAAGACTGCACAATTAACTTAGAGTTATTGCTTATTGTACAGTACAGTACAGGGGCGGGTTAGGGGCAGGGCAGTGCTCTAGCCTGGGGTTGGTTAGTGTGAAAGGAGAGAGAGCGGAAGAAGAACACACACATGCTTACACCGAAACACGCAGGAGATCACCACCGGGTGTATCTGTCTATCTGTGGGCTTTTGTTTTAGAATTTATCCCAAAACCTGAGCATCAACGTCTCTGAAGAAACGAGTATCATGTAAGAGCATTTCTGTAACCTTCCTGTTAGTAAATGTGCCGTGTTTGTTTGTTTGTTTCAGATGTAAACAGTGTGCCTTATGAATCCTCCTAACCAAAAGCATGACTGTTTACAGGGGATGTGGTGTTTTTACTCCACTGTTGAGTTCTCAAATCTGATTGGTTATCTGATTATTTTACTATCACAACAGCCTTGAGAGTTGTGCCAGGGTGTTATTCCCCCCATCAAATATTATACTGCAACACAGTTACACCTCGGGTTTGAGCTAACAGATGAAAGAAAAAAATGACAGTAGTTTGAAGATACTGTACATACTGTACTGTACCAGAATCTCCCCATTCTTTACCCGCAAGACACCTCATGACATTTATCACTTTTTTTGCGTTTATTAATCACATATCCTACATGCCCTCTCCATGTCAGTCTCTCATCAGTACTCCTAGAAATCAAAAAGTCCTAACTCTCTCCAAATTGTTTCCATACACTTTAGATTCTATTCCTTGATTTTGATTCTTGTAAAGTACAAGTAGTTTTGTTTTTCTAAAAGTTAAATCCCTGTTTTATTCCCTATTTTTCAACTAAATTTATTCCACTTTGCAGTTTCCGAGTTATGTGTTCAACATATCTGCTGAAATATTTCCAAAAATATAATTATCATGATAGAAAACAGAGTTGGACTTAACATGCTTCCCTGGGAGTCCCATTTTGTAACTTACACTGACTTGATACTGTACCTCTGACCCATAGTTAGTTTGTGATGGAATTACCTGTTCAAACACTAGCCAAACAGAAGTTATATAAAATTATGATCAAATATTGTATTCCTACTGTAATAAACTGCAGTCACATGACAGCCTTAGTAAGCATTAATGAAAAATCTCCTTATGAAAGGATTTTTTATCACATTTACTTTGATCTGATCTTTCTGAACTAAAATATTGACTAAATATGTATAATTTTTTTTAAAAACAAGTAAGTGTTTATACAATCTTTTTCATATACATGTATATTTGTATATTGTTTATTTTAGAGTAAAATCTGTTTTATGTAATTAAAAAATATATTTTTTCATAGTTCACATATAAAGATATTAAAACGATAATTAACAGAACATATAAAACACTTTTCCAATGTTTTAAACTTGTTTTAAATGAAAACAACAGGCAAAATACATTTTTAATAAAAAAAATAATAATTGGGTACTTTTTTACCGCCCTGTACATAGGATGTTCCTAAATAATCGAGTGCTAAATATACTATTTGGCCTATTTTTAACAAAAAAAATTTTTATTAGAGTGGACAGGGTTTTAGTGCTACCTAGGCAGGATTATTGTATGTCTATGTGATCTGGCAATTCTGGCATGCACAGAGCATGTGCGTAAGAGAGTGAAAATTAAATGTGTGCCTGCAAGAAACAGTTTTTGTTGTTCAGAAATAAAGCCCTAAGGAAATGAATCCATAGTTCACATCCATGCAGGAGGGATCTGTACGGATCACACATCTACTAAAGTCCATTACACTGCTAGCTTTTATTGATGGGTGAAAGCGCACCACTGTAAAGCAAAATATTGTGCTCTACTTCTAACCCAATATAAGAACATCACTGCAAATCAAATGCAGCACAATATTTATTTAATTTCTATTATCTTGATTTTTTTCATTATTGGAAAGTAAACCTTAATTGAAAGTAAAACTTAATTAACCACACAGTCCTACCCAACAATGCTCAGTATAACTATTCATAAGTAATCTGTAATATTTGTTGTTATCTGTAAACTTCTGTGCCTTTACTTAGTGCCCCCATATTTCACCATACAGTAGCTCTGCCTCGGAGGCACGGCAAGCTACAAATTTGAAAGCATAGATATTCATAGCAAAAATTGTGAAAGTGGGAACTGGGCTTTATTACAGTAAAAGGGCTATTTATATTTGCTATAGTGTAAATGAAATATTGTGCAGAAAAAAACATGTTTCACAGACATTCCACATCAAGAAAATTCTAATGGTTCAAGAGCAATTTTGTGTCGTGAATTTATGTTAAAACTTCATTTTTATAACTGCATAACCTGTCATATTTTATTCCATTCTTTTCTTTTTGTTGGTTACAACAGACAAGATGTCAGCATCAGAAGATTTTATGGTGCTCCAGAGCTCTACGCTTGTGGCCCCTGTTACTGCTTTGGAGTTTCTTGGAGATGACTGCTTGTTGTCAGGTGAGTTACAGATGTGACTCACACACATCTGGGTGTGATATGAGGGCCGTTCAAGTCAGACCCGGGGGTTTTGATTGCGCAGAACATGAGATTTGAAAACTACTGTTATTTTGTGACAAGTTATCCATCAATTTTCATGGATGAGACGTTCCACTTCCTGAATAGAATTACTGCAGTTGGCCCCGAGCCACCTCAGCCGAGATCATCATTCACAAACGTTTGCAGCATTCAAATGTTTTTGCGGAGCTAAGAGTCTCATCACTGTACTGTGCTTGAAGTATTCTGTAAATGCCAGTCAGTTTTACGTTTTCATTCACGTGAAATTTCATCACATGTCCCGTTTTGACTTGAATGGCCCTTGTACATAAATACAGAAAGTGGCTGTTTTACAAGACTTATGTCAGCATTACCATATGAGACATCAGGATTAAAAATAGAAAATTTGAACAAACCGAACAAATTCTCCAATAATATCAACCTAAAATACAGTACTTCTTGAAACACTTTTCTTTTTCTTAACACAGTATATCTGCCTTATTGCCAGGTGAAGGACCCGTCCTGTCCATCTTCTGTCTTCAAGCTTCACCTACACAATGTGCTTCACTTAGTGTTCTGCATAACTACCGTATCCATGGAATACGGCCCAAGCTACAAAATAATGACGGTCATGTCACTGTTCCTGAGTTGGTAGAATTAGTCATTTATGGTGGAAAAGCAGTGCGTCTCATAAACGTAAAGCCTTGTGGCCTTAGTTTGGAGGTGGCTGGCCCTCTGTTGGAGCTTCAGGATTGGGTTCTGGATGTTTCTTGGTTAAGAGGAGAGACTAAATCACTACTCGGCATATGTCTGGCTCACAACTCTGTGCTGCTTTTAGAGCCACAATCTGGAAACATCATGTCTTTCTGCTCCTGTGCAGAGGTGTGCCTTCTCTACTCTGCACTTCTGATTGGTCCAAGCTGGGAAACATCAGTGTTGGTTGGGGGCACCGTCTTCAACCAGCTGGTCCTGTGGCGACCTGAAGGGACCAAAAGAGACAGCGTGTCCCAAGTAGAGAGACGCCTGCTGGGGCATAGTGGTGTGATTTTCAGCCTGTGCTACCTCCAGAGCTCCAGATGGTTGGCTTCTGCCTCAGACGATCGTAGCGTTCGTGTGTGGGATGTTGGTGTACTCGGTGCAGATGGAGGGTGTGGAGTAGAATCACCCACGTGTCTGCGAGTTCTCTACGGGCATCAGGCCCGCGTGTTCTGCGTCAGACTTTCACCCGGCTGTGTGTTCAGTGCTGGGGAGGACGGTGCATGCCTACTGTGGGAATGGGAAGGGAATGGTAGAGTGGGTCGAACATTAAAAGGTCATAAATCTGGTGGCATCAGAGCACTAGCCGTGAGTAAAAAGGGTGGATGGGCGGCTACAGGAGGGGCTGATGGGGGGATACGGGCATGGAGAGGTTTAGACGGAACCAGACAGATGAAGCAATGCAAACAGGGAGATGGGCAGATAGATTTGGGCTTCAGTGGACGAGGTTGTCCTAAAGTTGTTCATTCAATTGGAGGCCATGGTGCTGTGCTTGTTTGCACTGATCAAGGAGAAGTGCTTCTGTATCAGGATGAATCATGGCAGACAGTCTGGAATGGAAGTCTAGAATTTCAGTCTTACTGTGTGATGGAAGTATCGCATGTGCAATTCCAAGATGCCACTTTGTGGATGTGTGCAGTAGGTAATCTTTATGGAGGGGTTCAGGTGTTTGCTTTACACCATCCCAATTCAGGTGTATTACTGCAAGCAGGCCAGGGGAAGGTTCACGCTTTGCAGTGGATGGAAGGGGATTGTTTATGTTTGCTCGCTTCTGGTGCTGAAGGACTAGTTTATAGATGGGCAGTAGAGTTGGAGGAGCATGAGACAGGGTTAAGTTTAAGACCGGAGAAGCTAACGTCTTTCCTTTTACCACCTTGTGCCAAGAGATGGCTCACTGCTGCAGTCAGACTGCCACATGGAAAGGAATCACTCTGGGTGTGTGGAGACCGCCGTGGTTCGCTTCTGCTCTACAGAGAGAGTGAGTTAAGTGGGGAGTGTGAAGTGGATAGAGAGAACAGAGAAGGAGGGAGTGAGGAAGGGCAGGGGGTTTGGAGGGATGAGAACAGATGGCCTGAGAGTGCTGTGATTGACACTGCTGCTCCCATTTCCCCTGTCAACACACTGTTTGGTGTCCATGGAAAGCAAGGCGTCACAAGTGTATGTGAGCATCAGGGTTTGTTTTATAGCACCGGTCGGGACGGCTGTGTGCGAGTTCTGACAATTAGCAGGAACGCTCTACAGGTGCGGCGTGTCCATCGTGCCAGCAAAGGAATGGAGTGGCTAGAAAAGGTCCTCTTTGTAGGTTCTGATTTATCTGATGTGTATGAGGGTAGCAAACAGGAAGACAGTGAGGAGGAACAGAGGAGTATGACAGAAAGCTTGCCAGAGAATGGTGGAGTAGGCAGAAAAGAGAGAGATGGCTTGAATGAAAAAGCCGAATTAAAGAATTCCAGGAGAGACCAATTCGAGGAAGGTGGGAGCAAAAGTGTTGGCGAGGCCCATTTTGTAATGGTTGGCTTCCATTCCATTCAGTTTGTTTTGTGGGATCCATTAAGACGAGAGAAACTTTTCTCTTCGGCATGTGGAGGAGGACACAGGTCCTGGGCTTACATTTACCCTTCTCACACTCAACCTCTCCCATCCTCACACAATCTTGGACAAGGTACACTGATCTTTATCAAGCATGGAGCTGTCATGGCTTCTCATTCCTTGGCATCCACAGAAACCCATGTGAGAGGGCACACTCTGAAGGAAGGTCTTCACGGCCGAGGTCTGAGTTGCATTTGCCGCCTCGGTAGTGTTTCCAGAGGTGGGGCATCATCTAAGGAATGGGAGGTGCTAGTTACCGGTGGTGAGGACACCACAGTCACCGTGCTTGCAGTTGAACCTGAGCATGGTGCTGTAAAAACGCTCACTGTTTTATCTGACCACATCTCAAACGTTCGGACCCTGACTGCTGTCCAAAGAAAACCGAGACAAGAAGCAAATACCGACAGTGGGACAAGTGCACCTTCCTCGTTCTCAACACTGCTGTTCTCTGCCGGGGGGCGGGCTCAACTGCAGTGCTACCGGCTCCTGATTTGCTGGGATGAGCAGGTGAGCTGGCCAGTCTGTCAGGTGACTCAGGTTGCTGGGCACAGATTGGATGAGCATTGGGAGAGAAGACGAAATCGCCACAAGACTGTAAAAATGGACCCTGAAACAAGGTGTGTATGTTTTTTTTTTTATCATATATAAGATATAGCATACTGTATATAATAGAAGATAATTATATTAAGTCCCAGTATAAGATGTATATCGGGACTTAATTAGAAACTTTGAATGTTTGGGAGTTCTGCGCTTGATGTGTTGTCTGAAAGTAACCAATAGGGGGCATGTTAGCATCACGAGAAGATAGCAAGACTCACACAAGAGTCTTTAGCTTTTTATTCATGGTGTTCACATGCAGCGATTTTGTTAACAGCATTTTTGTATTGATTTTTAGGTACATGTCAATGGCTGTGGTGCATGAAAGCACAGAGGAAATTTTCCTTACACTCGCCTGCAGTGATGGAGCAGTAAGGTGTGTATGTGTTTATGTGTGTGTGCTTTTCTGCATTTGTGTAAAATCAATAAAATGGATAGATAATGGTGGCAACCTATAGCTAGTCACTTCCAGATTTCATTGTAGCAGTTGAGAGTGTCACTAAAAATACCAGACATTATCATTCTCTCTCAGGCTTTTCACCGTTGTGGAGGACAACAGGAAGGTTGAGCTGCTCTGGGAGACTTTTTATCATCAGCGGTGTGTCCTCAGTGTTGCCTCTCATAGCTTTGAGGACCCACAGGGCAAGCAGTGAGTAAACACTAAGTACCTTAATAAAAAGTACCTTAATAATGTTCTTTTTTTCTTTCTTTCTTTCTTTATGACATTCTCTTATCTCTCTCACTCCCACCCACCCCAGGCATGTGTTGTTGTTTAGTGGTGCTACAGATGGTGCTGTAGTTCTGTGGGATCTGACTACAGTGTTGGACAGTAAATCCAAGGACAGCTGGCACGGTGAGTCAGCAGGCTGTGAGAACTAGGTCCTCGTGTATAAGCTAGACAAAGTAGGAGAGCTGGTCCAGGGTCAGATATTTACACACGTGTTTGCATAAATTTACATTTTTAAAAAATGTCCAAAACTCACCTTAGGTCATCAGCATACAGTATATAAAGTTTCACATAAAGCCAGGACAGGAGCTTAAAAGCTATTATCCTGTATATAGTTAACATATCAAAAAAATGTATAAGAGGTACACAGTAAATACAGTAATGACCATAAATATTTGGATGCAGATTTTTGCCTCTCTACACCACCACAATGGATTTAGAAAGAAGTTGTTTCTTCTAGACGTGATTGAAGTGTAGCCTTTAAGCTTTAAGGGGTTTGACAAAATATTGTACTAACTAACATTTAGGATTTAAAGCCATTTTTAGTCCCTCTGGTTTCACAGGCTCCAAATACTTACAAAACTCACTGTTGCATTGTTGTGACAATTATGGTAACCATTAAAGCCAAACTTAATGAAGGAAGAATATATAAACATTAGAATACAGATATATAACGGTTGTATGGTAGTACATGGTGATATTGGTATTG
>JAQMYL010000039.1:8598233-8621780 GCA_030014365.1 Clarias pachynema | reverse complement strand
CATCTCCACATCATTGCATTCAGTTTTTATTCACAATTTGTTTAGTGTCCCAACTTTTTTGGAATCCGGTTTGTAGTATGTGCTTTAATTTTCTGTTCTTTTGCACTTTCTCTTGGTTCAGATTTAACATTTTAGTTAGAACATTAACGGAACCTATAACTATTACATACATCCTTTATATATAAAATAAGCATTATACCCAATAACTATTTAAAGCAGTTAAAGGAAGTATGTCTTGCCAATGATTCAAATAACTTTCATACGAGCTTCTTATTTTTCTAATAGTGCCCTTCAAGTCTATTGAATAATAAATAAATAATATAAATAATTATATTATTTTTAATAACCTGCCAAATACTGTACATACCATAAAATGAAGATAATTTGGAACTCAGTGTTTGTTTATTCATTTGTTTGTTTGTTTATTGGTTTATATAGTTTTTATTTGTTTTGTTTGTCAATATATTTTGATAATAGTCAAATAATATATATTTTTATGTTTTAAAGTATCAATCATTTTACATTATCTATTGTGAATTCATTTTTGCTGGCTTTATAAAGGGTGCCAATATTTTGCGAGATTTGACTGTAGATTTAAAGGGCTGATCTGGTTCAGGTGAAGTGTATGAAAGCATGGAAAAGCTTTGAGTGCTCAACACATGCTGACTCCGGAGAAAACACCAATACCACATTGCAGCCATACTCGCTTTCTCTCTCTCTCTCTCTCTCTCTCTTTCTCTCTCTCTCTCTCTCTCTCTCTCTCTTTCTCTTAGGATGTGTTTTTCTGTTTGTTGACCATTTGGATAACGAGGGATTTCCTTAATGACAAAATGACTAAAAGTGATTTTCTTTTCCACTATGCATGATGTTGTTTTTCACTGCCAAGTACAAAACACACAGGAGGTCAGACATCAACACACACTCTCTAATTAGAGTCATGGTAATGAGAAAATGCCATGTTGTAGCAGGCTTTGCATGGGGAAATACTTTGATGCCTACACTTACAACATCAGTGCTAACACACACATACTGGCATTGCATTTAATTAGAACACTGGCAATATGGAAATGCTATATTACTGTTGGCTTTCAATGGTGGCACTTAAATAAGTCTTGTGATGTCTGCACACACCGCACAACACAGCCACACACATACATGTTACAGTAGATCCATGTTCACTGTTCCTGCAACAGAAAAAACCTCCCTACATAGGCCAAATCCATGCAAATATTGTATATGTTTTGTTTTTTTTATTATATAGTTTAGAGCATGGATTACGTACACTCCCACCAATTTTGAATTCACAGCAGTGAATACACTCTAATTTATTGGATTGATTTGCAAAATACTCAGAAATAAACAACTGTGTAATGTGTTTTGATGAATACTTACAGGGAATTAATTAGTGTATTTTATTTCTGTGGTCATGTTGAAAAGAATGGGGAAAAAAGGAGAAAGCTAAGAACATAACATGGAAATGTGAATTAGTGTTGTGACTTTATTTAATATACAGTAACAGCCTACAATGTTCTGGCATAAAAATGTAGGTCAGGAAGAATTAATAAGAATGAATGGTGAAATTCACATTCAACTATTTTGAAAAAAATATATTCCGGGTGGGTTGACACAGCGCTGTTGGTTTGCACTGTGGCCTCGCACCTCCAGGGTCAGGGGTTAGATTCCCTCCTTAGGAGTGGTGCATATTATCCCCATGCATGATGCATAAACTGTAAATTATCCCAATTTCCATTCCTAAATTGCCTGTATGTGTGCCCTACGATGGATTGGTACCCTGTCCAGGTTGTACCCCACCTCGTGCACAAAGGCTCCTGGTATATGCTCCAGGCTTCCCATCACCCTGTATAAGATAAGCAGTATAGAAAATGAATGAATTAATGAATGTTCTGGGTGACTTTAGTGTCAATGGGTTACAAAAGCCTGCATGGAAGAAATCTGTTAAACCAGTTCCTCCACAGGATTACTGAAAGAAACCAAAACTAGAAGAGCAACCCATTGTTATTTGTGAATTGGGCTGGCAAGGAAGTGCACTGACCATGACTTCAAGACAAAGTGCTCCTATTTCCATCATTGTGTAAGCTGTGGTTTCTCAATGGAAATGCATGAAACTTAGGGCATATTATTCAGTTATTCCTTTTACAACATATTATTGAAAAACTTTGCTAAATTATGTACTGCAGCGAAACTAGCAAATGTTTATAAAAGTGAGGAAAGATCAGTCCCAGTAAAAGTGTGATATTAAAAAAAAACACTAAATGTTTAGGCACTGTGTCTAAAAGCGGCAGCTGTTATGAAGTGGAGGAAAAAGTAGAGATCCGCTTCAGAATTACACACGACAGCACAAGTGTGCATACACGAGTAACATCTGCGTTCTCTCCTCTTTTTCCACTCTGACAAGGACACACATTTCTCATACATGGCTAATCCTGAATGGTGCAATAGGTAAAATGTGGGATCTACTACAACAGCCTGTTCACAGGGAGATGTACTGTATGGCAGGTGTTTTATATAATCTAAGTAATCATTAACAAATTTAAACATGTTTGGATATTTAGCAAAGAAAAAGACATAATTGTTGATATGGTGAAGATTATGTTGTGATGAGTCTCAAGATTAGCAGCATCAAATGTAACAAAAAAAAAGCATGACATAATATTCTGTCTTAAATTTAAAAAAATTTATTAAAACAATTTGCTGTGGTAGAGGAGACCTAAAACACTTGTTAGTGCTGATATAGGACAATAATCTATTTTAGAGTAGTATCAGTAACTCCACCTGGGAATGGGTCATATCACATTACTCCAACAATTATTATTTTCCTATAAAAACATGCCACAAAGGTTTTTTTTAACTTAAAAATGATGACAATATTAAGAGACCATTAAAAAGTACAGGGTAGACCTTTCTTTGTGCAATTGGATAAATAACTAAATAACATATAACAATTTAACATATAAAATATTAAAACATAGAACTCAGCTAAATCATACTTTAAACCCATTAGAGGATTTTAAATTTTATTACAGCATGAACAATAAAAAAATACATAATAGGTAATAGTATTGGCACTATAGTCCACTAGGGGGTGTTGCAGCACTCTTATTCTTGCAGTATTCCCTTCTGCATCCATGTGCTTTTTTTTTTTTTTAAGTCAAAATCAATGTCAACTTTATTCTAGATGATATTTTTACATAGTGACACTTTACTGTATTTTGAATACACAGAATGAGAAAGCAAATCCTTTAGTGCTTAATATTGAAAAGACACTATAGTCTACTTGAATGCAATAAAAAACATAAAGAGAGCATATTGATTTAAACTGAGGATATGAGGATATCATTTATGAAATATGGTTTTAGATACCTTTAAACAAACAGTGGTGCTTGACAAAATTATGTGTTTGGTGCAAATGCAACCTTATCTTTACAAAACATGTTTTTAGTTTTAAATCCAAAAAGGTTTCCCGTTTACCCAACTGTGATGTCCATCAACCCTAATAACTACTGTATTTTTAAAAAATTATTATTATATCATGATACAACTGATTCTGACTGCTCAGAGTTGTTGATTAATTTTCTGTAGCAGTGGTAGTGACAATAGTGCTGGTTGCAAGGTTTATAATGTGCTATGTATACTGTATTATATATATTTTTTAAAGTAAGAGAAAAAGGAGACAGCTGAGGGGTGGGAACTTATACTAGTCAGCCATAACATTATGACCACCCCCTTAATATTGATTAGGTCTCCATTTGCCAGTAAAACAGTAATGTCCTCTGTATCTGACAACTTTCTATTGGGACCAGCATTAACCTTTTCCTTCGCTTGCCATGTGCATGAGTGAGCCTTGGCCCGCATGACCCTGACGCCATCTCGCCAGTTTTGGTTTCTTGGATCACTTTTGGTATGTCCTGGCCACTACATCCTGGCAACATCCCACAAGAGCTGCAGGTTTGGAGATGCTCTGACCCAGTTGTCTAGCCATAACAATTTGGCCATTCTAACAGTAGCTACATTTTCTATATCTTGTTACAATGGCGGCTGGAAATGGGTGAGATACAGTATACTAAGCAGCAAGCAAACCTTTTTGCTGGAATCAGAATAAATGGGCAAACATAAAGATTTGAGTGACTAGAGAACTGGGTCAGAGAAGCTCCATAACTGCAGCTCTTGTGGGATGTTCCTGCAGTGGTCAGGACATACTAAAAGTAATCCAAGAAAGGAAAACTTGTAAACTGGTGACAGTGTCAAGGATGGCTAAGGCTCACTCATGCACATGGAGAGTAAAGGTTGGCAGGTTTAGTCCGATCCAATTGATAAAATTGATCGAATTGATAAAAAAGTGAATGCTGGTTGTGATAGAAAGGTGTCAGAGCACATACTGTACAGTAGGTCATTACTGTTATTGTGTCAAAAAGGGGGGGGACTACTCGATATAAGGCAGGTGGTTATGATATTATGACTGATCAGTGTATTTTCTCTCTCGTTCTCTGCTCCACCCTCCAGCAAAATGTAACAAGTAATGAATATTTATTTATTTTTATTTTTTTTAATGAATAAAAATGCAGTTGCCAGTGAACTTCTGTGGTAGTTTATATCAGGACACTTAAACCATGCTGGAATTGGAAAATAAACAGTGCTGTGGTGGTAACGTGACTCCGCCACAACACACTATTCTGTCGCTGATCGTTTTTCTATAACAGCACTCCCCATTGTGTTTCACTCTTTACTCAACACTTAGACACGAAGGTTTTCCTGTGACCATCAGCAGCATCAGTCAAAGTGAAACAGAGAAAGAGAGAGAGAGAGAGAGAGAGAAGGGGGAGGATATCTGAGGGTGGTTGTAGTGCTGTATTGGTGTTTCCTCCACCCTCCACCCTCCAGCAGCAGCATCTGTAGGGCGCTCGCTCGAAGCTCACGGCGCTCTTCCATGCACACTACAGATCAGGCACAGCACCGGCTCTCATCTCATCGGGATCTTCTACCCTAAGCCTACTTGAATTCGTTCAGGTGAGTCAAGTCAAATGTTGTTGTTGTTTTTCTGTGTTTTAATTATCAATATTCAATCATTTTCTCCTATTTTGTAGTTTATCTAGATAAAAGCTCGTCTAAATTCTTTGAAGTTATTCGGCTGCGTTCGATTCCCTGGTGTATCAGGGGACGTTAAGAAAATTCTGCGAACCCTTGCTGGGAAGGATAGAACGTGGGCCAAAATATGTGGACAGACACTTAAATTCACAGTGCTGATTTTTTATTTTTCTTTCTTTTTTTCAGTCTGGTATCAATTGTCCACAAATGCCCAATGATTTTTTATTTTTTTTTGGAGCTACCATTCATGAACTAATGTGTCTTTAAAGTTGAAGCAATTTTTCAGGGTTGAATAAACGAATAACTGTTTGTTTAATGCTGGAGATTTTGCAGGGTGTAATTGATTTCACAGCGCTGTGTCTCTCTTGCCAAACTAGTCCAGAACTAGCAGGCTATTTTTACTGCACTGCCATTAAGGTCTTGCACTCACTCTCGCGTGCGCTCGCGTTTTAACACTCACACCGCGTCTGGACAATAGACTTTTCAATGAGACCTTTTTAACGTGTGCGCGCGCGCACGCGGGCGCGCATGTATACTATACAGTAGGCTAGCTGTGTCCGCTCGCTTGCGCGTGCATTTGTTTGTGTGAAGGTGACACTGTGACGTCACCTGCCGTACGTAAGCCGACACACTCTGTGGCCGCTGTGGATGAATAAATAAATAAATAAATAAATGCTTGCACGCGAATAACGCGATGAGGCTCGCGGTGGTGTGCGCGGCGCTCGCGGCGCTCGCGTGCTGGCTCGGCGCGGACCTGCTCTCACTGCTCAGTGCGTTTGTTGCAGACGCGCTGCTCGGATCTGCCATGCCGGAAGCGGAGGGATCAGGCCAGACTCCGCAGGGTGTCCCTTACAGCGAACTGCCGCACATCGTCAACGCTGACGGTCAGCACCTGTTCTGCCGATACTGGGAACCTGAAGGACCGGCGAAGTGAGTGACGCACAGCACAGTGTTGTGATAACTAGCTATAAAAACACATCCACTACAAACACCTGGGACAGGGGCTGCGCGTGCACCATCTTCCTAACACCATAAACAGAATAGTGCACTTTCAGAAATAAATGTATTAACACCAAGATGGTTGAATTAACACCATACACTAGATATTTCCAACAAGAAACAACAACAATTTAGATATTTCCAACAAGAAATAAATGAGGGGGAAAAAAGTGAAATAACACACTGGGTGTTAATTAAACACTGGTGGTCAGCACAAGGCACCTCCAGGGTCCGGGTTCGATTCCCGCCTCTGTGTCTGTGTGCATGGAGTTTGCGTGTTGTCTTGGTGGGTTTTCTCTATTTCTTGCGTACCCAAATTGCCCATAGTGTGTGAATGAGTGTGTGTGTGTGTGTGTGTGTGCCCTGCAATAGATTGGCACCTCGTACAGGGTGTACCCCGCTCAAGTCTCCTACTGTATATACAGCATAAAGCGGCATAGACGATGAGTGGGTGAGTGAGTGAGGTAGCTCTGTACAAAACTGTCCTTGATGTTGCAATGCAAGTTTGTTTCTTTTTTTGGCTCTGTATCTTTCACACACCCCACACACCTAGCTTAAAGTCTTAATGGATTTGTCAGAAGTAGGTCTAGAAGGAAGTTCGCCAAAGTTTTACTTCTGTGAAGAACCTGAAAATACTAGATTTGTCTTTTCTCATCCATGCATTTTAACAGGCTCAGTGTCTCAAATATCGGCCTGCTCCCTATTTCTGATCATTATCCAAGTGCATTATGGGTATTCTGTACCTGCTAGGGTTCCTCCGTTAGATGCTAACCCATATACGCTGGTTATTCTCTACTACATTGTCAGACACAACACTAAAACAGCAAAACTCTGCACAATAAAATACTGCACTGTACACTTTATGCTAGTGAATAAGGTTTGGATGCTGTCAGTTAGCTGACAGAATACTGTTCTGTCCCTACAATCAGAAATAAGATAAGAAAAAAAAAAAGAAATAAGTTATATTATATATTATTACTCTGAATGAACCTCTTAGGCAGGTTTTGGGTGGCATCCGCTGTGACGGCCCTTAAAAGAACCCACGGAAAGAGAAGTAGATTAGTAGTAGCCAGTAGAATTTGGTGCATAATCGCAATTTGTTATATTTACTGTACATAAAAAGTGGATTACACAGTGCTCTCCACCACCACCACAAATCATCAATTGAGGGAATGGTGTGTATATACAGGAAGCTCTGCCAACAATCTGCATTTTTGGGCAGCCAGAGACTAATTAGCAATTTACATGCACACTAAAACAATATTAAATCAACAACACTATAGTCGCCATAGCCAATCAACAGCCTACCTTACCAACATATAATAAAGTCAAGACAGAAGTTAAATTTTTTTTTTTTTAAACACAGAATTTCTTCCCAACAGGATGTGCTATTTACTAATACTAATAAAACATTGTAAAATACTAATAAACTGGAACACCAGACTGATACATTACAAATTTAATGCATTTATAAAACATATTAATTTTAATGGGGGGGGAGCATGTCCTTAGACAGCCCCTACATGGGTGTAGATCTCAACCCCACCAAAGTTGAACCCAGAGTTACACCCTTGGACCACTCATATCAGGATAGAAATGTTTCATGAGCCAGGACTTTGTATTCATTTGCTGTGACAATGTTCTCTAAGGGATAACCTTGAACTGCAAAAATGATCAAATACTATTCATTCACAACCTGCTTTTTTTTTTTTTTTTTTTACAAACATGTAGGGTACAGTACATGACTCCTATGTGTGCATTTTTGTTATGATAGCCCTTTTCTGATGAGAGAGATCAGAGGAGAATGGCCAGACTAGTTTGAAATGACAGAAATGCGATGGTGCATAAAGTACACAATCATATGATTTAGCATCTCAGCTGTAACAGTAAAAAGATAAAACCATTTTCCAAAAAAAAAAAAACAGGAATCTGAGGCAACAGCGGAGACAGGCCCACCGAAACTGAATAGTTGAGCAGTTTCCATCCTATAACTGCGCTGCTCCTGATTCAACTGAGCCATTTTATCGGCTGATTACATCACTGCATGAATGAGCAGGGTTACAGGAATTCCTGCTAAGTAGCTGGAAGGTGAACGACATACTGTAAATGTGTAGATATTTTATATATAGATATGTACATATTGAAATAGTATGTGGTAATACATGATTATATCCTGTGATATATTTTGTTACCTATAAGGAGCAATGATTAATAGCATTCCTGTTCCGTATTGTTTCACTAGAGAGGTTGATTGGGTTTTTTTCTTTTTCTTCCAGTCAATTTTGGATGAGTTCATCGTTGTTGTTTTATGGTGCCAGGAGAAAGTACAGTATGTGCCAGAACTCACTGGTTATCTGGGATAGCTGTGCATTGTGATGCTTAGTCAGGGCTGCCAGATTGAATGGACAGTTTCCAGCTCACTACAAACCAGGCCTGAAATGTACCATCGCCAAATTCTATGTCAAAGGCAGTTTTTTCCTTGCTTAGGACATTTAAAATAATCAAATTGGAAGGAAAAGCACATCGTTTTACTCATGTGATTCTCATTACTCTAGAGGATCAGCCAAGCGCGAGGAAGGAAATTGATTATTATTTTTCTGGATAATTTATTTAAACAACCAAATATAGAACAACTTGATGATTTTGCTTATATGATATCTTCAGATATCTGAAACAGACTTGTTTATAACGCAGCATGTTTATTTAAAAAAAGAAAAAAAAAGATTTTATTCGCCGGTTAGTGCCGAGGTGGTTGTGTAAAATAGTTTTCTAGACACTTTAGTGAACTTTTCTCAAAATAGGATCTGTTCAAAACCATATGCTTTTCAATCTTGTGACACCTCTGCACAGCATGAGATATGTGCACACACAAAACATGTTAATCTCAGTACTGTTAAACCCACACGTACGAGAAACTTCAAGTTCCCATTCTGTGTGTGTGTGTGTGTGTGTGTGTGTGAGAGAGAGAGAGAGAGATACAATGGAATAACCCATAGACCCTTAATTATAGTCTCTATCAAACCCATCAGAGGTCACACGTACACCGCGTGTTTGTGTGTGTATGAGTCACCTGTGTGTTTTTTTACTGTCCCTGTAGACTGTTGTAGTACTTCCCCTTTTGAGCACATGCACTCATACTTGAGCAACACTTTGAGTTGGCGTTTATGTGTGACACGAAGTGTGTATGCGTGACACTCTCTGCTGTAACTTCATTATTACATTCACATCCCGCTTGCAGGTTAATCTGGAGCTCCCACGGGCAGCACCAAATGTGTGTGCATGGGTGTTTGTGAGTGTGTATGGGCGTGTGTGTGGGTATGGGTGTAAATGTGATCATGTCTCATGCTTGCACTAACTCTTTCCTGCTGTTTCCGCGGCAACTATTCAGCCTCCTGTCTCTGTGGCACAACCCCGGGGATGTGCTGTAACCTTAGTAACCACCTCACCCTACCTTTGACAGGCTAATTTAATGACTTATGCTAGTGACCGTAGGTCATTGTCACTGCTGACCACATGTGTGTATGTGTGTGTGTGTGTGTGTGTGTGTGCGCGCATGCATTTTTGCGATAATCTTGCTAAGATGTGTTTGTTTTGGAAACAATTCAGCTTCTCAGGCTCAAGTTTTAATGTGCTAATGGTCACTTGCATGCACACGTGCCACACGTCTCACACGTCTCAAGACGATCTAAAGAGCAGAGATTAGTGTACACACAGTACTGTAGATCACACAGCTCAGAGAGTTAGGTGCATGTGGAACCTGTAGGTCCAGTCCAGGTATTTCTGTATAAACACCTGTTTCATTTACTTCACACATATTCGTACACAGAGAAGCAAGAAGTAAGTCTACACTCAGAGTTTTATGATAAAATCCATGCACCAAATTTTTTTTCAGCAAGTAAGGTTTAGCTATTAATGCATTATAAATACTTTGTTGACTTTGGATAGAATGACAAATTGACCAAGTCGTCTCTCTGTTTTTAATTTTTTTTAAGCAATATCACACTTGAGGTCATATTGTTGTTCTGAATATCAGCACGGCTGTGATGCGGTTGTATATATATATGCGGTTGTATGTAGCCACAAGTAGAATAAACCATGAAGGTAGTGGACAGTCCTGTAAATCTCCTAAGTTGCTCTTTATATTTCCACTTATTCCCCTTTAGGATATCCAAACGTAAATAACTTTTCCAGGGTTGGAGCCCAAATAGCGTAAAATAGAAAGCTTGTGCTCTATGTACAGTAGGATGTGGAATCCCTCATTCCAAATACCAAGTAGTGCCCATTATCAGGGGTTACATACAGTATAGTTAAACGTCCCAGTACTGTTGTATTCTATATCAGCACTCATGGAATGCTCCTTATCCAAACAAATTGCTGTGACTAAGTGTTGTATAAACAGTAGAAAAGAGTGGTTTGCTCTCACAGTCCCGCATTAGATTGACCGACAATACAGCCTCTTTGAAAATCAATTCTAATAAATAAAAATGTATTATTTTTCATTTTCATTTCTCAACATGCTTAAACATGGGTATATTCAGATCTGTTTTTCTGTAGCTGTGATATGTTCGTTTGTTTTAAAGTGGTCCCTGAGCCCAAGGTCACTGCTGCTAGAGATCAGAGGTGCCTCTTTCTAGGAAAAAAGAGTGTATGTGTGTGCGTGCATGTGAGTGTGTGTGTGTGTTCGTGCATGTGAGTGTGTGTGTGTGTTCGTGTGTCTGTATCTGTGTGACCATGCTGGGTTCCATTATTGGTTAGGAGTCCCAGGGTTCTGCTGCTTATGAGTGCTAGAAATTAATTTATGTGTGATCTGTGCACTGCCGGCGCCACAGTGGTAACTAAAAACTATGTATCGTTTTTTTTATTAACGCTTAGAGCTGAAACAAATGATAGACAGTATAGTCAGCTGGAATTATTGGCACCACTAAAGAGAAACAATATATAAAATAAAAATGACTAATCCATTATTCATACTGTTTATACTGTATACAGGGGGCCTGGAGCCTACCACAGTGAGCTCAGGGCACAAGACAGGGCACATGGGGTGCCAAATCATCACAGGGCAAAAGGAGGCACACCTAATTATCCACTATAGGCAATTTCTGGCTGCACTGCATGTTCTTAGGCTTTTAGGTAAACCAGAGTACCTGGAGAGAACACATCCAACCATGCAAACTCCATGCACACAGGCCAAAGGCAAAAATTAAACCACCAACCTTGGAAGTATGAGGCCACAGTGCTAGCCACTGAGACACCATGCCATCAAAATTGCGACTCACAAATGATGTCATGAACAGAATATTCACATAGACTCAATTCAATAAATTTTGATTCCCCCAAAAATATTTTAAACAAATACTATTTCTGTTTATTTCATATTTAGAATTTTTTTTTCATCAAAAAATGTTGACGCCTCCACATCCAAAACAGAAAAGTCTTACTTGAAAAAAACTAAATTTTCTTGTCATTATTTTTAGTCTCCAGGACCACTTGTTCTTTTTTTCCCAGTGATAAAGGCCAGCTCATAAAACCTATTCTCAAACATCAACGTATTGAAAACCCAAAGCACGTTCTACACAAAAGAAACAGATAGTTGTAAAAAAAAAAATAATAATAATTTCAGGTTTTAGCTCTACATGGTGCTCGTGATTTATTTTCCAGAGTGTTACTTTGGGGAGAAAAGTACATTACACTGCGAGCCTTGAAGCTGGAAAAAAAAAAAGCATTAAGATTTTATTCACGTCTTGACAGCGTGGGATGTCGAAAAAAAACATCTATTTGGGTCAGTGAAACTGGTGAACGCTTAGATTTCAAGCTGTATTTGGTTTGTATGTCCCATTTTCTTATGAAGAGATATGAAATTGCGAGCAATTCAGCCTGAGCCTGTTTCAGTGTGCTGAGCGCTCAGACACCTGCTCCGGGTCTTATACGGTAAGAGGCGATGTGAAAAAAATTTCCTGTCCATTTCTGACAATGTCACACGGAGCCCGAGACGAAGGATATGGGTAAAAGTTTACCAGGCATGAGACATGCTGTTAGACTGGCAATGATTGACAGATGGTCCGATAGATACGTAGGACAGTGAACTTGTGAAATGGCACAAAAACAAGAGTCTGAGTTTAAAAAAAAAAAATAACTGGGCGCATGAACGTTTGCCCTTATAGTTAACATGAGTGTATAATAATGATACTGTATTACAGAATATACAGCGACCTAGCACACATAAAGGATATCTTTATGCTCTCTGATGCAGTGCTTATTATGAAATATTTCATTACTGAGAGCGGGAGAGAGAGAGAGAGAGATGGAATGTTAATCCAGCTTCATTAGCTCTGAACTCTGTCCTACTTTCCTCTCATTATCTTGCTTTTTTTCATACTTTCTTTCTGTCTCTCTTCCTCTCTCCTCCATCCTTAAACCTAATGAAGAGGGTCTTTGTGAGAAGATGCTATTCTCAGACCACAGCCGTTTATAAGTGTGAATAGTTTCTACTCAACTGTGGTGTGTGTGTGTGTGTCCGCAGTATGCCCCTAAGGGGTGTAGATTGCCATCTGCAATGCTTAATATGTTCTTTATGACTGCCTAAAAAAAAGAGAGATGTTTTACACACCATGCATTCTGACACTCAGATGTGCAAGATGGGCAGAAAATGCAGAAGCAAGCACTGATTTTTCAAAACTGCCATGCAATTAAGTCAATTTGCACAGCACAGCACGTTCACTGACATTTAGTTTAACCAAATAAATGAGATTTTTGCCTCATTTTCCCACAGTGGAGCCATTACCAATTCCCATCCAATCCTCTCTAATGTGTGCTAGTTACACAATCTGGGAGGGGAAAAAAATGCTAACACACACTACAACTTCTTGTCAACCATTTTTTTTTTCATGGGTCATTTTATAGAGTGGCTTAAGAAGGAAAGTGCTTAAAGGAAAGCGTGAACTGCTCTATTCCGTCCAAGTTCTTTGTGCGAAGCCTGAGATTGGCTAGCATCATTTAGATTAACGTAGGAGACACATTGAACCCTGAGGGATCTCGCTCTGTAGTAACAGCCAATTACTGTGCACTTAAGAAAACAGTTTTACAAAGCTGAAGCGTGTGTTGTAGCATGTCAAAACCAGTGGCACTTATGCCGACAAGAGATGTCAGATGAATAAAGAAGACGTGTGATTAGCCTACATAGGGTTAGCTGTCTAAAGTAAGCTTGGTATTTAAAATGTATTATTATTATTAGTAGTAGTAGTACAATTTTCAAGTGTAATTAGCCCACTATGTCCCATTACCCTTTGTTGCTACTAAATCTAAGGGTGCTTTCACACTATGGACTCAAGCACAGATCAAAGTACACTTCCTCCCAAAGTTAGGGTATGTTTGAGCAGTGTGAACACTCTGTACTGTCCCTGGTGGCATGGGTTAGATTAGTGTCCTGTGCTCAGATCCATTTGCAAAGATGGTCTTAAATATAGTGTGGCAAGGTTCAAATGAGATATGAAAGATAACTTTAAACAAGGAAGTGGACTACTATTTAGAATGTGACATCACAAAATCACCTCCGAAATCCTTGCACAGTACCAGTCAAAAGTTTGGACACACCTTCTTGTTCGATGTTTCTTGTTTTGTGGTTTATCTTGTACAATCTGGAACAATACTAGGCATTGTTCATAAAACTATGAAGTAACACTTATTTGATTAGGTAATTAATTAACAACAACAACAACAGTCAATTGTTATTTTAAGATACAAAAACGAAGCTGTTCTGGAACAGTTATTGCAAGAGCAGTATTGTCATTAGGTTACACCCAGTATGGTATCAGGGCCGTTTTTGCAAGAGCAGTATTGTCATGTGCATTTGCAAAACCCATCATGGACCATGATGAAAATGGCTCCAAGGTAGCTGCGCACTTCATGCGAACATTAGGTAGCACCCGGTATGGTATCAGGGCAAAGACAAAGACAAAGTGCGCATCAAGAATAAAGACAAAGGCCAACGTCTACATAAGAAGCTGGCGACTTAGAGAGAGAAAGAGCAGCACGCAGTGCTATTGGATGCCTAAAAAGACTAAAAACACAGAAAATCAGAGATAAGCCCTGAGAAAGGGTTGACTCGTCCACAGAGGATGAGAGTTGATCTTTAGTTTTCAGGGCCTTGACTGGTCTCCAGGAGGAGACCTTTTCTGTTCCTCAATTAATAAACCCAGGCTATGTTTGAATGGGAAGGTCTTCTCATGTGTGTCATAAGCACTCTCACATTGTCCTATTTCACTGACCCCCACAGAACATGCTGATGTTATCCTCTACAAGACAATTGCTGATAAAGTAGAAATGCAGGTGAGATGGGCCTTTTCAAATTTTACCCAAAATACTGATAATAGTGGATAGACATAGTGTAAAGATTGACGTCCTTGTAGGCCTCTTCTTTTTTGGGTTTATTGGGGAAACACAAACCAACGAAGTGCATAGTACAGCTCCTGTATCGGCGTATGTACAGTAGATATGCAAGTGTACTCGGGTACAAAACAACATTGTTAATGTGAGAGCTGACCAGCGGGGGAGTCAAGGAAGGGCACGATATGAAGCAAAAGTATTTGAAATAAAAGTGACATGTAACTGTATTGGAAAATTACGACATGAGAGGTGTGTATCATTTCAGTTATTTGATTTTGTACAGGAAAGTAAATATAACGTGTATAATCAGATTAGAGTGCTTAGAGTCAGATAAATATATTAGTCTTATATTCATAAAACTGCTGCCAGGATTTTCCTTACATGACTTATTACAGGATCTTATTACAAGATAATATTTAGGTTTAATAAAGTCTAGTCTTACTTTAAAGGAACGAAGAAAAAAAACGAAGCTGTGAATTTGATCTTGGTGTGGTAGACATTTTAGAACAACATTTTTTCGTTCTCACACACACCTCCTACTAGCGAGCTCCTTTGTTTGGCTATGTTGCAAATCAGGTACCCATAAAACCTGCTTGTTTATCACAGATCTAGTTAGACTGCAGCGTACCAAACAGAGAATGCAGAGAATTCTCATAGAATGCACAGACTCTCCCTAATGCACATGCAAGAATACCAATCACCCTCACACATATCCACACTTTATATCTGTGTGTGTGTGTGTGTGTGTGTGTGTGTGTGTGTGTGTGTGTGTGTGTGTGTGTGTAGTTTAGTAGGTCAGAGTCGGATTAGAAAGCCTGAGTCGCTGCAGAATGGTGAAAACCACAAAACAGAGTGGGCAAGGAGGACAGAGGGTGCTCTGTTTATGTGTGTGTGTGTGTGTGTGTCCCTCTGAAGAGACAGTCCTAAACTATATCTAAAAGAAGCAATTCCCAGTTTTCTGAGTAGAAAAGAGAGAGTGGGCACAGAACAGAAAGCAAAACAAAGTATGAAAGTGTGTGCGTGTGTGTGTGTGTGTGCGAGAGATAGAGAGAGTGAGAACGTGTGTGAGCGCCAGATCTGATACAGAACAGACGGCTGGACAAACACCCATGTTTGGTAGAGAATCTTTTTTGTCAGGATGCCATTAGGCACCCGAATCGGAGTGCATTACGACTGAGACGACCCACTTAATTAGTCTGCATGCGAGTAAATGTTAGTAAATATTAGTAAATGTTTTTTCTTTCATAGAACGTTAGATTTTAAGTTAATGTGCCATTACTAAACAGTCTGTTAGTGCATTGGCCCCAATGTTTGTCTGCGAGCATTGCATTAGCGAAAGTGTCTGTATAGATTTTTTTTTTGCTAAGTATGCTGTAGGTAGAGTGTGTTTACAATACATACAGATGATAAATTAATGGAAAAAACTCTCCGTGGCTCTGTAATACTATGCGCGGAATCTACTTTATTTTGCCGCCACGGTTTGAGGTCACTTTGTCCCCTACCTGCAAATCAATAGAAAGATCCCAGCTTTATCCTCTGAAGTGGGTGATCTCTTCCAGGACAACCCCCGCCCCCATATACAAGACAAGGGCTCACCAAATGATTGATGAGTTGGAAAATTATATCAGTCATATTCTGTAGCCTCTGCAGCCACTCGTTCATTACTATATCCTCCCGAGACGCGGACTCTCCTGTTGTGTATGTTACAATTGCTCCTCACTCTTTATAAGCGGCACAGTGATTAGCACTGTGGCCTCGCACCTCCAGGGTCAAGGGTTCGAGTCCCGGGTAGAGTTTGTTTGGTTTCCCTGTTTCCACCCACGGTTCAAAGACATGCAGATTAGGCTAACTGGTGTTTCCAAGTTGCCCGCTGTGTGTGTGAGTGTCTATATGCTTGTGTGCCGTGCACAACATATTCCCCAATGTTGAATTAACATTTCAGTCCAATGTGACTCAAATAAACTCTGAAAGTGCTTTTCCTTGTATGATGGACTGGTACGCCATCCAGCATATACCGCGATTTGTGCCCTGAGTCGCTGGAATACAGTAGATTCGAGGTCCCCTGTGAGCCTGTGCGGTGAGAAACTATCATATCCTCCTGCGGTCTCAAGATGCTATAAAATCTCATAGTTAATCAAGGGGTAAGAGATATTGCTGTGCCATCATGCGACAAATACTGTCTTACCAGGAGAGATGTCGGTAGTTTCAGTGACAGTTTCTTACAGGGTCGGGAGGACATTGCTCAGGGGCCCAACAGAGGGGACCTACTGATCAGCAGTTCAACACCTTAACCCGCGAGCCACACTGCCTCTATATATATTTAACCAAAACAAGATTTTTTTTTCCCTTTGTCTTTCCTTAACTACCTTGTGCTCGGCTTATCATATATATAGTAGATCGCTGATTTGATTCCCGGGTGATGCTGAAGCCTCTCGCAGCCGAGAGCCTAGAGAGAGCAAATTGGCCGACCTCTCTCAGAGGGGTGGGTTGGGAGGCACTTAGCGCTCTCGTGTTAATTACGGCTCTATGACCAGTCAGGGGCATCTTTAAGCTTGTGCAAGCGGAAGGAGCGGACAGCGCTGTCCTCCGAGTGTGTTACGCATCCCCAACGGTGCGTGACGAGCATCGAAAAGATGTGATCGGCTGGCGTCACGTGGTTCGGAGGAAACACGTGATAGTCTGCGACCCTCCCGACTACGTGGTTGTAGTAGCCTTAATGTGGAGCCCCCTAGTGATGTGGAAGAATTGGACACGACTAAATTAGGGAGAAAATCGGGGAAAAATCCTAGAAAAATATAAATAAAAAAATATATAAAATCTGACTGAAAATGGCATGAAAAATTGCCATAAGCCAAAATAATTCTAACAAACCTTCGCTGCGGAGCAATCGGAGCAGCGTAACACACTGAAGAAAATGCTTTCTATCCCCTTCTGCACACACGAGCTCACAGATGCCCGTAATTGAACAGTAGTACTGTAGTTAACATGGAGATTGTGTATGCCACCTATTAGCCAATTTCGGCTACTGAAGGGTGTGGACTCACACTAATGCTCTTCTGATAAATTCTTGTCTGTTGCGCCAATCAAGAGCAGAATGACAAACACAATTTTCTAAATTGTAACTTTTGGGTTAACTAGATTTTAAGTGCTTGTAGTAAAACATTTCGCATTCCGCTACACATCTATAACATGGTTATGCTAGTCTTCTGTAGTTTTGTAAAACTTAAGTGTTGCCTGTTATTAACTGCAGAATGTTTCTGTATTTTAGGGCGCTGGTGTTTGTGGTACACGGGGCCGGAGAGCACTGCAGCCTGTACGACGACGTCGCTCACCTCCTGACCCAACACTCCTTGTATGTGTTCGCCCATGACCATGGTGAGTGACATCCTGCCAACCAGCCAAAAATGATCGCATGCACACATTTATAGAACGGCTTAATCCTAATATTTTTTTTCCCCCTACAGTTAGCGTGTATGGAAGTAGAGCTCTATTATGAGTGTGAATCACTTGAGCGGGCAGAGTATTGAAGAAAGAGGAGCAAATCACACAGCTGTATTTGATTGATTATATGCTGTTCTGCACTTGACGTGCCTGTCATGATTCATGCTTGGAGATATGCTGCCAATGCATGCACACACACACACACACTCATAAACACACAGTCAAAAACACAAATTCACAGCTATACAAAACTGAATCAATGTGAAGTGTCAGAAGAGTAGAAAGAGAAAGGGGGAGAGGACAATAAAACTGAGAGGACAAGGGAGAAAACAAGAGAGTGTAGGGATGAAAGATGAAAAGGGAAAGAGGGGGTGAAGCATATCGAGGGAAAATATCAAGCGTACGTGCCCAGAATATTTTAAATGTCACTTGATGTTGGAGTGCCATGGTAACTAATGATTCACACAACAAAACCACGTTCCAAGATAGAGGTGTGTGTGTGTGTGTGTGTGTGTGTGTGTGTCGGAGAGAGAAAGAGAGAGAGACATTACTGGAACATGGTGTGTCGGGTCTCTCTCTACGTACTGTAGACACCTTTATGGAAAATCATAGGAGGTTCCATTAGACTAGCAATTTTCCTCTGAGTAGGTTTCACTTCACCCTCTCTTACACTTCCACCCTCTTTTCTTCTCTCTCATTGTTCATTTCGGCGTCTGTTCCTTCGCTTCTTCTCAGTTATATTATTAACGTGTGGGTGTTTGTCACAGCCGAGAGAAAAATTTTTTCATCCTCTTAATTTCACTTTATTCCCCCAATACATTTTTTTGCGATTAACGGTCTCTCTTTCCTTTGTTCTCGCAGTGGGCCATGGGCAGAGCGAAGGGGAGAGGATGAATATTAAAAACTTCCAGATCTACATCAGAGACTGTCTGCAGCACGTCGACCTGATAAGAGCACGCTACCCCAACCTGCCCATCTTCATT
Source organism: Clarias pachynema (assembly GCA_030014365.1). Taxonomy (NCBI): domain Eukaryota; kingdom Metazoa; phylum Chordata; class Actinopteri; order Siluriformes; family Clariidae; genus Clarias; species Clarias pachynema. Next base: position 8,602,872 of record JAQMYL010000039.1, on the reverse strand, counting down.
CTCGGCCACTCGATGGTGAGATACACGTAGCACACCTAGCCACCTGCATTTTTTGTTCAAAGATCTTGACTTATGTTCTTGATGCCCCTGGTGATATGGCAGACAGTGTTGCCACCTCACTTCAGTGTCGCTTCAGTGCTCCTGAGTTCAGATTATACTGTAGTTTGGAGATTTCCATCTTCTCCGTGTGTTCATTCGGCTCCTATTAAGCATAAGGTGGATTGACTCTGAATTTCTTAAAGGCATCCCATCCAGGGTGAATTCCTACTGTGTACCCAGTGTTTCCAAGCTCAGCCATGACCCATGTTAAGATCTTAAGTCTGAAATATACACTAAACACCCATAACATTTTGACCATTCACCTAATATTGAGTAGGTCCCCCCTTCACCACCAGGACAGTAATGATCTGTGTGATCCGACACCTTTCTATTTGAATTAGAGCGAACTACACGGGCCAGACTTTGCTCCCTATGTGCATCAGCTAGCCTTGGCTGCCCATGACCCTGTCGCGAGTTCAGTGGTTTTCCAGACATAACAAGGAAGGGTCATGGGTGGACAACGCTCACTGATGCACGTGGGGAGCGAAGGTTTTTCCCTGTAGTCCGATCCAATAGAAGAGCTACTGTAGCTCTTTTAAATTGATGAAAAGGTTAATGCTGGTTGTGATAGAAAGGTGTCAGAACACACAGTGCAAAAGTGACAAAAGTAGGACCCACTCAATCTTAGGCAAATGGTCATAATGTTACGGGTGATCGGTGCATGTTTCAGTTCAATCGTCAGCATGTCTTACATGTTTCTTTTACACCCTAATATGGCGAACAATATGCTTTAATACCCTATATTATTCTGTACAATAAGCTTTATTTAATATGTACAGCATACACATACTATATACAATTATTTAGCAATAAAAGGCAGGCCAAAGAAAAAACAAACACATAAGAGCTCAGCACACACAGCCTTCATAATGTGTAATGGGACTCCCTTCTGACAGTCTTACTACAGCATTTTTATTTGAGATGTCTTAACCGCTCAGAATACTTAAGGGTAAGTAAATTCTCTCTTTGTGTGTAGTAACTATGCTTTATGCATGTATACATAATGCAGTCCTGAGGCTGGTCTGAGCTCTAGGTCCTGTTTTATCCAACTATTCTGCTTTTTCACACTGGCATTTTGTGTTTATGAATATGGATTAGTCTTTGTGTCAGCTTGTGTTTTAACACTGGCCACAGACTTCGATTATGACTGTTGTTTTTCCCCATAATGAGCTCCTTTTAAGGATGCAGTTTGGTTCTGCCTGTGTAAAACTGTTAATAATTGTATTTGCTAGTATGAAAAACATATGAGTAGAAGAGACCAAGAAAGTCAAACTTCATGCTATGCGTAATATTATTGATATTTTAGAAAAAAATGCTTTGAGCACCCTCTCTCAGGCCAGTAGATTGGCACGTGCTGCATGCAAACAGAGATTTCGGAGGTGACAGATGACACTGATGACATCGTGTCCTAAACAGAAGTCCACTTCCATGTTCAGGTTTTCACATTTGATTCGAGATGTGCCTGAGTATGCTGTACCTTTTCAAGTCGACTCACTACAGCACAGAACACTGATCCATTCCCAGGCGTGATACGGAGTGTTTGTGTTATGCAAACATACCAACATACCTCTTGTGCTGGCCCAAGATCATAGCGTGAGAGCACCCAGAGACATGTGGAGAGACAAATATTTGCCAGTGATCTTTGGAATTAATGGCCCAGGTATACTTCCATCAGAACTGGTTGCTGGTCGCTTCAGAGCAATAGAAAAGCACTATGGGATGGCGAAGCACTAAAAACGAAAAGACTAATGGTTGCAACAACACCCTTGGTATTTCGCACTATCTAGGCTGTCACTAAGTGCAAACATAACAAATGCAAGGACTTCACTGTCATAGAACTTTCTGTCACTGATCCATGTAAATGGCTAAAAATGTCAAAAAGTGAATTTTGCTCAATAGGTTGTCTTTAATAGCACAACCCCAGTCACTATACAGCCCTGTTAGTTTCTCTACAGCCCTAAAAGTTCTTAAGACACACTAACACAGTAGCCCTTCATTTTCCCCTTGAACATTTGGACTCAAATTAAAACAGCTATACATGCCTGCTGTTCCTGGATTACAGCTCTGTAATTACATTACTGTCTTTAATACAGTGCAGCCAGCGAAGTTTTTGGTGAAACTAGCAGATGTTGGGCTTCCCACTTCTTCTACTTGTAGCTGGATACTGGACTTTTTACCAGACAAGACTACATGTGGTGCAGGTGGGAAACAGGATGTTGTCTGAGCGCACACTGAGAACAGAAACACCAAAGGCTGCTGTTTGTGTCCAAAACCGTTCTCACTGTATTCACATGACTCATCAGTGTATAAATCACTGTATACACACATCCTCAAAGACAATAGTTTCTTATTTAAATTCACAGTTGACACAACCATCCTTGGGCTTATCAGCAACAACAATGAGGCTCCATACAGAAAACTGGTGGAGAACATCACCATCTTTGGGCAAGAGAACAAACTGGGCTCGGACACAGGAAAAACCAAACAGCTCATTCCAAACTTCAGGAAATGGCTCCCACTCTGCAGCTCCTGACAAGTGATAAGTGGGACTGAAGTGGAACAGGTGGAAGGTTTCAGGCTCCTAGGCTTATACATCTTCTGATATCTTATGTGGTCCACTAACACCACAGCCAAGGAGAAAAAGGCACAGCAGGGATCTGTTCAATTAGGGGGGTGATAAAAAGTTGGACTGTGCCGCCAGCAACTCCATATGCATCCAGAGGACTTGTGGAGAGCATCTTGACCAGAGTAACCACTGTGTTGTTTGGCAACACCACAAAGAGAAAAATGAAAACTTTACAGCTGGTAGCGAGGACAGCACAAAGGATCATTGGTAACTCTCTTCCCTCCATGATCACTTTGTACACTGATTGCTGTTTGAACAAAGCTTGAACCATCCTCAGGGTCCTCAATCATCCACAAGACTCTTTGTTCAGGTGGCAAAATACAGGACATGATCTTATCAAAAGTTACTTTCTGAAACCAAAGTGTCCAAACTGCCCGTCCACCTCCACTGTGATTGGCCAGTAGAGGCGGAGGAACATACTGGGGTGGGGAGGGGCGGAAACCATTCACTGCTCTGACAGCATGTCTCAAGCCCTCTTCTGAAATGCACTTGTTAAAGAAAGTGGTGGCTGTAGCAAAGCTATTGAGTGAACTCTATTTCTTATAATGAGGAGGAAGCTTTGTTCTCTTTAAAGCATGCTTCCAAACAGTAACCCTATTTTAGTGACTAGATAGTGGAGACAGATGTTACTCATTATTATTTTATTTTCATATTATATGTTATTGAGCAGATGGATGAATATTACATTACCCTACTGTACATTGTGTTTATTTTCATTCCTTCATCATTGAATAAGTTGGTAACTTGGAGCTGATTTTCTCTTCATTATAGTAGAGTAGAATTGTTTATACAGAATTCAGACACTTAGTTCTTAAAATTCAGAGCATTTTAGCATTTTTTAAAAGTTTTTTTTTTTGTGGACATACAGTATATGGGCTGTAAATAAAAACAAAGAAATTTGCAAGTGATCCCAAACTTAAGCTCAAAGCTCAAGCTTTTGGATTACTTCCAAATTTCTTTGTTTTTATTTAGTGATTTATTTTCTACATTCTACAACAACACTGGGGATTTCAAAAATATGAAATAACACTTATGGAATTAGGTTATTATTATGTAACAGCAACAACAGTCAGGTGTTATTTTAAGACACAGAGGTCAGACTTTCTGGAATAGTTCTTGCAAGAACAGGATTGTCAAGTGCATTTGCAAAACCCATCAAGCACCATGATGAAACTGGCTCTCATGAAGACTGTTCAAAGAAGAGTATTGCATATTTTGGATGCCAGCAGCATTGTTTTACAATGGAGAAAGAAATAAAAATCATAAACGACCATGGAGTTATAAAGTGATCCCAAAGTATTGAGCGGTACTGTATATATGTACAATGCGGTAGTGTATATAGCGTACATATATAAGCAGATATATATTTTTTTGTGTTGTCATATTGTTTTATTAAACTGAGTTTATCGAATTTGAAGTGTACTATGTAACAAATTTAATACGATTGCTGCATTAATAAAACTCCCAAGGCACATCAGAATCCACAAAGAAAACAGCAACATCCTCATCTCAGATGCATACTGCCTTTTTAATGTGAACATTCACGCATCACACCTTGCTGATTACTACCCATCCTGTTTTAAAAGATTACGAAAGCTTCTCTGATATACTGTACCTCTCATGCTTCCTTAAGCACTCCAACAAAGTATAACCAACTGCCTTAGCTAAGTGAGGTACTTAAGACAGGTACACGGTGTCAGGAGATCAGCTAGATAACCTACTGTAGAGCTAAACCATTTAGAGGACAGTACAGTCAAAGCAGAGCTTGATAGGTAGCCAGGGTAAATGGAATAAAACTGTGATGATGTGAGGTAACGATTTGACCTATTACTTTTAAAACTAGTTAAACCTGAAAGGTATGTAGGGCAGACAGGCATCCAGCTGCACACTGCTGCAGTCCACAGTAGCTCTTGT
>JAQMYL010000039.1:8587094-8598169 GCA_030014365.1 Clarias pachynema | reverse complement strand
TGTAAATGTATCCTACTCCATGTGTCTTATCATATCTTTCATGTCTTTGGGTAAAATGTTTATCATACTGTACAAAGTCATACATTGCCTTTGGGTGTTCCTCGTTCTCTGCATGCCAGCAGCACTGTGTCATGGAGGCACTTCACTGTTTTCATTCCATTAAAGGCTGTGTTTTTCCATCTGTCCCAGAGACTAGAATATATGTTTTCACAATTTAGAATTTTTCTGCGTGACATCCAAGAATGACAAAATATTTTAAAACATCTGTGAGTAAATACACATGGCACCACTGAATTTCTGGAAGACGACCCAGCTGGCCTGATAAGTCACGTCTGTTGTAATTCTTTTTTTCATTTTCATAATTAGATATATATTAATACCGTCAATTAAAAGAAAAAAATCAGGGAAATCTCAGAATTATTTGCAAATCTGAAGCTTTCAGGCATGACATTTCCTCTGCATGCATACAGTACTTCACTCGTTCATGCTCATGAACACCTTTATGTGCACTGAGGTTTCACACCCTCATAATACAGTACTGCTTATTAAAACTTTTTTTTTTTAATGCCATTAGATGTTTTATCAACTTTCTTGATCTGAGATGTAGTAGCACCTACAGTATTTTAAAAAAATGTTGGCCTACTTTGTTTTGATCGTTAAATTTGATTATTGCAAAATATATCAAGACCACTGTTATTTTGCACTATTTGTTATTTTGCACTGTCTGTTTATTAGCGCAGTGATTTTCGCTTGACTTACTTCACATCTGGAGATTTTTTTTTTTGTCAGGAGACAGACACGGCTGGATACAGGTTTATTGAAGCCTTTTATATAAAATGCTGCTTGTCAGCCACGTGGCTGCAGCTGAAGTACCTGCGGTGCATGGTGCAAGTACTATTAACTGACATTAAGCTATTACTGTATGTATATTCATAGATAATTATGCTCAAGATGTATTTCTAAGCCAAAAAAAACTGTAAGATTACCTGATGATTAGCTGATTAGTCACTGATAAGATAAGAGTAACCTAGCCTTTGATAGCTTCTGTCCTGCTGATTATTTTCATATGCAATATGTGGTGGACTTACAATAGTAACTGTTTGGGGGTTAAATCCCAAAAAGCCTTAATGCGTTATGTAGGGTGTAGATTCCTTTATTCCACATACCAAAGTAGGTTTGAAATGGATTTAGACTTGTGTTAGAACCGAGTTAGCTTTGTTGTTCGTGATAGCCACGAAACAATATTGACAGTTCAGAGGCAATTCGGAATGAAGTAGAAGGAATTACTAAGGAGAAAAAGCGTTGTTTAAGATGACCTAAAATTATCATAGGCGTTTTTTCTTGATGATAGTGCTTCTGTGACTGGTTTTGCATGTGGGTTTTGGCGCTGGCATCCAGTAAGGAACATCTCATTTAATGTCCATAAGCGGGCAGGACCATGGCGGACAGATGTCATGACGTCAGGTGCAAATGGTCCATAACCGAGAATGTCTGTTACCTCACCACAGGTTCACGAATTACATCCAAAAAAGAAAGGTAGTTCATTTGTTGTTGCCTGTAATGCTAGCAAAAAAGCCAGTGTTTTCTCAAGCTGAATGTTATCGAGAGTTATTGTAGTCTTGGACATTTATACCATTATCTGGTAAATACAGCCTTCACCACAGTTTTCAAACTGTTTTGTGTTTGTTTTTTTTTGTTTTTTTGCCTTGTTAAAGTATAAATGCAAGTTAGAAAAACCCGTTCTAACGAGCTGAGTTGAATAGACTCTAACTAAAAGTTTGTACACCTTTTGTCTCATGTGTTTTCGGATGATTGTTGTAGCCACAAGCTGATGTCATGTTTTTGAGCTGAAGCTTGTCGAGGCTGTCAGAAAGGAAGGGTGGATGCTTCAGTGTTTTAATAATAGAACTTGTTTTCTGGGAACACCTCTTTTCTAATGTTGATAAAGAAATGTGAAGCTATATATGGTGTTTCTTTCATAGACACTTTCATTTATTATTAACTCTTCATGGACAGGTACAGTACAGTATATATTTTGCGCAACAAATATTGAATTCATTAATTTGTAAAGATATAAATGGAAATGGATACGTATGTAAAATGGTTTCAAGGTTATAAGATTAATGAATAATTTATGAAGAACTTGATTCCAATCAGTCGGTGGGCGAGAACCAACTGTTTGACAAATTAATTGTTTGTTGAAAAGGGTTCCTTTATTCCGAAGGATTATAATGAATCCACTTTTAAAGCAGCTTCACAGCATCTCACGGCTGAGCGTGAAGGGGAAAATCCTCTTTGGGATTCTAACAAGGGGACTTCTTTTAGAGAAGGGTGTCGTCCCTGGTGTTCCAGGTTGTAATAAATATACAAATGTTGTCTCCAAAGCAGAAGCAAGGAGATCCTCAGCCTGGATCTTATGAATGCATATAGAACAATCCCTCATATTGTAAGTAGTCAGATCATTAGTCTTAACCACTGAGCTAACCCTGCCCTATGAGTAAGAAGTAAAAGCTCAAAGATGTCCTTTACATTATTATCCTATAATATAGCACAAGGTTTCTAAGGTCTATTTTCCATGATGATCATATGGCTTGTTACAGTCCTTACCAGTCTGTCTTTGCATAACTCTCTCTGTATCACTTTTCACCACAGCATTTTAAACTCCACCTCATTGAAATGCTTTGATCAGAATGATCAGTCATATCATTTGTTCTTTATAGCCTCTATATTTTCTTCTAATTTGCTCTTACTCTACCATTTTTCTTTCATCTTATATAATGTCAAATTGTTGGACTCTTAGACAAGTTGTAAGTCTTCAGCGCATTATGGGGCCACTAAGACAATGAATCTATTTATTCCCAATAGCAGTGTGTGTATGTGTGTGTGAAAGAGGCAGTGAGAACCTGCTCTGTTCAATTCCCTGCAGTAGTCTTATTAAACATGTCTTCAAAGTGTTAAACTCGAGTGTTTGCATCCTTGGCTACATTTGGGAGTTAGCATGTGTTAAACAATTGTGAACACATTGCATGCATATCTGCTCCCACAATCTCAGAGGAACTGCCTGGACAAACAATGATCTTCCTTTACATCAGACACTATAAAAAGTCTTATAATTTGTTGCCATGAAAGAGATTGTCGTGCATATGGACAAGTAAATGTGCTCGATATTGTATGTTACTAGTTACACGTCTTAACGATATAAGCACTATAATTTTAAAGACTACAGTAACGAATTTGTGTGTTTGTGCACAAGGTCTAATTAGTGCTTTGCTCCTGGGAAACTCTTTTTAGTTTTAGCTCAACTCTTTTCTGAAGCTCATGTCATGAATATTCAGAGCCTTAATGTAGAGCTACTGAAGACAGCGAGAAAAAATGGCTCAGTGGTACAGTGAATAGTAATGATTCCTTTTCACTCAATTATTCTCACTGTCATTGGACCAGAAATTTGTAAGGTACCGTTTTTTTTTTTTTAATATCTACTTAAGACGACAGGAGCAAGAGGCCAAGTTGAGCAAGAGAACAACACAGGCTTGTTTTCTTTTCAAGAAATCTGACATGTGTATTTGTGTTTTACTGCAGGGTGGTGCCATCTCTATTTTGACTGCATGTGAGAGGCCGCAGGATTTCACCGGCGTGGTTCTGATAGGTCCTATGATCCTGATGAGCCAAGAAACTGCCACACCCTTCAAGGTGGAAATCTATCCTCGCACACACTCGCACACACACACTCTGCTAGATAGATAGTTGAATTTCTGTAGAGATTACCACCGTTTCGTTTTGTTTCTTTTAGTTTATTTTAAGCTCAGACAATACATTTACAGTGAGGCCAAGTTACAGGAAAACCAAGAAACCAAAATCAAAACAAAGGAAGAGAAGAATTAAACATTACAAGAAGAAAATGCACCGACATGGGTAATGTTGCTGCCTCACAGCTCAAGGGTCCTTGTTTGAACTTTAACTAGGGTTACTGTTAGTTTTGCAAGGTCTGCGTTTGCTCTTTGGTTTTCTCACATTGTCCCCAAAAATATACAGGTAGGCAGGTTGACTATTCTAAACTGTCTGTAGGTATGAATATTTACGTGGTGCTCTGCAACAGACTGGTGCCCCTTCTGGGCTGAGTTTCTCCCCGTGCACTTGATTTTCCTGGAATCGGCCCTGCAACCATGATCAGGATCAAATGATACTGACGATATGACTGAAAGGATGAAAATGAAATATTGATTCATTGCTATCTCATAGCCACAGGATTCGATCCTGCACACACCTTACTTTCTATGATTTTAACATGTTCTCTCCATGAGCATGTAAATTTTCATTTTGGCTTCCAGGATGATCAGTGAACAAGTATTGTCATACATCTAGGTTTATAAGTAAATCAGTATATTTTCACCCAGGTCCACCCTACACCACTTGTGTAATGTCGCAAGCCTGGAGCCTATTGCAGAGAACGTAGGGCACAGACACACCCAGTCACACTCTATAGGCAAATTGGAAATGCCAGTCAGCCTACATGCTTGTCTTTGGACTGTTAGTGGAAACCGGACTACCCAGAGGAAACCACCAAGCACGGAAAGAATATGCAAACTCCACCCTATTGTGTCGCCTCTTACCCAGGTGATTAACCTAATGACGATAATAACATGAAGGAAATAACCTATGCCACACCAGCTTTACAAGACTACGGTTCAGAAGGTCCCAGGTTCAGACCCTACAACCACCAAGTTCCCACTGTTGGGCCCTTCACCAAGGCCCTTCACCCTAAACTGCTCAGACGTATAATGAGATAAAAAAAAAGGTTCTGGATAATGATATCTGTCAAATACCATAGGTGTAACATGTAAAAGTTATCAAAACTAGTGACCAAGAGTAGGCTAGAGTCAAAATCCAGGAAACTAGCGACAGGACACAGAGAATGATGGTACGACTTTGCAGGTGGCTGAAGGAAAGGGGAGCGGTTGGTTATGGTGGAATTGAAGAAAGTGTGTGGTGGTGGGGGGCGAAATGAGGAACAGGTGCCAGTGTTTTGTAAGTCAACAAGACTAACTATTAGAACATGGTTCAATATCTAATCACACAGGAAATGCTTTTTATTCACCATATGTATTTGGAGAACAGTTTGTATATTTGTACAGTTTGGATAGTTTTCTGCCAATTGTACATAAACTAAACTAAACACTTAAACTGCCACTTGTCTTAACAAATCACCAAGTACTTTTTTATGAACATTTATAAAAGTTATACAGTAGTTGGGCATTAGCAGCAGTTCTAGTACTTGTACTTCATTTGTATACAATGAAAGAAATATCATTTGTCTAAATTCCGACAAATATTTCATGAAATTAATTGCAAATACATGTGTCAAAAACAAACATTGTTTACAAGGAGTTTGTTAAAAACAAACTTTGTTTACAAGGACTGGTTTTGTAATCAGTCCTATTGTCTTGTGTACACTGGAAGATCACTTACTGATTTGATAAAAAGCATATGAGTCTCATGAGGATCATTATTTTACAGATGTACATGACAGATGTACCCACAGAGCTCTCTGCTGAACACGATGAACACGAAAGGAGTTATAATAGTTTATTTTCCTTCTTTTGTTTTATGATTTTATTTTTGTCTGCTCTTTTATATAACTTAGCGCTATAAATCTATTTTTATAAAAATTTATTTTCTCAACCTATTGATACTGAATGGCGCTGCTCATATTTTTTTGGCAGAGAAAGAGACAAGAGCAAAACAAGGAACATATTTAGAAAATGCATGCCCTTCTATTATCTGGATTCTATTCCTTATTGTAGATGTTTTTAAAACTTTTCCTGTGTCTATATTACATTATTACCTGTTATCTATTCTAGCTGACACTTTCTGGTTTTCTGCAGATTTTCGTTGCTAAAGTCATGAATCATATGGCTCCCAACCTCTGTATCGGCTCCATCGACCCCAAGTTTATCTCCCGGGACCCAAAACAGGTACTGAACTCGGAATGTGTGCGAAAGGTCATTGGTGTAAGTGGGTTAGCCAAGTGTCAGCTGCATGGTTTTCAATTAACACCATTTTAGGACTTTGTATGTACAATGTTTGTACATTACAATTTTTTATAATTTAATTAAAAGAAAGTCACACTTATATAATTATATTTATATAGTTATTGCTACTGTTCTTTGATGCTAGACATTTTAAATAGAAGGAATTATAAACAAAGCCTTTTTTTATGTTGGTTGGGTGTTTTTTTTAGGTTTATTATTATTGCTACTGTTCTTTGATGTTAAACATTTTAAATAGAAGGAATTATAAACAACGTCTTTTTATGTTGTGTGGTTGTTGTTTATTTGAATTTTTTTTTTTTAATTAGCTTATTCAGTTGTCATACCTTATATGAGCGTCCTTGTTGTTAAAATAATTTATTATAGCTTTTGCATAATCCATGCCTGCTGTTGTTTAAATGATGTTTTAGACATGTAGCATAAAAAAGTACAAGCTGCATAAGAATTCAAGCTTTGTGCCATTTGCAAGGTAAATTAGTGGCCGAGCTCTACAAGTGCAGGCAAATTAACTTGTTTTCATAGAGGAGCACCTGTCATCAGCAGGGATTGTGAGAATCAGATCATATGACTTGTTCCGTAGGGAAGCGTTCAACACAGTAGAGCCAGCTTCAGACTCTTTCACTTATAGACAATTAAAGGAAGCGGAAGGTTACTCGTGTATTGACCACTGACAGCTGCTTCGAAAAACCAAAAAAAAAAAAAAAAACTCAACTAATGTTAGTAGGGAAAAAAGTCAGCAACACTAGATGTGCCATTTGTCTTAACACAGTTAAGCTGGGTTTATTAAATATTTCATTAGATGTGAATTCTTGTAGGCTTTAACTAGTTAAGGGCTTAGGTAATGTGCCAAGATGTAGCGCCAAGTGAGTGCACATTGGCTGGAGGTTGTCTAGGTGATTTTCTGGGACGTATGCCAAAGAACTCTATATTCTAACATGCAGTACTGCACTGTTTGGTTAGAGGTATGGATGTATTTATACAGAATATTATGATGAACCATATAATAAATTGAGTAGCTTTGAGTGAGTGTTCCTGTTAGCTACAGTACATGACATGAGTAGGCCCAAGTAATGCATTATTTTCCATAAAGCTACACTAAAAAGTTAAAGCTACACTATAAAGCTACACTATAAAGTTTTGACACTTTATCTGTTAGCGAATGAATGCGTCTATATACTGGCCTACCTTCTCTTCAGCACACCATTCAACTATTTCAACCTGTCAACAAAGCTTATAAAGTATACAAGAGGGTGGATCTAAAGTCTTGGTTGCACAGGGGAAAAGGTAAACTACAACAGCTTCGACAAGAATAAGAAAGGGAGTTCAAAAAGGACCAAAGAGTAAGCAGTACCTCAATAGCTGCCGCAACATAAGAACAGCAGGGACTTCCTGCTCAGAAAAAGAAAGCATATAATGTCATGGTTTAAGAAGACAAAGCTGTAAGTTAGAATTCATAGGCAGTGTATCAAAGCACAGGAAGATGCAGTGATTGTACTGCATATACATAACAAATATTAATTAAAAAAACAAAAAAGTATGTGATCTGTAATCCAAATCTTTTTAAGAAAAAGTAAGCGAAAGAGCAAGTACGAGGACTATGTGGACACAAGAACATTATCCAACTCAAATCTTATTTCTATCCACGTAGCCAAAAAATACCTCTTCTTAGTAACAGCAATGATTATCCGTCAGCAATTTATCCCTATTCATATGAAAACACATTGAAAATGTACAATGCTGTTTATTTCCTAAAGCCAAACAGAAGGAGTGACTAAAAGGCATCTTCCATTCTCCATGGTTTCCTGTTACACTATGTACATACAGTATAATATATTTTCATTACTGTGAATAATGGTATATATACTGTAGTATATACTACATGTCCTTTAGAATCATTCCCACCATGGAAGATTAGGTTGCCAAGATCGTACAATTAGCAAAGCCTCTATCATCTGATTGTGCAGCAGGTTTTAATTACTGACATATGGTTTTCTAAACCAGCTAGAATATTTTTATGAATGGCAACTATGAGCAAAAACCTTTTTGTGGCATCCTGGGAAAAGGCATGTGGGAAATTTCTGGTATTTTCCTTTTATCTATAGTTTTAAAAACTGAAGGGGTTTTTTCAACTGAAACATATTTCTCTTTTGCATGTCTGTCACAAGCAGAGTTTTAGTGATTTCAATTGTGGTTAACCCCAAAAGCGAAAGGACAAAAATTGAATTTGAAATTGGATTTTGTCCATACCCATACTGCCGCACTATTTGACAGACGGTATCCGATTTCAACTTTAAGGGATTAGGGTTTTGTCTGTTTTGCTCTGGAATGTAATTGTGGAAAATGTTTTGCAAAGTCTGGCATTCACTGTGTGAGGGAATCACACATTTATAGTAAAGTTTTAGACTTTTAAACTTTCTGTAGTCTGACTAGATTGTTTTTTAAACTTAGTCTTCTCCTCATTTGATCTTTGCATTAGGCAACCATTAGAAAATTGCTAGAAACATATTTACGTATCATTTGAATTCAATTTATTTATTTTCCTAAAGTTGATGCATCAAATTATAGTAGTTTATATGCAAAAAAAACTCAATTGAGCCACATATTAGTCATGTTTTCCCAGAACACCACACACATATGTTTTGATTTATTTTTGGGCTCATTCTACAAAGACGCCGACTGTGAGTTATATTGAAAAAATCTGACTGTGGTTATTTTGATTTTCCCGTGTTGAATGTTTGGTGCTATATTTGATCTTCAACATGGCTCCCCTCATGTGCTGCAGGTGCAGAAATACGAATCAGATGAGCTGGTTTATCACGGAGGGATTCGCGTTTCGTTCGCAATGCAGATGATGGCTGCTTCAAACCGCATCGAAACAGAGATTCCAAACATCGCCTGGCCTTTCTTTATTCTGCATGGAAGTGCTGACAAGCTCTGTGATATAAGAGGATCCCATCTTATGCACGACAAAGCTAAGAGCACGGACAAAAAAATTACGGTACAGTATGCAGTACAGTATAGTACATACAGTATAGTACAGTCTCACACACTGAGGTTCACAAAGTTAAATTTAACTTCTTAAGAGGACATGGCATTTTCTTCCAGTTACACTGTCTGTATATCCTTGAATGATCGATCCTTCTATAGAGGCTATGTAATTTTTCGGCCAAACTTTATCTTGTTTGAAGCCATTTATTGAGTTCATAGTTATTTATCAGGTCTTAATAAGGAGGGAACAGTGAGGAGATCACAATGTACACAACAGTATAAACCAGGTCTTCAGAAGGTTAAGACAAAACCAACATGAACTCAACAAACTGATGTTAACGCTTTCCAAACTCTACACTACATTTCACGCATGTACTGTATGTACGGTATGTACTGTACACACACTGTGGATTGCATAAGTACTCACATTCCTTAACTTGGTAATGTTACAGTCTAAAACTAAAACTGATTTAGCTAGGATTATATTCCACTCTTTAAAATTCTATGACTTTTGGTGTACATGAGATTTAATTTCAATGACTCTGTAAGATATTAAAACACAAAATAACAAACCAGTTTATAACCATACCAGATGTACATGTATGATACCTAATAAACTCTGGGTCTCTGAATGAAAAGGTGTATTTATATCAAGATTACAAGATATTTTAATTGCATACAGTTTTTGCAATTTAAGTGCTTTCATTTACTCATGTGACTGCTGAATCCTGCTGGTTGCGCTAAAATTAATTTAGGTTTCTACAGTGAATTCTCATGTAATCACAACTTTTCAAAAAGATTTTGGAAAAATTTGTATATTTTATGTTTTTTAAATAAAACTATATACACTTTTTCCACCCACTTAAAGAAATTAGATTAAAAGTTGATTAAATTAAAGGAATGGTAACAAATTTTTATACTGCGAAAGTAGACTTTAAAAAAAGTGTTTAAAGGTGCAATTTAAAAATTGGTTGTTAATGTGACAACCTCAGCAGCATCCGCGTTCCCCCTCTCGTCTGTTCCAGACACTCAGCATTCAGCATCACCAGTATACTAATCACCGGCGTGATCATCTGCATCTGTTTCTCACTGGTTCATGTCCTAAATTTAATTTATTTTTAATGCTTAAATGATTCATAGGTGACTGTGTGGCTTAACAAGCAAATAACATTCCTCTAATGTTGTTCAGGTATAGGGACTGGACTAAAAATGAGAGCTAAAAAGTCCTTCAGGAAACCTGTTTCTAACTATTTCTTAAGACTACATTAAAAATACAAGAAAGTCTAGCCCTTTGGACTCAAAATACGAACAAATAGGGGACAGCTCAAGAGAACAGCATATAATGATATCTCAATTTCAGCTTGATACAATACAAAATAGAGACATAATCAAGAGACTGAATATTTTACGTATGTACAGTATGTTTGTACTGTTAAGTCATGAACGTTAAATTAAATTAAAACATTTCTACAGTGTTGTTTATACATAAGGCGGCACGGTCGTGTAGTGGTTAGCACTGTCACCTTGCACCTCCAGGGTTCGGATTCGATTCCCAGCCAGGCTCGATTCCCATCTCTGTGTGCATGGATTTGCATGTTCTCCCCGTGCTTGGTGGGTTTCCTCCGGGTTTCCTCCCACAGTCCAAAGACCTGCAGATTAGGCTAATTGCCGTTTCCAAATTGCCCGTAGTGTGTATGTGTGTGTGCCCTGCGATGGATTGGCACCCTGTCCAGGGTATACCCTACCTCATGCCCTAAGCCTCCTGGGATAGGCTCCAGGCCCTCCGCAACCCTGAATACAGGATAAAACAGTATAGATGATGAGTGAGTGAGTGTATATACCTACATTATTACAGACTTCACACTACACATACAGTACATTCCTTTCTGCTGTACTGGTAAACAGACAGAAGACTATGCATAAGCAGGTGGATGTAATCTTCACAGTGATTCATCCAGTCAGTCTTGCTCGCATCTTTAAACATAACACAATAAAAACACCCTCTGTGTGCTTGGCCAAAAAAAGCTTAACTATCTGTGA
>JAQMYL010000039.1:8555390-8567157 GCA_030014365.1 Clarias pachynema | reverse complement strand
CGATTACACCATTTTTGTGATCGTTGAGACCCGAAATCGGAATCGAAATCGAAATTCAATTAATTGCACAGCCCTAAATACAATCATTCAGATGTATTGAGTACAGTCTTCAAATATGTACAGTTGACTATTTATTGGACCTCGACAGAACACATTAGACTGCATTGACTTTATTTAGAAGTTTGATAGTTTTTACGTTATTAAAGAGGCTTATAAGAATATAATAATGATGAATTATCTGGTTATGTTTCTTAAAACATGCTTTGAGACACCCGGTTTAAAGGAACACTTCAACACTTTCCAGTCTTATCAGTCAACTACAAGTGCTTGTGAGTGATTACTACAGATATTAAATGAGACAATAACCCTGATAACTTCAAATAATAATGGACAGTTAATCAGCAGTAATGGGATCATACTGAAAATTGAGAATAGAGAAATTTGCTGCATTTATCGTTAAAGGTCCTGCCATTATTTGTGAACTTTGTGAAACAAGATAAATTTGTAGACTATTAAAATTCAAGGCTTGATTCTCATTTCATGATTCTCAATTCATGCTGTTTGATTTCGCTTTGAAAAAATATCCCGGAATCTCTAAGATTTGCTAATTGATGATCAGGTCTGATGTGTTTTCTTTCATCATAAAATCAAGGAAATGGCAACGGGAAGAAAACTCTTTTGAAGTATCATACACTGGCATTGCTTTGTTTTGTCAATTACGTTGATTAATTGCAACGCTGGTGCCAGTTGAATAATTGAGTCTGTCGCTGTTTTCCGCTGTCTCGGTTCTGCAGTGTTTAACACGGTCTCGGCTGTACACTGTCAATTTGACATATGCATCTGTCTCGCCCGTGAGGAGTGGATGGTGAGACCATAGACGAAGAAGAAGCAAGGCAGGATCTACTCTGTGTAAGCATCAGTGTGGTTATGTTCCCAGTGCATACACTGATTGCTTGTATTGTACTTAATGAAGTGTTTTGGGAAGCAATCAGTACAATCTGCTGTCATGTTATTTCCTAATTCTTACTTACTCTCACAAGGGGCTGGAATGACAAGTCCATACAGGAAAGTTAAACACACATCACTCATGTTTGGAGTGCCATAATTGAAGATGTTAATGATTAATCGTTAATCAGTTAATTGCCATATTTAATTTAATGAGAAAATATGTATTAACCGTTAAGGCTTGTTTTGGATGCAGTGGTGACCTCGACAATCCAGCTATAATCTAGTGTTAGCTTAGCTATCCTTACAGTCAGGCTCATTATATGTGCGCTAATTATTTCATTGATTGTCTTTTTTCCGGACCAATCTTCCAATCACTTTGTGTAAGACGTGACATTAAACAAACAATAAGACAAGTTACACAGGATTTTAATGTTTTAGATAATTGTGGTAGATTTGACTAACTCAAAACATGTAATGCATATCTGCCCCTGCATGAAATGCCAGCGGCGGTGGCTGCTGATTTACTTGTCACAAATGTATAAAAAGTATCAGGACTTAATGATTTTTGCTTAAATACAGGATTCTGAATTTCTTTTTTTTTTTTATTGAGATTAGAAGAATATTCTTTAACCAAGGAACACTGTATAGCTTTGTTTATTAAATTTCTTTCGTTACTGGAACAGAATGTGGTAGTTACATGTTCGTAGCTGATGTCTGTGTTATGACTGCTTGTCTCTCGTTTGAATTACTGACCTTCCAGCATATTTGCACCGCAGCATTCTGTTGTGTAGTATAAATCTGTAATCGTATTAGGGTCCCAAGAGCACAGTGCGTCCTCCTATTGCTGAAAGCAAACTATCAGTGTTAACAGCTGGTTAAATCATTAACTTGATAAATACGATCTTGATTAATGTGCGTCACTGCCATGTTTTAAGTGAGGTGTGTGCGCGCGCGTGTGTGTGACTTCATGACTTCATATCCATTTGTTTTATATATTTAAGTGTAGTTTGTTTGTTAATTGTGTTTTTAAAATTAGTTATTTACCTATTATTATACTGGTATTATAATAACTGGTTACTTAATAATTTGTTCAGGGGGAAAATTATGTTCCTTCTCACTATAAACAGCGGTTTGGGTCATTTATCGAATTCACACACAGTTTAACCTTACAATGTCACTTCTCCCTTTTTTCTTCTTCTGTAGATTCAGTTGAGATCATGTTGTGCAGTCACAGAGGATGAGGGGAAGTAGTGACACTATTTTGTCACCATGCTTGTCTGGGTGCAAATGCAGAATGGACAACATTTTTTAATTGAATGCCATTAAGAAGCTAACTCAGATTGT
Source organism: Clarias pachynema (assembly GCA_030014365.1). Classification (NCBI taxonomy): domain Eukaryota; kingdom Metazoa; phylum Chordata; class Actinopteri; order Siluriformes; family Clariidae; genus Clarias; species Clarias pachynema. The sequence goes on along the minus strand of JAQMYL010000039.1, from coordinate 8,564,865 downwards.
GACTGTAATCTGATTATTTATTTATTTATTCATTCATTCATTTATTTTGTGCAGCACAGGTGTAAATGTATTGCTTTCCAAAATAAATTGCTTCTTGAATGCAAGACTGAATTTTTGTGACATTAAAATGTTCAAGTAAGAGTGCATGTTCTTGGCGTGCTTACCTGCGTGCGCGTGCGTTTGCTTGCATCATTCTTTTGTCAAGCCAGGATAATAATCTGGACTTTGGTACTTCCCCATTATGTGTCTGTGGCAACAGTAGAATGAGGAAGAGAGGACAATCTCATCCATGGTTATTTGTCTTTCACACACTCGTGTCTCAGTTCAGGGGCTGTGCTCTGGCGTCTTTGGTAGTATTGCTGAAATAGTAGCATGCTGAAAGAGATTGTAACAATAAGACAGTGTTTGTGTGTTAGTACAGTTTTTTTTCCTTTTTTTTAAAACTACAACTGCATAAAGCCATCTGTTTACAACAAACGTTTATATTTTTTCAAGGTGTTTTATAATAAACATAAATGAGTGTTTGCAGAAATGTTAAGGCTATAAACTTTTAGTTTAAAGCTTAATGGTCAGCGTTAAAGTCATTGCTTACAGGATGGGGAAAGGCTGCTACAATGATGTTCCGTTGTTGAATGGCTATATTAATTCTCGCAGGGCTTGACATTAAGTGGGCACAGGAAACTGGTCAAGGATGGAGCAAAATAGATTAAAAATAAGCTCAAAAACTATAAATAGTTCATCTTTGACTGAAACGGGTGCATGAAATGGCTGTGCAGTATATCGATATGTTTTGGTGTTTACATAATCCATTTCTACTGTAAAGCCATGCCCTGGTTTTTATCTCTCCACACAAGCCCCGCTCCCACTCTCCCTCTGCGTGTGAGTTTACGACTTGTACCGCCTTGTTGAAATACGCTATTGTGAACCGATAGTGTTACCTTTTAAATGTCAAAAACCCATTTTAAATATTGGTTAGGAAAGCATCATCAGTGCCATAAACTGTATCAACGTGGGTTATATTTTGTGTCACAAAGCTTTTGTTAGACCGAGTAGTTTTCCGCCTCGAAAGAAAGTGTGTTTCAAGCTTCATTCATGCGCTGGAGTGGTCGTAGAGAGAAAAATAATAAATTTTAAAACCAAATTTTACTACATCGAGCACTTTAAATGCTTCAGTTCACCATTTCTTGGGGAATTCATACGCACAAGTTGTCGAGACCTTCATAATGCGTTATGCTGTTCTTTCTAATAACAATACATTGACTAGCACGGGTGGGACATGTGTGTTCATACCGCATCCCCAAACTGAAATAAAACTTAGTGAGTGCTTATACATAATAACATGAGTAGTAACAAATAAATGAGTCACTATTTATATAGGATCTTTATACTCTCCATCTATTAAACAAATTTACTCTGACAATTGAAATTGAAGCACTCGGTGCAGTAAAACATGCCCGCAGTATTTATTTATGGGATGGGAATCACCAGTCACCACCCAATACGATATCATGATACCCAGGTGCAGATTCAATTAATATTGTGATTCTGTACGTATCAGAATTTTATAAATACCACAATTTTTATTATTTTCTTTTTTTTTTTTTCTTTTAAATTTTGAAAGCTAGAAACTTGTCATAACTTAAAATGTTTTATACCTTAGCTTTATTCAATAACTTCAGAGCTGAATTAAAAATGATGAATGGAATTAAAATGTAGCCCAATACTTATAGCATTTGTTTTCTCACTTCAAATACGCACAATAACTTCAAATACAAGAGTTCGACATTTAACTTAAAATAAAATTAAAGAAAAAAGCAACATTTTTACTAAGCAGCTCTGTCATCTGCCATAATTATTATTTCTAAACAAACTCAGAAAATAATGTGATGCTAGTGTGTGAGTGGTTTGTGCATGCAGACAAACTGTGACCTTTTGTCACCTCAAATGCTTCCACAGTCTTGAGTGAGCATAGCGCAGGCAGCTTTTTGTGAGTGTGCGCAGCTTCTAACGTGGGCACACGTGTCTTCTAATGCATATGTTTTGAGACGTGTAAGCTTGTGTAATGAGTGGGTTTGAGACTAATTCGCTGACAGAGGTTGGAGCAAAATGCAGATGTTTTTTTTTTGTTTGTTTGTTTTTTTAAACAGATGCACAACTTTTGGTAATGTAACAGAGTAAACGCCTTTTTTTGTTCTATCACTCAGAAACTCATGCGCTCGACACAGACGAGGTTCTGTTCAAAATGATCGGTTGCGGCTGATCAAACTGAAAAACACCCACTTACAACAGTCTCTGTTATAAATGTAATAAATCATTTAAAAATCTATTTTGAAGTCAGTGTGGCGATACATGAATCGACACGCAAAATAATCACTATTTGAAAATCAAATGAATTGATTTCCCCCTCCCATTTCTACGGTTTTAATTAATTTGCTGAACAACTGAAAGAGTATTTTCAGAGACTGAGCTATTATAATTTAGTATATTTGTTTTTACAGTTTTAATTTCCATGTTTTGCAGCATGATTTAAATAGAAAAATTAAAACCTGTCTTTAAGTTTTATTTAGATCACTGTTTAATACTTCACAAATGGCTTTGACTTACAACTGAACACTTGGACCAATTTGTAGAACGTTAAGAACTGGAATATATATATTGTGTACTGATATTTAGCATAAATCTACAAGATATAATTTGCAAGATATCATTTTTTTATAATTATATAATAATTTTTTATTTTCATGTTGTCCACCCCCTATAAATGAATTTTGTCTTTTAGAAAAATTCTTCAGACAGAATCTTGCACAATGATGGTTTCTTAATCCTGTTTTCTTTCCATCTAAAAGGGATTTTTAGGCTTTTTTGTGTGCTGAAGCCACTGATTTAATTTCATGCTACTTTCGAAGTAACAAAAGTCTACTATCTCTGCTGCAGCCGGCAGTGATTTAACCTCCACTCCGACCCGTCAGTCCCCATCTGAATGGACTAAGCAAGCATTTAAAGAGAGGGCTGCAGTTAGAAATGATCCATACAAACAACACAGAATTGAAAAACAACTGCAAATGAAAATAAATCCAAATCATTGCTTCAGTTGAAAGGATTTTATTTTTGTTTGTGGTGAATTATGCAGCAGATTACTAGGAACATTTATTGCATAAGCTGTGCTAAAATTTTCTTATGAAGGTAAAATAATGCTGAAAAGAAATGTGAAAATGAGGCTTTGTTTATTCATGATTTAATTAATAAGAATTATTATTTTTTAAGCTAGACCCGTGGGCAGGTTTGAACCTCCAGAGTGCTGTCTGGTCCAATGTGTTTGTTGCCCAGAAAATAATAATCAGGCAAGCCCAAAATAAAGAGCCGAATAATGTATTGTTATACGTATGGCAAGCTAGCTCATTGCATTACATCAGGAATAACACAATGGGCTACACTGTTATGGGGAATCAGTCATGCTGGGCAGGTGCGATGTGGTCTGACGCAAAACAGAGAACCATTACCACACTCAAGTGGATCATTTCGCTATAACGGTACATCCTGGAGTGTGTTATTCCTCTTATACCATGCAATTTGCTCACAATCACTTTTTTTTATTATTAACAAATTACATGTAATGCTTTTTAGCAGTTTGTGATAATATTTAACGTCTGCAATACAAGGTAGTTGCTGTTTGCACTTGTAATACTCTAAAGCAGTTGTAGACATTTGGTTAATAATTCAGCTTCTGTGTTTTTTCACGTTGCAGAGAACCTGCAAAGCCACAGACTCTTCCATCCTGAGTAGCCTTAGCCTGCTACAAACGTCTGATACTTAAAATGCCAAATAAACTGAAAACTTAGCCATATCAACAGTTATACTCTTTTGTTTGTTTAATAATTTTTTATGGTGTATTATTAGGAGTGGCACGGTGGCCTCCGTGTTCCAGGGTTGGGGATGTGAATCGCACGTCAAGTCTGTGTGCATGGAGTTTGCATGTTTTTATCATGTTTCCTAGATTTTTCCTCTAAGTGCTGTAGTTTCCTCCCACAGTCCAATGCGGTATAAGCTGATTGACATTTCCAAGTGTGTGCATGTCTGTGCACGTGCGCTTTGCAGTGGATTTCAAGATGTACCCTGCCCTGTGCCCTACGTTCCCTGGGACATTCCCATCTATACCTAAGCATTATAGATAATGGACGGATAGTTTATTTAGCATTGATTGTGAGCATTCACCATGTAAGTCCCTGAAAATTAACAGTTACTATAGAAACTATAACCTCTTACACCCAGTTCCTTAATGTAAACATGTGATTTGATGGCCAGAACTACTGTCAGAGCTGCTGGTTTACAGGTTGGTCAGTGCTGTGATATAAAACGAAGGGTGTGATCATAGAGTGCGTCGCCTTGTTGAATGATTTTAGAGCATTTCGTCAGTGTTTCCATGTTTCTGTGCGTCCCTGATTCTGAAAAGGTCTAATAAAAGGTTTAATGTCAGTCTAATACAAAACTATTCTATAGTCTCCTTCTTGTAGCTCGGACGAAGGCAGTTGAACCTACATGTCTGCTAGGCAACTGTGAATTAAAAAATAATACCCTTGATGCAGAATTTGCATGTCCCGGATCCCTGAGCTATTTATATGCACCCTGATTCATATTGGAGAAAACTCTTACACGCAGTTATTCACAAAATTCACTTGATGTCTATCTATATGCAATTTGTTTCTTTCCTAATTCAGTTAGTTAAGAAATCTGTCTTAGGCAAAAGGATTTTATTCCTTTTTTGTTCTAACTTGCTAACAAACATACACAAAAAGATGCACTGGCCCTGTTAGTTTGTTTTTGACATATTGGACAAGCTGATAAGTTGAGTTTGGGATTGAAGAATGGATGGACGTCGGTGTTCAGGATACAATCTAAATCTGCTGTCCAAGAAAAGCCACCTGGATGTTGTCAAACATTCAGCACTTTCCTTACTTTCATTCACTAAAACATGAGGTTGTCTTTAATCATTTCACTCAACATCAGTCAGATAAACTGTGTTAAATTTAATTACGAAAAATGACTAAATCTGATTGTCCTTGAGGCACTCGAGCAGGAAATGTTCCATGCAGACAGAGAGATGTGCTATAACCTTGTCCAATCGAAGAGCAGATAAAGCAGACAAATAGTGGCCTTGTTTATTCACACGGAATATATCATTTAGGCGAACTGACCTTGCCTTGAACACATGCGTTATGAACTGTATACTGATGCCCTTATTCAGTTTGGAAATCCACATTCTGTCTCAAATTGTACCACTGTGGTTAGTGAAATATGTAAGACTCCCACTTTGTGTCGTTGGTCTTATATGGCCTTGTTTTTGTTTTGCTGCAACATCCTTTTTGTGCTCACCCACCCTTGGGTGAAGTTAAACTTGTCTGTCGGTCAGTAAAGGGTTAAATTCATTGGCACACACGATGATGCTGCCTTATATGGATTTAGTACGCAGCAAAGAAAAAGAAAAGGGGGAGGGAATGACGGACGGGAGCTGCAGTATGTGACAGAATGGCCGGGGAAGTCCATGAGAGAGAGAGAGAAAGGGGACATAGGGACTGCAGGATTAATTGCAGGAAAAAGGAGGAGTGTGAGAAAAGCGTAGTCTAGTGGAAAAGTAGAATATTTTGCAGGCGTAATGATTCCAGTTTCCAAAATGCTTTTTTAAAAAAATTTTTTACATTTCTTAAATAATAATTAAATATAGAAGGAAGAAGAGCATTTTACATAAACTTTTACATAAACTTTTACATAAAGTGTGGGTCTTGTAATCAAAGCAGGCGCACTCACATGAGAACGCAGCAGCATAAAACATTATACAAGATGAGAGGCTATAAAGGTGTATTGTTTAGCAGCAGTTTGAAATGTGACATGTAATTAATCATGCTGCAGCCTTCCACTTTTCTCAGTTGTGTGTGCGTGTGTAAGAGAGTGAGAAACTCAGTTTGAATTTTAGTCTGTGCGTGTGTGTGTGTGTGTGTGTGTGAGAAAGGGAAATAATCTCTTGTCCCCAGGTTGTGGTTTGGATGCTGTCTTAGATGACAGACACTTGTTTGTTTTTTGTATGTTTTTTTCCCCCCTAGTGCACACATGTACACAGAGATATTAGACCCGCATTGGATATTAGACCAATGCGCAATATGATATTAGACATGAGCTTTGCATTGTGGGTGAGGTAGGGGAGGGTGAGTTGAAGACCTGTTCTCCATCAGGTTGATTAACTTTTACACGGATAAACAGGTTCTTTCTCAGTCTGCACTTGTACCCTCCAGTGCAATTTGTCCTGTTGATGTGGCATTCATGTAGGCAGATTGAGAAATGCCGACATGCGTGCGAACAAGGATCGGTATCAGTTTTATCATCTGTGCCATCGTTGTTTATTTCATTCCTAAATCATTTTTAAACGCGCAGTCTGTTATGCCATGTGGTTTTCCATTGCTAATGGGGATTTACTCTTGAAAATAAGCTTTGTTTTTGTTTTGACAATGCTTAGTTTTGTCCTAACAAATTTTTTAATGATGTTGCCACATTAAAACTTTTTTCCACACCTTATACAAAAATGAGGAAGCAGCCTTGTGATTTGGTTTACAATTAACAACAACAACAACCAAAAATGGCTACAGTATAATGGACAAATCAGTACTATGGGCACCTGCTGTCTGCGTTGGTGGCGCCATTTGCCTGACGATTGATTGTCTTTTACTAGGTGGCTTTAATAACCTGCATGATTGACTGATGAGTTTTCAGAATCAGGAATGCACGGGTGTGGAAACGCGGACGTACGTTATAGAATTCTCCTGCTTACTACATGCAGTCATTCGAATACAAGAGGTGCTTTATTAGCATGTCGGTTATCAACATTGAACACTCACCTCATGGTCAGACATCAAGGGAAAATGCTGTTCAACTATTTACACATTAATAATTTACACTACCTTGCCAAAGAAAAAGTCACTGTTTTAGAAGGGGCTGCATCATACAAAGAAAACAACTATGGAATTTGCAGAAATTACTGAACTGTCCAGTGCAGAAGAGAACATGCCAGCTTATAACCAAACTGTTGGGCTTAAACTGTTCTTTCAGTTTCCAAATGTTGTCTCAACAATGTAACTTTCCCTACAGCAATACCCGTTGTATTGAAGTCGTACGTCATCAGCGGCCAACCATCGCTTAGCAATGCCAGATGGACAGATGGATTCTTTCTATCCCTTAGTCTGTGTTAATATACTGAAGCACATTGTTTTAACTTTTTAGCCTAGTCAGATCAACAAAAAACATTAACAAGCAAAAAAAAAGGAAAGGGCACAATATTAGATTTATGTTCCTCGTGGCATAACTGATGAATTTAGGATTTGTCCACTGTTGCTAATGAAAATAAGCTTTTTAGGGAACTAAAAAAAAAAAATATTATTTTTGGTTGTTTTTTTTTTTTCTTAAGTCTTAAGCCTGAAGTGCACTGCACCAATGTTGCATGTGTCTGATAAAACTCATGCATGCGTGTGGCCATGACTTACTACATTTATCGTACTATTGTTTCCAGCAGCTTCCTTCCCTTCCGGATACTGAAGACTCCATCACAAAGTGATACGATCTCATTACTTGATTATAGATGTGTTTGTAGAAGACTTCGGTCACAATTTGTTGGGATACTGGAATATAAATTGAGGCCGGGGTAACTTTATTATAATGATCAATTTAACCAGTTTGTGTGTTCAGACGCTTACATTTCGTTGGCTATCTTTTTCTGTTTCCTGAGCTTTTAGTGAAAATAAGAGATGACAGACAGGGGTGAAATCATAACTCGAAATTATATGAGAGCAGCTGAATGCAGTTTCAAATATGCTTCTTAAATTACAGCTGTGTTTACATGGATGGGCAGAAGCCATTAGACTTCCTTTGAATTTGTTGAAAAGCACAAGGTGTTTTTAATGGGTGAGAGGGATCAAAAATCATTACTGCTGAGGAAATTGGACTGATCAGGCTTTTAAAAATACACTATATGGCGAAAGTTTGTGGACACCTGACTGTCAAGCTTGCATGTGTTTGCTGAACATCTCATTCTAGATTTAGTCCCCTCTTTGCTGTGGTAATATTCTCCATCTCTTTTGGAAAGGCTTGGCACTGAATAATACAGTATGGCTGTGAGAAGTTGTGCTCATTCAGCCTTAGTGAGCGTTAGTGAGATTATCCGCTGGTGTTGGCTGATGAGACTTTGAGGTGCAGTTGGTGTTCCAGTTCATCCAAAAGGTGTTCAGTCGGGTCATGGACAGGGCTCTGTGCAGAATACTCAAGTTCTTCCATTTAACCTTGGCACACCATGTCTTGCGCATTGTCATTGTCATGCTGGAGCAGGTTTGGCTCCTTTTTTTGTTTTTTGTTTTTTGCCGAGAACTGAAATTATAATACTACACCCAACAAAGGCATTCTAGACAATTGGATATGTTTACACGGTGAGTAATAATTACAATTATAATAAGTAATCATAAGTAATAAGGTTTCAGTTTAGACGCACACTCATCTTATAGGATGTTTACATGCTCAGAGATTTTAATCAGAACATACCTTTTTTTGACATGAACAGAAAAACGTGCGTGGAATTAACCTATTTATTGTTAATTGTGTACTTGTTTACACTGTCTAATATTTACCTATTGAACAGATTATCAACGGTTTGCACCGCCCTTCTCACTCTGATCGGGCGGGACCAGGACAGACTGTTCCGACTGAGTTGTTTACATGATGCAGTTTTATTCCAATTATTAGTGGAATATAAACTCACCTTTAGTGACAACACTTTAAGGTAGAACCACACATGAGTGTGATGGTCAAAATTTGTCCATATAGTGTAGAGCCGTATAGATGAAGTTTGAATATACATTAAAATGTAATTGGCATTTTTAAAAAATGAATAAAATCTTGCCTGTTTTTAAATCTGCTCTTTTGCATATGTATGCCCTGCCTTGTATTCTGGTTAGTGGATGGTAGCAGTGTTGTTATGGTGATGAAGAGGTCTTGCTTGAGTTTGGTTGTCATGGCAACGTCAGGCACACGAGGTTGAAGCACCTCAATCTTTGTACATGCAGGTCGCTGAATCTCTCAGGTTAATTTAGCATTAGAGGGCTTTTTTTCCAGATTCAACAACCTGTACCCAACTACTTGTATGAAAATATGTTTGCAGTCTAAAAGAAATTAAAAAAAAAAACCTTAATGTTAACAATTATTTTAAAGACTAAATTTTCCTGAGGTAGGGCTTGACTAATGTGACTTCAACACGTTATACAATAATGGTGAGTTCAGCTAAAGCTACAGGTAACTCAATGTTTGTCATTAGATTTTTTTTTATAGAGCTGGTGCATTAAATAATGGAATTCCCGTTTATATATTTTAATTAGGGCTGCAACAACTAATCGATAAAATCGATAATTATCGATAATGAAATTCGTTGTCAACGAATGCCGTTATC
>JAQMYL010000039.1:8534033-8544665 GCA_030014365.1 Clarias pachynema | reverse complement strand
TATATGAATGATTAACTATTTTGATGAGAGGACGTGGGAGCTTTGTTTAATAAAGAACTAATACAACCGTCTTTCTTTTTCAGACAAAAGCAGACAGACAGGATAATGCCGAGGTAGAAATTGCTCGCTGCACTAGAGGGCAGTACTTTGGAGAGCTTGCACTTGTAACCAATAAGCCACGGGCTGCCTCAGCTTATGCCAACGGGGAAGTTAAGTGCTTGGGTAAGAGTCTATAAGGTGCATGTATGCCTGTGACGGTTTCTTCATATACAATGAACGTTGTAGGGTGTAAAATTAATCGATTAATTTATTTGACCTGAATGTATTTCTCTATACCTCGATAACGCAAACAATTTCACATAACGGATTCTTTGTAAAATAAGTTGTTGTCAAAGCTGCGATTATTTCTGTAAGAGATTTATTAAGCCCTACACATGGCATTATGTGAGTTTTTTTTTGTTTTGTTTGTTTTTTTGTTGCAGTGATTGATGTGCAGGCGTTTGAGCGCTTGCTGGGCCCGTGCATGGAGATCATGAAGAGGAACATTGCTCACTATGAAGAGCAGCTAGTGGCTCTGTTCGGCTCCAGCATGGATCTCAGAGACTGACAGAGACTGGCCGTGCCTTACACACCACACATACACACTCCACATACATGCACACACAAACATTTAATTAATCTAATACATCTAGTTTATATAAACACACCACAGTTTGTAGGTATACACTCATTTTTATGTTCAACTCCTATCCCAGAAGATACACACACAGAATATTTTTTTCTTTGCCCTCTTTTTTGCTTGCACCCTTAAATCCCAAACCCCCACCAATCCCAACACACACACTCTGTCAGCTCCCCTGTGTAAAATGTAAACATTACCCGTCCTCGAGTTATGACCCTCAACCAACTTCAAGCAACAAGGACAGCCAGTGCGGACACAACAAACACATTTGCACACTTCCTGCTTCAACATACTCGCACAACACACACAGAATGCAACAAATAAATCCAGCCAAGGACCCATCCCTTCCCATGGACATACACTTAAAAAAAATAAATAAATAAAAAACTTCAGAGGACATAAAGTAATGTTTGGAGAAAGAAAGGAAGCCTAACTAAAAATGCAAAAAAAATATATACGGTTGAACAGAGATGTTTTAGAAACATTTTATGACAGTGCGAAGCTTTGATTAACACTTATTTAAATAAGACTTGTTTCCTTTTCTGCTATTGGTGCGTTGAGTTAGTGCTGGTGGTATCCAAGGTGACCAATGTTAGGTCCTCGTCTTGCTCACACAAACTCCATATATGGTATTGATTAATGTATTATTATTATTATTATTATTATTGCTACTATTGTTGGATTTTTTTTTTTTGGCTTTATTGGAGAATGTGAGGCAGAATCTAGTGCTTATTTCTTCTCTTGGTCATTCTGGATGAGTTGTTCTGAAAAGTAAATAAAACAAAACATTTTGTTAACATGTTCTGATTCATAAATTGCTCTTCATATGTCTCATACTCATTAAATATTTAAGAGGGTCATTGTGGTCACAGCAGATATTTAGTATTCAGTAAAGATGGTGACAGACTGGCCGGTTGGTAAAAAAAAAAAAAAAAAGAATAGTAATAAACTCTGAAATAATGAGCACCTGCTTCACTACTAAAGACATACATTATCTATTTGTCACTGTCTGTTTTGATTTGTCAGTAAGTTCCCAAGGTGCATAAACATCACCAGGAGCTCGACAAAGGGAACATCCACCGCTCCTCTAGGAGAAAATCATGGCTTCAGATTTGCTGAGTTTCATTATAGCAAAATGCAAAAGGTTGTACTAGAAAATCAAGAGATTTGAAGAGATGGTCTGTGGTGGTTCATGAAAAGCACAGGATATGAAGACAAGATGTGTTCTCTAATGCAGATGCAGCCCACAGATCACGAAGTTAGATTGCACATGATGGTAAACCAGATGCCCTTAAATTCCACAACAAATGTTGAAACACACCATCATACAGATTCAAATCAACAAAACATTTCTAGACTGGATTAACATGCTTTCTTGACCACTCACAAAGCTGTGGATGTCATGAGCTAAAGCATTGAATGGAACCCAGATTGCTTTGCCGAGTCCTAGGTCCATAAATCAGACGTGGAGGAGCTGGAGAGTAATTGGACACCCCTTTGGTCTCCATTTTTAAATAGGGGTTACTATCCCAGGCCAACTCAAGGCCTTATATTTCCATGCAACACAAGGACTGTTAAGGACTTCCTTAAAGTACTCTTATCATTGTTTAACAATGTCCAAATAAAGCTTAACATTCCACCACAGTTCCGTTTTTAAAAAAGAATGTCTAAACCATCAGTCTGAACATTTATTTTAACAAAAAATCTTTGCTTAGTTTCCTTATATCTTTGCTAAAGACTTCAAGCACAGTATGGTGTTGAGACACTTAGCTGCAGTAAAAGATTTGAATGGTGCAAATGTCCATGAATGACCAAGGTGGATTGGGGCCCACTGCAGGCGTTTCCATGAACATTCAGTAAATTGAGCGCCTGGTCCTTAAAAAAATCAACGAATAGCTTGTCACCAACTTGCGGAACAGACACATCTGTCTGTGGGAACTGTACACACAATCATTAAGGAAAACCACTTGCACATTACAGGAAATCAGCTAGGAGTTATTGTTACATCCCATTTACAGTCCTGGTCTCACTCCAAGCCCTTTCCGACTTGTCTCCCTTCATAGTTTTACAACGCTTTTTGGTTTGAGCACTGATTGGACTGGGGAAACCTCAAGAAGTTTACGTAGAAATTCCTTTGGGTCTAAAAAAAACTGTCTGATGTGCTGTGTTTCTGTGACCAGTGTATGGAGACATCTCAGAAACTACCCTGATGGGGCCTCAACTCATTAGCACGTCCATGACTGCTGGAGGTTTAATTAGTGCTCTGTAAAGATGAAGCATTATGTAAAATTAATTAAAGGGGCTCAAGAAGAAGGAGGAAAAGTTAAATATGACTGACAGATTTTATCTTAATAGTAATACGGGTGATGTTTAAACTGTGTAATGTTGCTTTGAGTGTTAAGAAGAAGAGTGCAACATTTGTATAAGCAGTATTTTTTAATTAATAAAAAATAACAATTTGGAATCGAGTGTATTAAAGAAGTTATTTGCTTTACCTGAAAAAGTCACTATGATCATGACAGAGTGGGTAGTGCAGCTTCCTTACAGTTCCAGGGTGTGTCTAGTGTGCTGAGTTTTGCATGTTCGTCTTGTGCTAGTACTTTTCCTCCAGGTTCTCCAGTGTCCTCCCACCGCCCAAAATTTACAACTAGGCAAATTTGTGTTTGTATATTGCCTTGTAATGAACATTTGTTTCCAACGAATATTCAACCACCCCGTATTCGATTTCATCAAACCAAGCTGTGGTCAATCCTAGGTATCATCCAGAAGCACAGAGTCACCGACAATCAAGTCCTTGAACTGACTATCAGATGTCACTAACTTCATTGGACAGAGTTTTTTTTCACATAAAGAGAAACAAATCTTCTAAATAAAAACTCGAAGCAGGAACAAGATCAAGGTTCAAAAACAAAAAAGAAGAAATGGTTGAGGAGCAACTCAAGGCTACCATCCTGAAATTTCACATTTAACCGGCCAACTGAGGAACCTTTACAAGCTATTGAAAAACATGGAGAGAAATCTGCCACAAGGGAACAAAGAAATTACGACCAAGTGAAACTCATGTGCAGAAACCAAAAACAATTCATCTCAACTGACGAGAATCTCCAGTGATGATGAGAATCGTTGTGAATGGCGTCTGGTTCCCCTTATGAAGCGCTACCTGAAGATGATCAGAAGAATGAATGAATAAGTCAGTGTTCCCCTTTCTTTCTCTTTGATCTCAGGTCGACAGTAACCCAATTTCTAGAGGTATCCTGCTGACCACCGCTACCTGAGGCAGTTGTTGTTAACCCGGACCTTGACTGATTTTTACACTGGATGGGCTTCCTGACACAACCCTCCTCATTTATTCAGGACTGCACTGTCTTGTGCTGAGTTCCAGTGTCTACAAATATATATTTTTTAAATGTTATTGCTATTACGTACATTACATGTATAAGAGGTGGTGTTTAACCCGATTTTGTTCAGTGAAGCTTCTCCACGGGCTCAAGGACAAATATGTGAAATATTTGCATTTTTAATTTGTTAATCTTGAACTCAAAGGAAGTCACCATTAATATCAACCTATGATAAAAAATACAACATTTATTATGAATTCGAGTTGTTATTATTGTTGTTTTAGCGAGACAAGGTATAGATGGTCATGAGCAAAAAAATAAATCATAGGGCATGCATTCAGAGCGCTACCATCAGTCCAGTGTCATGCCAATGATAAAGCACCTTGAGACCATTCATGTGTGCAGTTGCTTCTCAGCCAAGGAAGTGGGCTCACTCACAATTTTGCCTAAGAACAAAGCCATGAGTAAAGAATGGTACAAAAGCATCACCTGAGAGCCTCTTCTCCCAACCATCCAAGAAGAGTTTGATGATCATGCCAGCATGATTGAGCACTAAGGCAATTCTTAGCGATAACTAAGTGGCTCAGGGAACAAAACATCGAAATTTTGGGTCCATAGCCAGGAAACTCCCCAGACCTTAATCCTACTGAGAATTTGAGGCATAATCCAAGCATAGATTATGTCATCAGTCAGTCAGAATGTGGCCCAGAATTTGATTGACAGCATAACAGGGCGAATTGAAGAGGACTGGGGACCCCCCCCTGGTCTCTTATAAAATGCTTGTAATTATACTTCAGTATTCCATAGTAACTAATCTGACAAAATGATTTAAAAGCACTGAAGTAGCAGACTTTGTTTCGTTCTTAAAACTGTACAGTATTTTCTATCTGTAGGGAATCCTACAGGGTGCTAGAGGGCGCTGTGGTGCGGCGTCTTCGTCTTCCTCTACGCCTTACTCTTTGGCACATACTCGTGGCGAATCTGCCATCGGAAACCGGCATGAAGTTAACAACTGTGATCTGATTAATTAGATTAATCTCAAATCAGGGGATTTTCCGTTTCATCAGAAATGTGTGCGCGGTTCCGGGTGTGTGATCACCGAAAGGAGGATAGAAACTGAACATGTGGGTAAACCGATACTATAAATACACGAGCTCGAAATGCACAGCGGATCTGTAATTCTTGTAAATCATCTTCTCTTTTGCTCATTATCTAAAATAATTATAAGAAATAATAATAATTTAATTCGTTGTTCAGCCTGGTGTGAGTGTTAGCTAACCTGCAGCTTTGCTATGAATGACATTTAATTAACATCATAGTCATAACCACTGAGAATTAAACTAGTCTAAACACTAGCGCTAGTGCTAGCTAACCGGCTAACAGTGCTAGTCTTTAAGTCTGATAGTCTGATAAATTATTATTATTATTATTATTGTTAAACGCTATTTTTATTTTTTTATTTTTTTTTTTTTACATCGAGCCTATACCATATTAGGAAAAAGTTCTCTTTCGGGTTCGTTTGTCTTTACAGCACCCCCTGGTGGTCACGTCAATAAAGTCAGCCAGAATGCTGTGGGGAATATCCTATATATATATATATATATATATAGTTAATGTTAGAACCAATGCTGTATCACATGTGCTGATGCATTTGAATAAGTCTTAAGTCATAAAGTCTTAGTGGGCATATCCTTTCTTGCTAATAATACTAATGATGATAATAATAATAATAGTAATAAAAAAAAAGTGTGATAACTAATAACTGCCCCTGTGTTCATACTAGCAAGCAGAAGACATGATTATTTTCTACATGGAACCATCATTTAAGAAGTGATAATTTTGTATTTTTAGGCATAAATAATATCCAAATAGTTATCTCAGTTAACTCCTAGCAGTACAGTCTGACATTTCCTTACTTTACCACTTGCAGTTGGTTTCCTTTTACTGATGTGCGAAATTCGAAGAAAAACCCTCACATTAACTGTGATTAAAGACATTCTGAATAAAAATAAATCTTTAAACGACGCATCAGATTGGTTTACACAAAGTAAATTTGCAATCTTCATTTCAAACAAAAGTGGTGTGTCTAAATTGTGTATTGAGCTATAGGTTATGCAAAGGGGAAAAAACACTGTATAGTAAACAGTCACAAGAGACAACCTATGAACAACTGTTTGCTTTACTTTTATAAACATAAGAGGAAAAGATTTCCCCATGCATTACTGATTCCTGCTTATGCATGATTTTATTAAGAACAAATATTACCTGTATGAACTGTTGTTAAAGTACAATGTCTAAAACTGCTACATTATATTTATTATGTCCAAGTTAGCCTGTGTTTATTCATAAGTAAGAGATACATGTGCTGATATTTGTGGTGTTTGTAATACTGAGTGTGCTACAATTCTCCATACAGAGAGGAAATTAATCAAAAGTTGGATCAGCCTTTTCAGATTGGTCTTTGCGCCCTTTGTAGTGTCCTCTGAGACCCCCAGATCTAAGCCCATTGGATTTACACCTGTCGGAGCCATAGTGTACCAGAAAAAGATCCAGCACAAAGATTGTTTAAAAGGAATACGTTTACATGCACAATTCCAGATTTGTTCACACACGTTCATTATGAATGACAGAAATGTATATAAATTTTTTTATAATAAAAAAAAAGAAGAAGTAAGAATCATGTAGAGCAGGGGTTTCCAAAGTGCCCCTAGTGGTTAGTAATGGCACTGCAGGTGGGCATCGAGATGTCATTTGTGAAATTTATATATATTTTTTTCAAATAATTTTCTATTTTGATAATTAAGGTTAAAATTCACGTAACATATTTTCACATTTCAGATTATGCCACAGCCCTGCTCAGATTAGGAATAGCTTATGTAGAGGATGTTTATTGCTAAAAAAGTGTTGACTTTCGAGACGTCTGGGACACCCTGTACTGTATATACGCCTCAGACAGCCCTGTCTAGAAAGCAACCGTGATGTTAGCACATGCCTTGCAGATGGATATTTTGCTCACTTGCCTTTAATTGTGAGCTTATCAACAAGCCTTTATTAGGTTAAAACTCTGAGTGTGATGCAGCCAGAGAAGCCATGGCATTCTCACAGCTCTGGCATTAACTGTTTGACATGTTCTCACTTATAAACCACGTGTGCATGTCAGCTTGTCCGAGTGGTGTTTTGTCTTGTCACAATGTGCATTGCATGACTCGAGCTTTCTCTCAACCCTCTTTTTTTCCAACACTTCTACTCAAGGTTTAAAAAAAAAAATATTATAAAAATAGCTTGAGTTGGAACTGATCTCAGATCAGCCAACAGAGATGCTTAAAACAGTCATGTGCTTATCGGTGTAACCCCTTATTTCCTGATTGTGACATGGTCTTCTTGGTGTGAAATTGTGTGTATGTGGCTCAGTTCAGTCTTGCTGTTAATATGCACACATCACTCTAGGTAAGTCTGTAGACATTTACTATGCTTGCACAACGTATTCCTAATTTTATGGCATGGGGCGAATTTGAGACTAAAGTGAAACCGTTTACTTCTGGAAACACTAGTGACTCTGGTTTAAATAAGTTTAAATGAAAATTGAAGTAAACGAGCTGTAAACTTTACTTGTCCAACATTCATTAAAAAAATATTTCATATCACAATGTTTTAAATGCTATTTGTCTTTCATTTCTATAAATGAAAGACAAATATTATTCAACAGTGTAATGGTATTTATTAGATATAATTGAGTTACTAAGATATGTCTGTCATATCTCTATTAAATTATATAAGTTAGATACAAATCATTTAAACACAAATTCAAACAAAACAATCCATATTTATGCTTATGTTTACTTTATGTTCATAAAACATACTTTTATGGACTACAACTACATCCGTGTGTATGCATTACTCCTCTAAAGCGCATGACTGAATGCGTTCTCTGGGACGTCGGTCATGTCTGTGGTCAGGGTGTGTTATTGTGCCTATAGCATTTTCAGCTGTCAGGAGCAGAAAGGTTCGTTCACTGTCCTTCTGTGGTTATTTTTTTCTGTGTGTTTGTGTGTGTGTGTGAAAGGGGAACACAAAAATTGCGAGCAGACAAGTTTGCAAAAGAGAGGTTTGTTAAGTCTGATGCGAAACAATGAAACCGAATGTGAAATGCGACTCTCCTTCGTTCTTGTCTTGATGGTGTCAGAGCATGCCTTGGTCGTGTTCTAACAAATGCCGCCAAACTCTTACACATCTAAACCGACTGCATGTCTCACTTTCCGGAAAGCGTCATGTTGCAGCATTTCTAACGGAACTCCACTGCAATCCCGATGTCACTTTTAAGCACTTGAACCATGATCCCTGTGTTGACTCGTCCCCATGGCCGTGTGTGCAGGTGTGAAGGTGACGGTCGCGCTTCGGCTGTTCGTCTCGTCCCTCTCCACAAGCGCTGGGACCTTCTGGAGGCATGCGCAGATCTTCTGAACACCCAGTGGAAGCGCAGCATGGGAGCCCGGCTCCACTCGCTCCGCCAGTCTAGCGACAGCTACCCAACATGTCTGGTCCTGCTGGAGGGAGAGACGCTGGTCGGACACGCCCGGGTATCACGAGTGCTTGGCAGCCGCACTGCATGTGTTGAGACGGTGGTGGTGCGGGAAATGCTGCGGGGACGGGGCTATGGCCGGGCGCTGATGGAGGAAGTGGAGCGCTATGCCCGAACCAGAGGCTTCACCCGGCTCTGCCTCACCACTCACGATAAGCAGTATTTCTACGCCCACCTGGGTTTCGTGCTCTCGCGACCTGTCCAGAACATCAGCACGCTGGGGTCCCTCTTGCCTGTGGAAGTTTTGCACAAATTCTGCAGGACAGCTGAGAGTAAAGATGATGGAGAGAAAAACATGAAGGATAATACTGTGATACCCAACGGTAATCACCCTCCCCCTAAAACTCCCTCATCTCCACCTCTTCCTCCTACTTCTCCTCCACCAAACCCAGTTCTTCTAACTTCTCCTTTTCTCTCTTTCTCCCTTTCTCCTCCTTCTTTTTCAGCAGTTCTCCTTCCTCCTCTACCCTCTCCACCACCACTTCCTCCTCCTCCTCCTCCTCCTCCTTTTCCATCTTGCTCCTCGTTGTCTTCTGACCCTCCCCCTGCTCCAGCTTTTGCATGGGTTCCTGTTGAACAGACTCTGGAACAGACGCCATACACGGACAGTCGAGGACTGCCCATCTTCTGGATGCACAAGAATATCTGAAGTGGACTCATGATATGTCCGTTATCCCTTTGATCAGAATACTGAGACTGAATGTGCCTTAGGTAATCATGTAGGCTTTTAAAATGTTTTATTTAAAGCAAGTTCATGTTGTGCCAAGTATCACTGCCAAGACGTTCAAACTGAATCAACCGTTTTATTGTATTGTGTGTAAAATAAAAGTGCAATAACTCTTTTTTTTTTTCTTGTGTCCTGTTATGAAGTAGTTTATGCATCAGTAGGATTTGACTGTTACATACCCACAGAGCAGCAGAAATGCTGTTGGTCGAGGGTTGGCTACATGTTCTTACTGTACTATTTGCAGGGTTTTTCTCATAATCTTCTTATAGGCCAGTATTTCCCAAACCAGGTGTACCTGCAGTTGAACCAAAACACAAGTTTATCCCCTTTATAGGGCACTTTTAGAGATAAAACATATTTGGACGTTTCAAGACTTTTTGCTATGTTTGTGATCATTTAAAATTTTTTCCTTGTCATTTTCTTTTGTTGCAAATCAAAGTCAGTGAGGTTACCATGTATGGTTCTTTATCCGTCAAGGGTAATTATTTTTTATATATGTATATATAGGGTATGGTCAGAGTGATATGGAAGGTGCAAAAGCCACTGAAGTCACGTGAACTACAGCTAGCTGTTCCAGCCAATGAATGCCAGTACACTGGGTAAATGTGTTTATTGACTGCTCATTCTTTCAGTTCAACACCCACACAATATAGTTTATCTGTCTATCTATCTATCTATAAACTGATTAAATTTTTTTAATACAGTGTATATACATATTTATACGTGTGTGTGTATATGGTAACCATCGAAGAATGTGTTGTTCAAGTGGAGCACGTTTTTAAAGCTGGCAATAAATACATGGGTTTGAAAGGAAATGAAAACATCACGGCGGCACGGTTGTGTAGTGGTTAGAACTGTCACCTTGCACCTCCAGGGTCCGGGTTCGATTCCTGTCTCTGTGTGCATGGAGTTTGCATGTTCTCCCTGTACTTGGTGGGTTTCCTCCTGGTACTCCGGTTCCCCTTAACATCCAAAGACATGTAGGTTAGGTTAATTGGTGTTCTAAAATTGCCCGTTGTGTGTGAATGAGTGTGTGTATGTCTGTGTGCCCTGCGATGGATTCTCGCCCTGTCCAGGGTGTACCTCGCCTCGTGTCCTATGTCTCCTGGAATAGGCTCCAGGCCCCCCGCGAACCTGAATACAGGATTAAGTGGTAATGACGATGAGTGAGTATGAGTGAGTGAAAACATCACAACACATGAAAATAACCCAAGATAATAAATCAGTAACCACTTAAAAAGATGAGAGAGGCCTGTAATTTTCATCATAGGTATACCTCAACTATGAGAGACAAAATAAGAAAAAA
>JAQMYL010000039.1:8512721-8526462 GCA_030014365.1 Clarias pachynema | reverse complement strand
ATTCCATACAAACTTAAATAATTATTTTGATTGTGTAAAGCTGCTTTGCAACAATGACAATTGTTAAAAGCGCTATACAAATTAAATTGAATTGAATTATGCAGCATCACTGTCTGCTATGCCAATAAACCGACATTTGGTAGTTATAAATAAAGTTTTGACTTTGACTTGGTTTCCTTTGGGTTTCTAAAACACCTAAAATCTGTGACGTGTATTTTGTTAACTCAGGTTACGTACTTGTATTGAATATTTTTAAACACGACATGTTCATTACATTGTGTCTGTTCTACAGGAGGAGCAGTCATGTTTTGCAGGTCCTCTCTGCTGCTCTCCCACTTTCTCCCCCTGACTTTCCTGGTTCTCACTGGCACCGTTTCAGAAAGTGACCCTGTCATCAGGAAACAGGGGTTCTCTGTGGTGTGGAACATGCCTACCTCAAAATGCCAGAAAGTGTTCGGTGTTTCACTGCCCCTGCACCAGCATGGCATCATACATAATGCAAATGAAAGATTCAGAGGTGAGCACATAAGTCTGTTTTATGAAAGGAAACTTGGTTTGTATCCCTTCATCACTCACGATGGCTTCAGTGTGAATGGTGGAATCCCTCAGAAGGGCGATCTTGGCCATCACCTCGAACTGTCAAAGAAACAGATCAGTTCACTATTGCTGAGGAGTTTCAGCGGGTTGGCTGTGGTGGACTGGGAGAAGTGGCAACCTCTGTGGATCCGCAACTACGGAATCCGTCAGGCTTACAAATATCAGTCTAAGCAACTGGTAAGAGAGAAATATCCAGATATTTCTGAGGAGGAAGTAAAAAGACTGGCCATGGCTGAGTTTGAAAAGGCAGCACAGTCGTTTATGGAAAAAACGCTGCGACTCGGAGTTGAGACTCATCCCAAGGGATTGTGGGGGTTTTATGGATACCCTGGCTGCTATAATGACCGCGGGTCAAAAAGCAGCGAGTATACCGGGCAGTGCAAACCTGGAACAGAGGCATTAAATGACAAACTGGCGTTTTTATGGCAGCAGTCCACTGCACTCTATCCAAGTGTGTATGTGCGCCGTGGGCTTGCAGGACACCCGAACACACGGCTTATGGTTAGACACCGTGTACTGGAGGCATTCCGAGTGGCATCAAAGCATGGACATGGTTCTGCCCGACTTCCTGTTCTACCTTACGCTAGAGTGGCCTTCATAAAAACTCTGCACTTTTTAAACCAGGTACACCCACAAACACGCAGTTTTCGTAATAGATGCAATGTTGCCATTTTATTAAATTCCTTACAGATAACAAAACAGAAAACCTACTTGCAAGTGAGGTTATAGTTATTCAAAACTGGCTTAAAAGCTATTTTAAGATGTGAAATCAGCGTTTTCAGCCTCACACTTTGAAGTTCCGTTCAAATCCACCAGCTGAAAACGAGCACACAAAATCAAAAGAAAAAGAACAGCAGTTGTTTTTTCAATTGCTGAGTCTTTTTAGTTTAAAGCTAAATTTCAAATCAAAGAAAGTTTAAATCAGTTTAACCATTGAAAAATAAAACTAAATGCACCCATAATTATTTCATTATCTTTAGAGGTTGTGAGAGACTGTAAAATAGTCATGCAACACATCACCCATACTTCTAATCCTTCTGAAGAACAAAGATTCATTAGACAAAATAGCAGGGTGTTGGGTATGTCTGACAAATCTCACTCTGCATTTAAATCTCATGCTGTTATGGGTCATTCTTAATTTTGTCACTTGCAGAAGTACATTTTTACATCGTATGCACAGTGATTTTGTACAGGATTGACACAATAAATACATTTATATTTTTATTACTGATGCATAGAAATTATTTTTAATGTAAAGAAAAACTGACCCAAATTAAGAAACAGCTTTTAACAATGATTAAATGATGAACAATTTAATTTTTTTTAATTTATTAAGCAGTAAGGTATATGCCACCCAATAAATTACCACTTGGCTATGAACAATTTAATTCTCCCACTTGCACACATTCAGTCCTTTTCATTTACAGTATTTATACAATGGTGTTGGTAGAAAGTGTTCCAGTTTTCCTCTGATTGGTTTGGTCCTCCTGCATTATGGCTAATAACTGTATAAAGAATTATTGAAACAGTTGCTTGACTTCACATTCCCTTCCATTGCATAATGATGGTTCCGGCATTTCATAAATTATTTTTTATATTATTATACTGTTTTGTTACAGACTGATCTGGAGAACACACTTGGTGAGATTGCTTCATTAGGTGCTGCTGGTGTGGTGCTGTGGGGTGAAATAGGTTTTGCCAAGTCTGAGGTCAGTATTTCTATGCAGCATATTCTACTGTGTAATAATTATTATAGATATGTTCTTGTTGAAATTATATATGAAATATAATTATTTGTGCATTTACATTTTATGGAAAGTCTAACTAGTTGAATGTGTGCTACTTGTATATTAAAAATTTCTCTCATTTGTCTTTTAAACTAGCACCAGTGTGTTCTTCTCCGAAACTACATACGCTCGGTTTTGGGTGTGTACATAGACGCTCTTCATCGGGGTGTGGCACATTGCAGCCATACTGTGTGCAGCGGTAACGGTCGCTGTGTGAGGCGCGACCCTCATTCCGGTCACATGATCACCCAGCTCGAAACAAGGACTGATCTCGTCCATGACCTGAAGTCTAACTTCAGATGCTTGTGCTATGAAGGATGGAGCGGAGAGCAGTGTGAGGAGAACGTCATGAATGTGAAGTGAAGCCAGCACTAACCCCACATTGCAAAATCCTGTTTTTAAAGTTTGCATTTTAATACAGATTCTAAAATGCACATAGTTTTTGCTTTTCAATAAATTAATAAATGAGTTCTAGCACAAAGTAGACTTTTGGCTATTTTATTGTTTATGCAAAATACACGATTTCTGATCTAAATAACACATGGTCCTTTTAAAAAATATATTTTTTAAGTCTTATAAAGAACTCAAATTTTGATGGTCACATGATCCCATACAGCTTTTGCTAGAGTCTGTAATCTTTGCCATTGGTACAGCTAATAAACATAATGGCAACCAAAGCCATGTTCACATATACAGTATGTAGGTATGGTTCGGTTAGTTGCAGAGCAGTTTTAGTGATTATCTGGTTTACTCAAGTGTATATACAGTGGTTACCAAACATATTGAGGCAAAAGTGAAATTCAGTGTTTTAATGGCAATCAAGATAATAAGAACATGAAATTGCTATGCAACAATCAGTATTTAGTATGAAGTCCTTTATTCTTCAAATGATTCTGCATAGAGTCAAAAATACATCTGCAGTATTCTGGTGTTATTTGCTCAATCCATGTCTGCTTGATTTCTTCCTGATGATCATGTACAGAATTTTGCCACATAATTTCGCAATTCACTTGCGAATTCAGTCGTTTTAGCCATTTTTGTTGAAAGGTGGATGCTTCCACATATTTGTTCCATCCATTAACTAAACCAGCTGATTTAAATTAGCACAACTCTTAAGATGGATATGAGAGAACTAATTAGCAACATCACCTATTTTGTGCACAATAATACATAACATAAGTTGTCTCAATACTTTTGGCTGCCACTGAAAAAAAACCTAATTTGCTCAGTTTCTATTTATTTTTCCCCTTATTCCAAGTGTTCTTTAATTATGACACTCCACACTCACCAGAAAAGGTTTGAGCCGGAATTTTAAGAAACAAATGCTTAAACTGTAAATGATGGGTGAGTGTATCTTTAGTTAGAGGAAATACAAAATAGTTGCAATACAAAATTGGCCCGGTTGTGGATGTTGTTGCCACATTTTCACGGTTTGAAACTTTAGTAACAAAAAGTATCTACTGTATACAGTTCCTTTAACTCTGACTGTGAAGAAATCAGTTGCAGTAATATCCTGGACACGTACTGAGCGTGGTCTGTAACATGCGGTCCTAACTCTGTTGACACTCTTATCACAACATGTAATTAATCAAATTCCAGTGTTGTTTAATACATGATAAGAAGTTGTTTAAATGAGTTCAAATTCAAAATGGTGTTTGGGTCAAAACATGACATTTGATTGTGCGAAATTGTACGAAATGAACACAATTATGAAAATAACTACCTTTATTACACCATGTAATTCCCTTTTACAATAATGCACTTATCCCAGAGTTTAACTAGTGCTTGGATACCATCAAGGTAGGAAGTTTTCTTTTGTACGCCGGGCCACAATCAGACTGTCTGCTTCCCAGGAACACCATAACGGCCCAAGCATGTGGAAATGGCTTTGTGTAAAGTCAGGACTTTACAGGGATGTGGCAATAACTCCCAGCTGAAATACTGTAATGTGATTGTGTGTAGATCAGGTGTTCCACTCACTGAATATTCAAGGGAAAGACTGCAGTGGGCTCCAAGCCACCTCATCAGGATCAGATATCACAGACAACCATCAAAAACGTTCCGGCTTGACTTGAACATCCATAATAGATTTAGATTTAGTGCAAGTTACATACTCAAACCGGTGCTTATAAGGTCGTCTGGATTACAACATGACTGGTAATATGTAATACATACACAAATATTCACTCCATTATCACTGCATCAAGATTATTGGAGTCTATGGAGTGTGTCTGCAATTTTACTCCACACACTTTTTAGATCCCATACTGATAGAATGTTGATCTTGACATGGTTTTGGATTGACTCCCGTTCATTGCTTTACTTAAACTGGACTTTTTTTTTTTTTTTTTTCATTTCATTTCATTTTTAAGATATCTGTGATATGATGTTTGTGGGTGGTCAGTGTCTGATCTTCAGTGCCGTCAGGTTTCTGCGAAGAGCCTGGAGCTCCTGAACAATGATGGACATTTCTTCTGTTGTTTCTTGCCTTTGCGTCAGTGTTTCAACTAGCCAGTGGAGAGTTCTGCTTTGCTGGACTAGAGGAGGAACACACACAGAGATCCAGACTGTATAACAGAAATTATACAAGGTAACTCTAGCTTCACTGCAGCTGTGTGCCATCTACTTGAGAGGTCAAATTTTTTACATCTAAATTGGGCGTGCAGTTTGATTAAACTATTATTGCAATTTTTTTAGGCTTTGGTCTAAACTGCTTATTTTGTCTAACTTTATTTCTCTTTAAGTATTCATAGATTCATTTATGCATTATTCATTTGGACAAAATCCTTTATAAAAGAATATAATAGGGATAAAACTAATAAAGCTTAAATGAATTACAATGTTATATATTAAATTTTGCATCGAAATTTCCAATTTTCCAAAACACCAAATATTAGCCATTTATCAGACAATACTGTAAGATGAAATGGGTTAAGCTGCTGTAACCTGTACAAGAGTTTTAACTATATACTTACTAAGAAGCTTCTCTTAAAAGTAAAATTAGCAAATTTCTCCATTAGTAGCGGAAAATACTACACTATATGAATCCCTGACTATAGCAATAAAATGCAATGGATACAACAGATTTTCATATTAAAATATTCCCATATGTTTCTCATTGTTTTAAAGCAATGAGATTCTCTCACCTAAGAAGCTAAAGATGAGAATGACGGTAAGGAGGATCAGCACTGCAGCCACACAAGTCAAAGAATAGCGCGACTTGGAAGAAGGCCACATATCGTTGAGTTGACTCAGACGGGATCTTCTCATCTGGTCTCCTGTTTGACAGACTGCTGACCTGTCAATCATCTGAAGATTGCCATTGATGGATGGAGGGTGTGGACGTGGAGGTCGGACACCTGACAGACATAAGTGCTTTTGATGGTTAATAAAATAAAGAAACACATCCAATACCTTGTATTACTGTATACACAACTCATCGGTTAAAGTTGTTTCACACATTGACACCAAAAAAAATGGCAATACCTTTGATGTGTTGGTCGGGGTGTGTGCGGTGAAGGTCACTTATGGAGTCCACAGAGTGCAGTTCAATCTCAGTCATGTCTTTATCACTGATAGATACAAATGGTGAAGGAGTAGACGGAGGAGACCTGACTGACACTCCTGCTCAGAGAACATGAAAGAAAAGATGTGTATGGCGGTGGAAGAATAACCCATTACATATATACAAGCTTACAGAAGTCACTTCTGGCTAATGTAATCAACAAAAACAATTTGAGAGCAAATCCATTTCTTCACCACATAGAATATATCAACGTTTCTCTCTAACCCTTCATGAAAGCCTGTTCCTGGTGAGCTTGTCTAAAGCATTCATCCATCAATTATTTGTACTGTTTGTCCTGTGTAAGGTCGCAGGGCAGCATGAGGGAACACAAAGGGGGGTACACCCTGGATGGGGTGCCAACCCATCACAAGGCACAAGCACACACATTCGCAAACCCAGTCCTACACTATGGACCATTTAGAAATGCCAATCAACTTACTATGCATGTCTTTGGACTGTGGGAGGAAACCGGAGTATCTGGAGGAAATCCAGCAAGCATGGAAAGAACATGCAAACTCCACACACACACACACAGGCCGAAGGCAAGATTCAAACCCCCAACCCTGGGTGTGTGAGTCATCAGTGCTAACCCCTAAGACATGTCACCACCTACCTGCAGAAGAGGAGTCTTAGAAAAACACCACTGTGAAATTGATAAAGAGGTTCAATTGCTAGCTTGCTAATATGATTTACATCATAATTTATTC
The DNA here is from genome assembly GCA_030014365.1 of Clarias pachynema. Taxonomy (NCBI): domain Eukaryota; kingdom Metazoa; phylum Chordata; class Actinopteri; order Siluriformes; family Clariidae; genus Clarias; species Clarias pachynema. Next base: position 8,519,806 of record JAQMYL010000039.1, on the reverse strand, counting down.
ATTACATATACAATTAAATGCAGTTTAAAAAAAAAAAAAATAGTAGTTATGTTTAGTCAGGCAGTGTATTGGAGTCTTTCAGTAGAATTTAAGTGGGATCTTTAAAAACATTTTTCTCCATTTTCTCTTTTGGGGTTTAAAACTGATTGAACTTTGCTTGTGATTGTGATACGTGATGCAGGTAGCTGGTTCGGAAACGTCAGCAGGTTTCAAAACTATATTATAGCTCAAAATATTATTATGTCACTGTCTAAGGGGTTTTTCCAGACCAAGTCATATTTTAAACATTCAAACTTTTACATTTTAAAGGGTGGAACCTGTGTGGTTTTAATGTTATGGTTGATTTGTGTGTATTTATCAATGCTGGAAGTAAAATACAATTTAAATTTTATTTTTATTTTATGTAAACAAATTCACTCCAACAACTTTCAAAAGGAAATCAAAAACAGAACAAAGAAACATTTTGAGCATGCTATAGTTTTCTTAACAATTTTTACATTTTGACATTTGTGAAACTGTGCTGTCTCTCTTAACAAACTAACATTTCATATGATGCTCACAGCACAGACACTCTGGAGCCATCATCTTATCCAAGTAACAAACCCGAGAGAACATCTTAAAGTTTTTTTTTTATTTTGAATTTTTTTTCAATTGCAGAAGTATTCATTTCTTTCGCCCTTTTTATATTTCCTTAGAACAACTTATATACTGTTAAAAGCAGATCTTACCTTGGTGGTGCATCCTCATCAAACACTATGAAGAAAGATCCAGGCCTGTTTCGAATCTCAAATCAAGAGCCTCATAAATCCAGTAGGTTAATGGAAGTATTACATCACACTAAACTTCAGTTACATTATAGCCTTATTAAAACTTAATAAGTGATAGATTTATTTCTACAACAAAGAAACATAATAACTGTATAGCATGAAACAGCTTGCCCTGTATGATGTCTTCTCCTTATCACCAAAATGAGCAGGCGGTCCGGGACTGTCCAGCATTCCAGCACCCAAAATAGCTGCAGTAAAACAGGAGGGCGTGTGGCGTATATTAATAGATGCTGGACTGAATGCTGATACTGTTATAATAAACAAAAATTAAGGACATAGCATGTTGTGTAAAAGACAATGAGTATAATTGTAAGATTAAGTCTTAAACATCCTCAACAAACAAAAAAAATCAACATACGAGTAAAAAAAAAAAAAAAAAAAAAAACTCTAATTCCAAAATCTAGGCAAAATTAGTTTGTATGCGTCATTTAATTGAAATATGTTGTTAACAAGATTTTTCCACAATTTATTTACTCTCAAGCTAATGTTGTTTCTTTAGGTATCTGGCATGTTATTTACATGCCACTGAATATATAGTCATTTGCGTAAATGTAAAAAAAAAATGGAATGTGACAAACGATTAAAAACTTGATGACCTGCAAGCAATGATACTATAAAGGAGTTTTATTTTGTTTGGAACTGAATGTGTTTGGCAATGATGTACTCAAAAATATGTACTCAATGCTTTACCCAACCCTCATTGGTGAAGCAAAATTTGTACATTGCATTTGTTGCTTCATATTAAAATATATATATACCTAGAAGCAATTGTTGACTAAGATTTCATGTCAGTTGCCGCTTAATCACAACAAATGAGCATTGTGGTAGAAAGTTCTCAGAATGTTTCTGACTTTATTAGACAGACAAATGTAATGTTCCTACAGTAGAACATAATGAAATGGATTTTGACATAATAACCAAAGCGGAACCAATTGTTAACATTACCAATGTTCATGGTTAGATAGGAAGCAATTAATTGCTTCCCTCCATGATTTGCATCCAGCTTGGATATCTAAATGCAGACGTACAGTACATTACTCTAATCAACTTCAAGTTTTCACAAAGGTCATACAGTCAATTATAACTTAATGTTAAATGTAGCGAGTGCTAGTTGTTTGTACTATTACATTGTTCTTTCACATTGTTTGGCTAGTTATGATAATATTAATACATGATCATTTTGAGCTACAGCTTAGAGATCAAAATAAAAAACATACCAGGAAAACTGCAAAGATATCCATGCTGAAGATCTGCTAGAACAATTTGCAGCAGATTATGAGTTTTTTTTTTTTATTTTATTTTTTTTTATAAATCTGTCAGTCACTTAAGATACATGCTAGACTGTTTGTGTTTGTTAATGTAACTTCTCTGTCCTGTTCAAAATGGTTAATTACCTCATCAACCAATTTTTAAAAATTACTAATTGCAATAGCTCATCCTAACTAGACAGTTCAAAATCACCAGGTCTTTTTGTGATCTAGTTCACAAAATGTCTAGTTTTTTGGTGGGTTGACAGGATCATGATGTGTTTTTTTTTTAGTCGTAGTCCATCCACCTTATTGTTTGATGTTTTGAACATGCTGAGATTTTCTGTTTTTCTGCTTTTCTGTTCACAATATGTGTAAAGAGTGATTATGTGACCTTCTAGATCCTTCCTTGCAGGTTAAACCAATCTAGAAACTTTTCCCCTTTCCCTTTTCCACACCATTTGCTATTTATAATCTATAATATTTTACTATTTAAAGTCACAGATCACATTTTTTCTTCATTCTCATGTTTAATAAGATCATTAATGAAGCTCCTGACCTGTATCTGCATGACTATTTTTTCATTAGGCTGCTGCCATACAATTGCCTGATTGGATAACTGCATAAATGAGAAGATGTACAGGTGTTCCTAATAAAGTGCACATTGAGTGTACATATACATCACATATATATGTACATTACAGTCAGAGCACTGCATTGCACTGTAACCGTTCAATACCGTTGCAATTTAAGACAAATATATTATAATGCATTTTTGTATATCATACTCTACAAATACAGTGTGTTTACTTATAAGAATGAATCAAACAACACATTACCACTACATTTTTTTTTCACTTTCTTCTGGTGTGTGTATATGCGTTGAAGCAAACCAGGTCAGAATGTGGGCAAGTACTGGGGTACAAGTAGGCGGGACTTGAACCACCAACCCTGGAGGTGCAAGGCAACTCTACTAGTTTTAGAGAGCTTATAATGAAAATCAGGTATCATTTTTTATGCTGAATCACACACTCATTAGCGGCTGATCACCAAAAAAACATCTGATTCTAGATCTGCCCCTGAGTGGAAGAACGAGCAAGCGTCTCAACTGGAAATTCGATGTGGATACGAGGAGGTGTAACAAGGCTGCTTGTCCAGCAGATGTTAATGTAGAGCTGAGTGGCAAATTCTTTATGCGTAAAATCAATTTTAAACACACATTTTATCTTTTTATTATTTTATTTATTGTAGAAGTAGAAAAAAACTTTATTATGCATGATTATATGATAAATGTTTAAGAACACCTGGTGCAAATTTATATTTGTCAGCAAAATCAAGCTATTCAAGTTACTCATTTTAAAAAGGGAAAAGGAACATACAGTATTTTTTCTGTCCTAAGTGCAAAATTACAAAGAGCTGAGGTACTAAAAAGTACTGCATGCAATACAGCAATTCCTGAAAATCTATTACAGAACTTTGTGTACAGATTCCACCGTCCACACCTGAAAGACCAAACCTCGTGTTGCTTGTTAGCCCACTTGTCACCCATGAAGCTACATCTGAAATGGAGAAACCTTCATGTACATGACATGTATCATCTACACCATGATAGTATTTATATACTTTAGGTTAAAAAGCTTTACTTTTTAATCCATGCTGAATAACATTTTTCATTCGATCCCAGTCCGAGCACTGTTGAGGCAGTCCGGATTAACACCTCAAGGTACCTCAACAGCTGATGAGTTTGCATTTTTCAAAGGCAATGCTAGAAATCAGCATTGAGTGTAAAATTAACACTGGATTTTTATATTTTTAGCCTAATGACCTTATGGCCGTGGCAATGGGGCAGGTCAATGCTGTGTGATCTTCAGGACAGGAAGTTTCAGCCTGGAGAGCTAATGACAGGAGAAAGGGGATGCAAGAGGAGTATAAAGGAAGTAAGGCTGGAGGAGGATAATGCAAAAAAAAAAGGTCATTTGTTTCATATACTTAGGGCACAAGGAAAGGCCACCCTGATTGGAATGCCAACTGCACAAACACAAAAACTTAAATCTTCAGTCATACACTACTGGCAATTTGGAAATATCAGTCAGTCTACAACACACCTTGGCTGTGGGTGAAACTGAGGTACGCAGAGGAAACCCACAAAGCAAAGACTGGAGGTGAGATTTAAACTTTCAGGTGTGAGGCACATACTCTATACAGTACTGTATATATAATGTCAACTTACTTTTATTATATTTCTAACTCTGTGCTGCTGGAATTAAATTTAAATGTAATGTAATGTAAATTCAACCTGGGATAAATAAAAAAGAAGACATCAACGATGTATTAAATCCTGGAATTATAGGGGTGAACCATCAGGTCTAAGTTCAGCAATGTTATGTGCACGGAAAAATGAGGACAGCTGACTGAGTATATACTAAAATACCAGTTTGATCCATCAATGGATTTTTTTCTTTACTGATGGCACAGGCATATGAAGATGTCAGGATTCTTCTGACTCAAACTGTGGAAGAGTGGTTCAGACATAATTTTCACACATGGATTGGCCACCAGATATTCCAGACCTTAACCCCATAAAGAATCTTTGGGGTGTGCTGGAGAAGACACAGTGGTCCAACTTTTTCATCGGCAATTCAAGATCTTGGAGAGAAATAAATATTTGGACAGAATTAAATGTTGTGATGTTGCTTAAGCCTATCGAAACAATGCCATGGTGAATATGTGCCGTAATCAAAGCAAAAGACTGTCTGGTGGTCTTTTGGCTGGTGTTCTGCCACAAATTATGCCACTTTGACAGAAAAATGCTACCATAGAATGATGGACTGATGATGGACTATTGAAAAATGATAAATGCTCTCACTCTTGCTCAGTCTACACCCCTCATTCAGTACTAAAGTTAGTACTTGTTGTTGACGGGTAAGGAGTTTTTAGAAAAATGTAATCATTGATATTATTAGTTCAGGTTGAAGGCCATGTACATGTCTGCCTGCTTTTCTGTACAACAGAACTCTCTGCCTAACTTATTAATACAAAGAAATACAATTTTGTAAGTTTGAGTATCTTTGCACTGTTGTTTTTCTTCCATCGTCAGCCAGATACACACTGTTTAAAGTAGATTGTTAAATCCGGCACATAACTGTTCAAAACCTCCCTTTTACTCAACATTTTGATTTGAGCGCATAACACTGGGGTTCATGGGTAGGATGTTTGCTCTAACGGATATGTTTGCTCATACAGTCTTGTTTTATCTCATAGTGGCGCTCTCATAGTCTGCTTTAACTAAACTTCCCACGGTAAGAATACAAATACAATTATCTGTCCATAATTTTGGAATATTCAATTTTCAAAAGTTATATATCTTTCCTTTTTTTTATTTAGTATCCATGTTTGTGGTTCGTGAGGATGTGAGCACTTTGTAGGGGCATTACGGTCGTTTCTGTGTGTTCAACATACTCCGTGTGTTTACGGTAAACTATCGCGTTGATTGGCTCTGTTGACTGATGCGTACGGCCCGCTCATTTTGAAGGCAAAAGCGCTGTATTCATTCCAAAATGCGGTGGCTCCTGTGACGTACTCTGGCACAATTCTTCTCACAAAGTCCCTTCTACTCAACATTTTCATTTTATTTATGGAGCAGTTTTAACTTTAGGCAAATACTAAAGTAGTGGCAAGTTTCATTCATTTCTTTCACGCTGGTTGTGCGCGATGCTGTGAAAAAAAAATCGGCTGGACAGACATTCAGAAATACAGACACTCACTCACTCATCTTCTATACCACTTTATCCTGTTTTCAGGGTCGCGGGGACCTGGAGCCTATCCCAGGAGACTTAGGGCACAAGGCAGCGTACACCCTGGACAGGGTGCCAATCCATCGCAGGGCACACACACACATACATTCACACACTACGGGCAATTTGGGAATGCCAATTAGCCTAATCTGCATGTCTTTGGACTGTGGGAGGAAACCGGAGTACCCGGAGGAAACCCACCAAGCACAGGGAAAACATGCAAACTCCATGCACACAGAGACCGGAATCAAGCCTGGCCGGGAATCGAACCCGGACCCTGGAGGCGCAAATTTACTGGATCGGTAACTGTGGCATGTTTTGAAATATAGGGGTAGCAAATTCTGATAGACAAATATCCCCATCAAATAATACTCCTGGTACATAATCAACAAAATGAATTAAACCATTCCCAAGCACTTTGTATGCGCAGAACCATTAAGTATAGCAAAAATCTTTGTAGCATGGATTGGCACCTGGCAGCGTAGTTGGTTCATTCTACAAAAAAGGTGGAAAGTGCTGTTACTTAGATTTCCAAATGCCAAAATAATGTAAATTAAATTTGTAAATTAAAATTAACAGACACATTCCTTTTGTATGCTCAGAAAATATAGTAATTCCATTCAGTCATAAAATAAATGTAAAAAAATACTTTAATGTTCAATATTTAACTGTAGTATTTTTTAAAGGCCAAGTTCAAGAAAATGTCTTTGACACTATGATCGTACATGGAGGTGGGACCATGCACTTTTCATCTAAAGATTTTTTTTTCATGAAATAAATGGGAAGTTGTTATTCATTATAACATATATCAGATGTCTCTCTTCATTTGTTTAGAAATGTCAGATTTTATTTTATGTGAAGCTTTTAAGTCTGTCATTGGTGGTACTCATTATAATTATAACTGTAAAAATTGGACATAAAAACAAGCTACACCTAATAAGTAATTATTTTAACATCATTGAAAACCATGTGGTCTTATACATGAAATGAAGTGTTTTTCTCTACATTGTCATTGGTGTTACCATCATTGTTCACCATCACTTACTCGTTGTCTATACTGCTTTATCCTGTATACAGGGTCATGGGGGACTGGAGCCTATCCCAGGAGACTTGGGGCATGAGGCAGGATACACTCTGGACAACAGAGGTGGAAAGAGTAATAAAATTTTGTACTCAAGTAAAAGTACTGTTACTTTAGTGAACTTTTACTGAAGTAC
>JAQMYL010000039.1:8481614-8493123 GCA_030014365.1 Clarias pachynema | reverse complement strand
CATCCTTTCGCAGGGGCCATGCTAATCTTCTCTGTATCGATCCAATTTTGTCATATGCCCTTGAAACAAGGACAAGGATTGCTAACATTTTTAAGACAGACATAGAAACCTGCTAGCCAGGACACTTCAGGTCGGACCTGTTTTTCTTTTCTTTTCTTTTTTTTCCCTCAATATGAATAAGTTGTTCATGTACAGGATAGGCGTGGGTCATTTAATAAAAATGACAGATATATCAGAAATGTTGCAAACATATAGGTTTGTTAACACATTTCCAGCAACACAATAATCATAGATTTAAAACTTGAAAGAATTTTAATAATTCTTAAAATAGAAAAACATTTTTTTACGAAGAATTATGTTAATTGTTAATTTTAATTTTTTATTTTTAGAAAAGCTTATTAATAAAAGCTTATAAATGACCTTTGACTATAAAAAGCTGTTGTAGTGAGTAGAAAGTTTGTTGAAGAGCTAGTGATGAATGAATGGAGTTGATGAATTGTTAGACAGAGGGGTTTGGTGAATGTTTCTGCTTGTTCAAGACTTTCTGATGTTTACAGGATAACAAAGGGGGGCTCATTGTGTGTTTGTGTCTGTGTGATTGGTTGTTGTGCCAGAGGTCAGCTGGTTCAAAGAAGGTCATGACCTGACAACTGAATAAGAAACCTAGAAAGACAAAAATAGTTCCCTATTTATGAATTTCCAAGCACAGATTTGCCAACAGCGTCATATGACAGAATCTGATTCATTAAACCGTCAAAATCTGTTCTGTTAATCGTCTTGTGCTGAACTCCCACACACTTCTATACTTATGTATCACGTGCATACAACATTCCCTGATTTACAAGAAATGTTTTAACACATTTAAATGTATGCATGACTTGTGATAGTGAGATACAAAACAAATCCTTACTTCTCAGAGAGAAAAAAAAACTTACTGTACCCTATTCGCACTGGATTAGTATTATCTGGGGATCTTGTGTCTGCCCCCCACCTCCTCACACACATCTGAATTTCATGTGGTGCATTCACACAATATAAGTGAAGCCTGTGATTTTCGAGAATTTATTGACTTATCTCCTGCATATGATGTCAAGGCTTTGCGTAACCTTGAAAAAATTATATACGACCGTGCCAAATCACGGACATTCTGATTTGCATGGGACTAATATCACAGGACCTTGACGTTCGGCGAAATATGGTAGGTCATCTGCAGGGAAATTTTTACTTTACAGATGACGGACATGGTTGATTCACACAGGATTAAGATCACAGACCTCTGCAATTCTTACAAATCACACAAGGTCCCAAAGTAATACTAATCCTGTGCAAATAGGGCTTTACTCGGGTAAAGGGTTAATGACTTAATTAAGATTGACACTTTTACCTCTTATTCACTTTAACATAATACTTTAACTAGATATGTTAAAGACTCAATTAATACTGTTAAGAATTCAACCAATTAAAAATTTCTTAATTGGTAAGGTTTGTTTTCCATAAAGTGGGAGCCTCAACAACTCAGCTATAATCTAATAAATTAGTTTAGCTATCCCTACGAACCAGGCACTTTACACGTGTGCTAATAACTTATTTGGAGAGCTGGGTCTTCGTGATTAATTTCATGAACACTGGGTAGAGTCGGCCTGCTTACAATCCACTTTTGCCATCTTTATTTTCACTGAGTGCTCTGTCACGGTACACATGACGCGTACGAGCCATGAAGGCAGGTTTTTCTTTTTTCTTTTTAATGACTGGTAGATTTTTGTTGCTTTGAGTACAGTTCAGATTAAATAAAGTGAAGCCACAGAATTTCCAAATCATAAGTTGATTTGTAAGAAATCCTAAGTTTTAGACGATTAACTGAAATGCACGTGATTGTAAACATATTCAGGAGTGTTTGGCTGTGCATGTGGTCAGAGTAATGCATGCTCTCTCTCCATGTGGTCCTCTCTCATCTCATGTCATGACTTTCTTTCCTTTTTCCCCCATTTAATCCCACATTTGTCTTGGAAGTTTTTGAGTAATTTTTCTTTTTCTTATTCAGGGAAGAACGGAGGAAAAGGAGGCTCTGGTGCCAGTGATGATGATTTAGCATCTGATGTGCTCAGTCACTACAGCAGTGCCAGTGAAAGCGCCTCAGTGCTGGATGAAGGAACAGGTGCCCCCACACACACATTTCTCAGCTCTATCATTGCTGATTCATCGCTGAGAGTTAAATAATAAGATGAGAAGTTGAGCCATGTGTCCTGGGGCACAGAAAACAGTGCAGTATAGCAGCTTTTCCGGATTACGCTGTAATCTGTTTGTGTAGATATACCAGATTAATTACCGTTAAACACCAGCGCAGATTGCTGATGTAATATTGCTATCATGATAAATTGTCACACACCAAATTTATTTCATTTTTATAAATATTATTAATCCTGATTGATAAGCAGCTGATATGATTGTGTACTCGATCTTTGTACATATAAAAATGTTGAAATTTAATTATACATTTCATTGTATTAAATTATTTAATTTAGTCACCATTAAATAATTGTCATCAAATTCATAATTTTTTTTTGAAAGCATTACAGTTTGCCAGACAAGATCAGTAAACCCATCGTATTGTGTACCGTAGAAATGTTTAAGAATTTTTGATTTAATGTTTTCTTTTGTTCATTGTGCTAAACGCCGTAATGCACACAGACATATTATGAAGGTATGAGAGCAATGAGACCACTACATCCTGTTTTAATCTAGTGTTGTGCCAAGCGGGTGAGGTGGTGGATGAACAAACCGCTCAGGAGGAAACAGAAGACAAACTGAAGCAGTGTATCGACAACCTGATGGACAAGAGGTGACTGAAATATGGAATGCTCTTTTTTACGACAGAAAAATTAAACACAAACACCATGTAAACATGATCTTAACAAAGCATAAGTTATTTGATTGGCATGCTATCAAAGGTTTCTTTTCCCATTAGGCTTTTTTGTGCTCATGTTGTATGGGATTTATTAATTATTTGTAATTCTCTAGAAAGCTGTGTGTAAATAGTAAACTTTTACGAGTCATATTCTAGTGTTCTGGCAGAAAAAACCTGTTAAAATAGTGTACGATCAGCTGGGATTTGGTACATAAGCGGTCTTTCCTTTTAAAGTGTTTTAATAGAAACAGATTTTTTTTTTTCTCTGTTGATAAGAGATAAAGGTTATGTTCACATTACGAGCCATTTTGCTCAGTTCAGAATTATTTTTTTTTGTCTGTCCATAACGGTTCACTTTCCTAATTAAGTGACTTTTATCTGACTATAATGTGGATGCGTCTGTCCTATGAAGCCGCTCAAGCTGTCTGGTGTAAAACGTGCCATAACTTTTTGTGTGCACGCATTCATTTCAAACCCGGGGTGCGATCTTAAGGCAGAAATATGCTTGGGGTTTTGCTCTAAAGGATGGCATGCAGTTAGTCAGCTGTATTTGTTGATGTCTCGAAGAATGACGAAAACCAGATGCCTTGCTTCAGCTGTTTTTTCTAAAGCTGTTGTGCAATCCCTGCGCTACCGGTGCTGACTGATGTCAACAAGTCAATGACTGTCAAGTCGCCTGATTTCCGATCTGATTGTTCTCAATTAAGTCACATGACCATGTATCAACTATGTATCTGATCTGGGACCACGCACAAAAGTGACTCGGATTTGATCTGAGAAGCATTAGATTTGTGCTTTCAGACAGCTCTAAAAAAAAAAAATCTGATCTGTGTCACACTAGGCCATAAAATCGTAATTGAGTCACTTCAGGCTGGTATTGTGAACATTTATCATTTTGACAGGTGTTGATTGTGTTTCTACCAATCCTTATTACCTAACCTATTGTTTTCCAAACTTTTCCCTAGGGACCTACTTTTTAAAAATGACAAACCATCGTAACCCAATTCACAATAGTCATTATTTATAAATCATGAGACAAGTTAATATGTCAATGAATGTTAATGTCTTTATTTAACACACACACTAACGGAAAGACTGTTTTATCAGACAAATTAACAAGGAACATCGTTAATGACACTCGTGTGAGCACATACTAACGGAATCACTGCTGTAAAGTAAAAATAAAACAAATTAGCCTTCACTTTACCTTTGAAAAGAATCGCGACAGAGCAGTGTTTCCATTAGAGAGAGAGAGAGTGTGTGTGAAAGCGAGGATTGTGTGTGTGTGTGTGTGTGTGTGTGTGTGTGTGTGTGTGTGTGTGTGTGTGTGTGTTTTTGAAGGGGCGCGGTGTACAATGACAGTGCACGCTGATACAGAGAGGGAGATCTTTAACCTCTCTAATGAGACTTTCTTTTGCTTTACACATGTGTTATAATAAACAGTATATGTGTGCTGTACACCCACGCATACAAACACAAAATAAACGTGCTGGGTACACGTGCGCACGGATGTTGAATATACCAGTGAGAGGCGCGCATGGATGTTGAATATACCAGTGAGAGTCGCGCACTAAGACCCAGCACGGGAGACGACTACCCACAATTCCGCAGCGCAAGATAGAGAAAAAACCGTTGGCTCAGTTGTGATCACGTGACGCTCGGCATCAAAACAAGTAGCGCATGCGTGATACATGATACTTGGTGCTCGTAAACCAAGACATTCGTTTTCCAAGTCAAAATTTATTACAAATCTTTGCTCTTGCAGAACACTCCATGTTACTCGCAATCCGAGGTTCCACTGTATAAAAAAAACTAATGGTGAACCAGCCATTTCTGACTACATATGATTGTTACTACATTGTGATTACATTGTTTACATTTCCTCTACTCTTACTTTCACGACAGTGATAGTAAACTATCTCCCCATGTGACTAAAATGTGTACTGTAGACAAAAAATTGCGACAATAGCGACCCAAATAAAATCTCCACCAAAATGTCTGTGTGTTTGGAATGACACATTTCCCCCTTATTTTTTATTTATTTTTATTTTTTTACATCCACAAGAGAAGATGAGGGAAATGGGCTCATATAACACTTGTGGGTTCATATGAAAATATTCCGGTAACATAAACGGCTTTGAAACACAGAAACCTTGCCTCATCTTTCACCCATGTGTACTCTGCTGCACCTGTAGCTCATTGCAATAAAACCCTCTTTGTTTTCCCTCAGTGTGAAGACACGGCTAGCTGCACTGGAGAGCTTGCGGTTAGCCTTCTCTTCCAGAGTGCTGTACGACTTCCTGCTGGAGAGACGCCTCACCATTAGTGACTGCCTGGAACGCAGCCTGAAGAAAGGTAGGCACTAGGACCATGTTTGAGTTGAAAGAAAGATAAGAATTAAGTTTGTGAAGAATGCATTTAAGTCTCTCTCTGTCTGTGTCTCTGTCTGTCTGTCTAGGTGGGGGAGAGGAGCAGGCCGCAGCAGCCACACTGTGTACACTCCTCTGTATTCAGCTGGGAGGAGGATTTGAAGGCGAGGAGGGCTTTAAGATGTTCCGCCCTCTCCTCAGCACAATCCTCACTGACAACTGTGCCAGCCTATCAGCTCGTCAGAGTGTGAGTTTAAGCATAACTTTTATATGCTTCTATACATGATGGCAGAAAAAAAACTAAATGTTAAAGAATAAAGTTTTCTACTTCCAGTCACCTAACCTTTCACCCAACATCATAATTTCTAGCATCAAGTCAAGCAGTCAGTCCTCTATTTCTTTAATTATTCACTTTAAAAAAAACGTTTGCTGATTCCCAGCTGTTCTTTTGAGCATATAATGCACTACAAGCTTTTAAGGGGACCTTTATCAGGTCTCAAAAGTTGAATCCTTTTAGAACTGCAACGTGATGAACAGTTCAGTTCAGTAATGTATTCACAGGCACACAGGAGCCTTTCCGAACTTTGTCTTTCATTAATTTTATCTATTACCATCTCACAGGTTAAATAATTTAAGACAATAGTTGTTCCTAAGTCACTATAAGGATTGGGTTTAGACTTATTCTAATATTCATTATGCTCTTTCTTTTTCTTTAGTGTGCCCGGGCATTGGGCATGTGCTGCTATGTGTCCGCATCAGACAACGCCGAAGTAAATACCACCATCTTCACACTACAGGAAAATTACAATTGGTGCATCTAAGGCTATGTTCACATTACCAGATTACAATTTTTAATCCTAATGTGACACAAATCTGATTTTTATGGCAGCCTGGTGTATCACTAATGTGATGTTTTTCAGATTAGATATGAGCCACTTTTGTGTGTACATATTCGATACATGGTCATGTGACATGACTGAGAACTTTCAGATGGGAATTCATGCGTCATGGCTTTCTTCCTTCTTCTGGACCACAACAAATACAGCGACTAATTGCTTGCCATCCTCCTGAGCAAAATCACAATTATTATATTACATATTTTATATATATAGTACATAATAAGTGGTCGAACAAAATCATGCGTTTTAAAACTAATTGTGCAAACAAAAGGACAGAGGACAGTCGTGTCCACATTAGAGTCAGATAAAAGTCTGTAATTATAAATGTGAACCGTCATGACATGCAAATCCGATCTGGAAAAAAAAAAAAAAACACGAACAAAACATTTTTTAACAATGTGGCTTGTAATGTGAATACATGGTCTTTTATTTATTTTTATATATACACGACTTTAGGGATATTTGTTCACTTTATACTTCTTATCTCTCAGGATTTGTTGAAGTGTATGGGGCATTTGGAGAGTGTGTTTGTGGAAGCATATCCTCTGGGTGATGGTAGCTTACCCTCTATCAAACCTGGAACTCCAGCTCTCCACAGCGCTGCTTTACAGGCCTGGGCTCTGCTCGGCACTCTGTGTCCTGCTTCCCACATCAACAACTTGGTCAGCCAGTAAGTAAACACAGTTCAGTTAAATTTTTTTTTTAGTTAATATGACTTACTTTGTATAGTTTATAAGCTGTTGCAAATAGACTAAAATGAAAGGTGAAGCTTATAAATCTAGTGTGTAGGTTTCAGAACAGTTACCTAACTAATCTAAAACCAAGTTTAAGCAAAGCACTGTAGCTAAATAAAATCTAACAGGTACAAATGGATCTCATGGCAGTAAAGTCTACATGTTGTTCATCGATTTTACTTGACTTACATTATTTATTTGTTATACCCTTACTCCAAAGCTGAAAAAGCCTTGACAAAGGGGTTAGTGCATTGCACATGGACACACTTTTCTTTTTCTTAGACTTTGCATTGCATACATCTTCAGCAGCAGTTTTTTAACAGCAGTTCTGATTTATTTTTTGAGCAACCACTGTATAAAGCCCACACGTAACGTGGATGTTCATTGCTTGTGTTTTTCATCATCCTTAAGTAATTATTCTCCATGGGTATTAAAAGTAAAGCTTTCCTGGAGCTCATACAGGCATTATAATCAAATGCAAATTTCAGGGTCCCAGTATGACTCACTGAAGCATTTGCAAACAAGCAACAATATAAGGCGCAAAATACAAGTAACAAATATCAACATAATTCAAATCATTTATTAGAATTAGCATAAAATAAGTGCAATAAAAAAGGAATAAAAGTACAATACGCAAGTGGACAAAAGGTGGTGAGGGGGTGATAGATGTACCATGAGGACATGTAACATGAGTAGTAATGAGGGATAATAGTAGAATTAAGGTAATATTAACCAGGGTCTGCATGTTTTATTAAAAGCTCCATATAAATCACTCTAGACTATGATTTCTGATTCCGCTCAGTCATTTTTTTTTCATCACAGTCCTAAGCAACTTTCTCTTTTATCAGTCACTTGCCTCGGCTGCAGGCTTGTTTGGAGAGCAGTGAGGTGAACTTCAGGATCGCTGTAGGAGAAACCATCGCTCTGCTCTATGAACTGGCACGTGAAGTTGACGAGGTGAGACACACAACCAGCTCCACATTCATATATAACAAGCTCATAAACACGAGGGTGTTTGATGTCGTTGTGTATGTATAATGTATGACTTTAGAACTTGAAGTAATATTTTGTTTGAGAGGTTTCATGAGTGCTATTTGTTGTGTTTCCCATGTTCAGGAGTTTGAGTATGAGGATTGTGACATGCTGTGCGAGAGCCTGAAGCGTTTGGCAACAGACGGAAATAAACATCGGGCCAAAAATGACAGACGCAAGCAGCGCTCCATCTTCCGTGAAGTCCTGCATTACATCGAGGTAAGATGAGACTTGATGACCAGCTGGTTTTGGAATGTATGTATTTGACACGTTAACAAAAGTGTTGCTATGTAATACATGACTTGGGTACCTAAAGACGTCAATCTAGTCAGCACCAAAGTTCCTACCAGTCCAGGCCATAGACAACATTTAACAGCTTTTGTAAATATATTTTTATTAACTTGTTTACATTTTCAATAAATAACAAAAGACAATCCCAGCCAGTGTGAATTAAATGACTGAAACCTTGGTATTGTGGATTGAAAAACATCCAAAGCTAGACATAGAAAATTAAGAAACTTCTTTATTGAGCAGTTCATAACAAACAGTTTATGGTAATTGGTTTGAAGAATTGTTTATGGTGACACAGCTTTAGTTCACAGTGCAAACCAGCAGGCTGTAAATGGTGTTATGTCCGTTTACAGGGATTTTAATATCTCGGGAAAGAATGTAACAGATACTAACAATAGATAGTTAAAATATTGTCTTCTTTTATATTGTCTTTGTTTATCTTATGGTAATAGGTGAAGGCACTTTGGTTATAAATCTGTGCATATCCTGCTATATCCTCCTTTTCTCTCTGGACAGAGTGAAGATTTTTCTGAGGAGAAGGTCCGTTTTGGGGTCGAGGTGCTCTACCTTGACGGTTGGATGCGTCGCCGGATTTATGATGCCTTTAAAGAGGTGCTGGTGTCTGGAGTGAGCCACCACCTACAGGTAATGAAGATGCCAAAATTCTGCCTCTGAACTTTTAATATTAATAATATTCATATCTAGTCAATATTCCAGTGTTTTTAAAACTTTGTGATTTTCTCTTTGTAGTTTAACCCACTACTGAGAGATATCTTTGGACTTGGAGCTCCACTCATTCTCGACTCTTCCGTCAAGGCTACACGAATCTCCCGCACAGAAAGGGTAACCTTTCACCTTTACTCTAGCACAATAACTGGTTGTAACAGTGCCATGAAGACAATAGTTTTAATTTTATTTTGTTGGCTAAATTCAAAATGGGGATGACCACTCGCCAACAAATTATTTACATTTTTACAAGCTTCTAATCATGCTTATTTACTGTGTGTAACTTTTACTCCACAGCACCTTTTCAATTCAGCTGCGTTTAAAGCGCGGACAAAACTACGGAACAAAGTGAGGGACAAACGAGCAGACGTGATGTGATGGTGCTGATGAAGATGACCTGATCCAGAGAGGGGAACACTACAAACCTCTTAGGAGCTCACTTGAAATATTAAAACAGCAGCTGCCAAACCAGGGACTTGACAATACAAAGTGTGTGCATGTGTGTGTGTGTCAGGAAGAGTGAATGTGTGTGTAAATGTTGTGCCTCAGTTTTATTTAACATTATTGAATATAAATAATAGGAAGCCTAAAACTAACGGCGCAACCCTTAACATTTTCCCTTAGCGTTTCAAACACTGAGAGTCGTATTACATGTTAAGGTGCAGTGATGGTTTAGGGCAGGTCTTGATAGATCCTATGTGATAAGCTAAGGGAAATGTTGCGTATTGCTCCTGTAAGCATCTTAATAATGTATGTTTATAAAGACTTGTTACAAGGCTGTATTTCTGGTAAAATGTATTGTATCTCCTAATTTATTGAGATATTTGGGAAAACACAAGACTTTTTAACTTTTGAAACAAATGAGTTGTGTATACATCGTGGGAAATGGCCCAAAAAAATTTCAATACTTTCCAGCTTTTGTATGTGTATTTTACAAACTCACTGCACATCTCTGATACTGAAAAAAATGTATGGAAATTGAAATGTGCTGTTAATTGTATAAAGGTCTTCTCACACTGCCAACAAATCATCTTTTTCTCCTGATTCTAATTATTGGTTTATTGAGAGTTGAAGTCAGCTAGTAAATATTACACAATCCATTCTAAGCAATTAATTTAGTTAATGTAGAAGAATGCTGTGTTTAGAGTATTTAGAGACTTTGAGGAAAATTCCTCTTTTATTATAATTAAGTACATGGACAGGAGAGAGCCATTTTCCTGCTACAGCTGCTAACATTACCTTGTATTGTTCACATTTTTACAATTAGAAATAGGCCAGAAATGTATTTTCTTAATGATGAATTGATAATTACACATTTTTGCAATTACATTTTTTTAAATTGTCAATACATTGGACTAAATTAAATTCCAGAATTTTGCATAATTCAATTAAATTGTTACATATAAAATGTAAAGGCTTCTGCACCCAAAGGGTGTGCCTACTTCAATAAATCAATAATAATAAAAAATGACTGAACTGTTACTTAGAAAATGTGATGTTCTTTTTAAAGCAGAGCTTGATGTTTATATGAATGAAAAAAAAAAGTTATTAGGAAGAGGTTTACTTTTTAGCTAGAGAGTTTTTGGAGTAACACAATGTTTCCCAAGTGGGTGTTTTTGGATTTTATTAAAGTTACAGTATCTCATTGAGACAGTTTCACATTAATGACATTTTAATCAAACCCCACATCTGTACTCCCAATAAACTAATGTTTATTAATTTGCCTTGGGAATCATTTCTATAATTAATAAAACACAGCCTTGCTTTTATTAGAACCTGAAGGTTTTTCATTATTTGATTCCTCTTATACCACAACAATTTTGAATACTAATGTATTATTAGCTAAAAACATGCACAAAATGTATTTACATTACCTGTTATTACACTGCCTGGCCCAAAATGAGGGCTCAAATTATTGAGCTGCATCAAGCAAAGAAAACAACTAAGGAGATTTGCAATTACTGAAACTGGCTTAAGAACCCTTTCAACACATTATCAAAACCTGGAAATTTAACAGATTAAACAGATATGTCCATAAGAAAACTACTTAGTGAGACTATTCAGAAATAAAAGGCTTCACTTTGCTAAGGATCCTAAAGACTGGACTTATTCATCAAGCACAGTGTGCACTGTACAAGTTGAATATACTGTATGACCCAGTTATCACATTTATGCAGTTTTTATCTTCCCTGATGTCATAGCCATAGTCCAGGACCAGCTATTCCAGGGTCCAGGTTCAATTCCTGCCTCAGGTCTGTGTGCGTGGAATTTGCATGTTCTCTCTGTGCTTGGTGGGTTTTCAGATAGGCAAATTCGGCTGTGGATTGACATTCCATCCAGGGTGTAACTCGCCTAATGCCCTAAGTCTAATATAATAGACTCCAGGCCCCTGCAACCCTGAAGGTGAGTGAGTAAGAGGGAAAAGCAGGACCTAAGTTGGACCAATTTTAGGTAGGTGAACGGTGAGGCTACAGGAAGCAGAGGTAAAGAAGGTGCAGGATTTTAAGTACTTAGGGTCAACGGTCCAGAGCAACGGAGAGTGTTCAAAGGAGG
>JAQMYL010000039.1:8455802-8468668 GCA_030014365.1 Clarias pachynema | reverse complement strand
TTTCCTGTATATAACATACGGAGGTTTTGCGATGCTTTGCGCATGCGCGCCCAATAGAAAATGAACGAATCACTCTCTGAGACTACTCGTTCATCTGAGTCATGTTAAAGATTCGTTCAAAAAGAACGAATCGTTCATGAACGACCCATAACTAATACAAACGTGCCAGAGCTTTTTAAACATTGTGGTGGCATGGTGGTGTAGTGGTTAGCACTGTTGCCTTGCACCTCCAGGGTCTGGGGTTGATTCCGGGCCAGGCTCATGCATGGAGTTTACATGTTCCCCCTGTCCTTGGTGGGTTTCCTCCAGGTACTCTGATTTCCACCCAAAGACAAGCAGATTAGGCTAATTTGCATTCCCAAATTGCCTGTAATATGTGTGTACCCTGTAATGGATTGGCACCCTGTGTACCTTGCCTTGTGCCCTAAGTCCTGGGATAGGCTTCAGGCTCCTCGTGACCCTGAATAAAGCGGTATAGACAGTCAGTGAGTTGTACATTCAACATTGAATGATGGAAATTTATTTTATTGTGACAATTTTAATTTATTGAACCTTATAGCTGCAAGTATTTTAGGAGATGTCTCCATTAACTATTGATCAATATGTGTCTGGCCTTTTTTTTCTGAGCAAAATTGCTCAAATTGTATGGATATTGGTGGTAGTAAACAGTAATTTTTAAGTAATTCAATGGGTTCTGAATAGACAGATAGGTAGAGGTCTCTGTTTTGACTGAGATATTTTAATACATTCAGATATTTTGTTTTCACCCGCTCCCATATAGCTTGTTTGGCTTTATTTTGCCCTCAACTTTCACCATCCCAGTTCCTGATGATACTTCCATTATTATTTAGTTTTCAATTAAATCTTTGTCATTTCTCTTTAATAAAGCTCAGCATCATGGAGTGTTTGGGCTATGGGATTCTTAAACAGTTTCCCCCCCTCAGAGCTGTGGATCACTTCTGTGATTGTAGTGTCTCTGACTATTTCTTTTGACTATTGCATTTTTGTCTTCCATTAAAAAAATAAATAAATAATTGATTCAGTGTGGCTACATAATACAGAAGAGCATTAAAGGTTTAAAAAAACAAAAACCAAATTCTGACTTTAATCCCAGAATTTATAACTATTATATTCAGAATTCTGAGATTAAAGTTAAAATTCTGAGAAAAAAAAAAAACAGAACTAAAAATTATTAAATGAAGCTAGAACACACAGGGGAGATAACGAAAATAGTCCATCCAACTCAGTCCATCCAAGTTTCAGAGAACTGAAGAAACTCTCTCTTTTGTGAACATATGGGGTGTTTATGTATACCAGAAATATTTTTTGTTAATGATTCATCACCGAGTATACATAAATACTATATTGCTAAAGAATAAAGAAAAAAAGCACCCATCGGCTTCAGTTTCCGCTAGAGGGCACCATAAAGACGAGACAAAAATTATAATTGAAGCATATTGCGCTTTTCAAGAAACCTTTTTTTTTTATTGAGGAAAGAAAGATGGTTAATCATAGGAAATTTTTAATGCTTTTTAATGCTTTTATTTCTTTCTCCATCAGTAAAATACTGTATTTTGCAATACAACACATAGTGCAAAATACAACATATGTCTTACATGCATAACCCAAACATACATTGTTTTGGGAGAAAGATTGTGTATTTTATTAATATTTGAATCGAATACATAGGTGGGACCTCTATATAGGGGACGTTTTTTATGTGCCCTAACTGAATCACTGAGAGAAAGAACGTTTGACGCATTCATCAAAAGTCTGGTGTAATACCTTAAAGGACCGCTAGCGGTCGTTAAGTGTCTTCCAATTTAATTCTGATGTGCAGATTGTTTAAAATAATTATTGAAGACATTTAACGGCCACTAGTGGCCATGTAAGGTATTACACCAAACATTCTGTAGCAAACGTTTGATGAATGCATTGAGGAAATGTTATTTCTCACAGTGATTCAGTTAGGGCGCTCGCATTCAAGTAGAGGTTTAACTCGTCTTTGTCAAATTCCACTAACCACTATTATCACATAAAGGACACTATATCACAAGTGGCCACTTG
The DNA here is from genome assembly GCA_030014365.1 of Clarias pachynema. Taxonomy (NCBI): domain Eukaryota; kingdom Metazoa; phylum Chordata; class Actinopteri; order Siluriformes; family Clariidae; genus Clarias; species Clarias pachynema. Next base: position 8,466,601 of record JAQMYL010000039.1, on the reverse strand, counting down.
CAGCACAAAAGACATTAGGACTCCAGCTCACAGAGGACGGTTTGGCAGTATGTTTGCCAGGTTACTGTAGGTTGGGTTTTATTGTCCCAAAGTTCCTGTAAATATATACACTGTTGTTAACTTCAGGTCAGTCAAAGAGTAGTGATATAATTACCAGCTGCATGACAGACATCAGGGTAGGCAAAGGTTATTTTCTGTAGATATTTGCCCATACTCATTAATTAAAAAAGCAAGCTGGTGTCACTTGGTAAGGGTTGTTTAGAAAAACAATAAATTCCGGGGTGGAGTGATGTGTGACCACACTCAAAGCTGATTTAAAAAATAACACTACATCTTGTTTTTTCCCCTCTTATACAAACTCTATTGTGAGAGATTGAATTATATTAAAACAAAAATTATTAAAATGATGGGTCACACCTTTTCATCTAGTTTTGTTTAATGTTATAAACTGTCTGTGACACAACCAATCTTTTTATCTCACATTTTAGACAAATATTTGCTTGTCATGTTAAAGAAAATCTGTCCTGAAGACTTTCCTGTGTCAGAAAAGTTTACTTCTGACTGTTACAAAGCACTGACACCAGAGACCCCTTTACAAAAAAAAAAAAAAAAGAATATTAAAAAATCTTATCAGCAATTACACATCTTTTATTTACTTGGTGCATCGTACAAACACATTTGTCAGGTAGAACCAAGGTTATCATTACTTTTATAACTTGTAAATTTTACAACTACTGGAATATAGGAATGACATCACAAAAATGTAGAACTCTTAAAATTAGCAAAATTACTATTATTATTATTTTGTTCATAAAAACAACCGAAAACAACAATAAAAACATGTGATCATGTGTACTGTATTTCATTGCCTATGTGACTTTTTTTCCCCTTCTTTTTTGCTCAGTCATGTTTGTATAGTTGGTTATAATACAATTCAGTTCATCATATTGCATGTTGTGCTAATAAAAGGATTTGACACGATATACTGAGCCTTATGTTAAAAAACAAAACAAAAAAACAGCAAAACAAAAAATGGCTAAAATGCTCTTGAATTTAAGGGCTACAAACCAAAGGTCTGGGGTAAAAATATTATCTGCAGAGCAGTACCTTTTACAGGCAGATCTCAGACATCTAGCACTTACAATCAGATTCAAAGATAACTAAACAGCAGGTCAATGTTTAGTTTAATTTAATTAAGTCAGTGTTCTGCGGTTTGCTTCATCTACGTATAACCATTTTACTTCAGATTACAAGCCTAATTTATGACAAAAATGATCTCTGACAAGATTTAAAAAAAAACAGGTGCCTCAGAATGAGTAAGATGTCCCCAAGTTCTGTGGAAACACTATGTACAAAATAGAAGTGCTGGAATGCAGATGGCCTTGTTTGGCCTGATCGTTTCAAAATGTTCAGGTATTAGGAGAGATGCTGTGCAGAAGCAGTTAAGTCCTTGGTATTACTGACCGAACCAAGAGCACCTCATTCAACATACCATTAAAAAAAATCTTTGAAACTGTTTTAAAAAGGACTGATCCTCTCTTTTTCCACAGGCAAATTGTGTACAAACGTGCATGTGCCAGTGTGGGGCAATAGATGTTTGACTCAAAATACACTCCTGTGGGTCATAAAATACACTGGTTTTAAATATTTTATTTGCTTGAAAATGATTATTCTGGTAAATAGATTGTTTAGCTTTGGAAGTTTGAAGCCTTTAAAAGGGGCAGACTTTAAGCTCACACACTACACAGTTGTGTGTGAGCTCAGGGTAGGTCACAGGTATGTGTTTGGTGTTCGGATAGTGTGTGTGTGTGTGTGTGTGTGTGTAAAGGGGGTGGGGATGAAGGGACGAGTCACTGTACAAGAAACCTCTTATGTGTTACAGGGTTACCAGGACACACGGTGGAGCTGAGGCAGGAAAAAATTAGAGAAGAGAAAGAACGAAAGGGAAATGGATCCAAACCACCGACTAAACTGACAATCGTCACCAAAATGTCAGCTAACGGGACGCCGTTTTTTTTCTACCAGGACAACAACCCAAAAGGTCATTATCGATGGTGCGCTTTTATCAAATTTTCCTGAGGATTTTCGCATGTGATCTGAGCAAGTGTCTCAAGAGAGCGCGTTTGAAAAGAGCGCGTGTCTACGAAATGGATCATTTATTCCGGCGCAACAGAGTTTTAAAGACCTTGCTGAGTTTAACTTTAGTGTTTGCGACTTTGTTAATGATCCAGAAGTTTATAGTGGTGGACATTCGGATGAAGGAATTGCCTTCGGATCTCAAAAGTAACGGGTGCGCTTCTCTGCAATGTAAGAACAGAAGCGCGTTTGGAAACGCCTCGGCTCCGGTCAGGCAGCGCGCGCCGGCTGCGTGGAACATCACCGCTATAAACTGCGCTGCGGACGAAGGCCTGCGGACCCAGAAATGGTTTCAGACTCTGGACTCCAGGTTCCACCAGTTCGTCCTGCACAGACACTGTAGATATTTCCCCATGCTCATTAATCACCCCGAGAAGTGCGCCGGGGACGTGGACCTGCTCATCGTGGTGAAGTCGGTTATAGAGCAGCACGACCGCCGCGAGGCTGTACGTCTCACCTGGGGCAAAGAGCACACCGTCAGCGGGAAAAGAATAAAAACCCTGTTCCTCTTAGGTACCCCGGCTCCCGAGAAGGACTCCAAAAACCTACAGAAACTGGTGCAATACGAGGACAGGCTCTATGGAGATATACTGCAGTGGGACTTCATGGATACGTTTTTTAACCTCACATTAAAAGAGGTCAATTTTCTGAGGTGGTTTAACCTCTACTGCACAAACGTCCCCTTCATTTTCAAAGGGGACGATGATGTCTTCGTCAACCCGATCAACCTGGTGGACCTGATCGACTTCCGAACAGAGGAGGGCAAAGTGAGTGACCTGTTTGTTGGGGATACCATTTCAAAAGCAATACCTATTAGAAATCGTCAAAGTAAGTACTATATACCCAAAGAGCTATTTGACGCGCCATATCCACCCTACGTAGGTGGTGGAGGATTTCTCATGTCCTCTCAGTTGGCACGTAGATTTTATTCTGTCTCTGAGAGTGTGACACTTTTCCCCATTGATGATGTCTTCCTGGGCATATGCCTTCAGAAGTTAGGGCTGGCACCAGAAAGGCACCCAGGGTTTAAAACATTTGGGATCGTCAAGCGCAAGGTGAGCCCGATGAACAGCGACCCATGTTTCTACCGCCATCTCATTGTGGTGCACAAGTTGAGCCCAGAAGAACTGCTGAAGATGTGGGATACTGTGTACAACAAGAAACTCACTTGTGCCAGAAAAAATGTGGACTAGAGTTTGCGTGATCTGTGAAAACCCTGAGCACTAGTCAGCAGCTTTGTGTTTTTGTGCATTGTTTAATCATTATTCATGCTTTGATATCAGTTGGATAAAAAGGTTAATTTTTGGAAACTAGGTGAAATCATGCTTCAATAAAATATAAGAAAAGGGAGAAGAACAAGAACAATGGTCTAATAAAACTGACGCTAGTGTTCAGCAACTAAGACACTTTACATGCAAAAAAAAAATGCAGATGTATATTTATAAAAAAACATCTAACTAATCTGAAGTCTGATCATTTGCACATGTGTATGTTAAACTCGAGATTCATATAATTGGTAGTGTAGAGCGGGAGGTTTATTTACAGCAGAAAACCAAAGAAATGCCCTAAAGCTTCTAGTTGGAGGATATGTGGATGTCAAACAATAATTATGCTTTACTGCATAAAGTGCGGGCTAGCTGCTTTTCCAGAAAAAAAGAGAACATAACAGCCACTTTGTTCTTCTGCCCTGAGCCATATTTTACAACAATGTTCAAATATAATATAAAGACGATAAGGATATATTGTTCTTTGAAACATAACACGGATGTATTTATTTTTAGGTTTTTGCTATTGATATAAGGACAAGTGTTTAGAAAACAGAGGCTGAATAACATGCAAACAGCAAAGCTCTGCATCTAAACTGTGGCCAGTAAAGAGCACATGAACTGCATGACATATTCCATGTAGAAAATGTGCATGAAATGGAAAAAAAAAAAAAAAAAAAAAAACCATGAAAAAGTAGAAATAAATTTGTCATACATTCATAATTGAACTTAATAAGTGTACTTTTTCATCAGCTACATTTGAATCTATGAAAGGACATCATGCAGTAATATGGGTTAATCCATTTTCATCTGAATGGTCCTTATTTAACTATACCACATTTAAACAGTGTGGTTGTAAGTTGGATGTGAAAAGGAGGATATATGATTGTGTATGAAGACAGTCACTTCATGGGAATACAATGACTAGACATTTTATTTTCAAAAGACATTCATACATTCTCAGTCCCTGTCAGGTTCACATTTCATTTATTGAGACCAATTTTTTATTTATACTCTCAAATTAAGAAAATCATTATAGGACATGAAGGTTGATTTGCATAGGAAAAACATTATAAATGGTCTTTGTCGTGGTGAATTTATGGAAACAAGTGTTATGTGTTTACAATATTTTTTACTGTACTGTATGTATATGTACTACAATATTGTTTGCTGTTAGTTGCTCAGTTCTGGTTAAGCAAATGCCTTCATTGCAAGCTGTCAACACAAAGTTTATTTTAATCTAATAATATTTTTTAAAGGTCATAAAGGTCACTTCAAACCAGAAAAATTATTGAATGTAAAGTTTATATATTTACATTTTTTACATCTAGATTTGATAAATACTTGTGCTTACAGGTATATTTGTATTTCTAGATATTTGTTTGTTATCTGTTATGTTTATAGTGTTTGATGGTACTTTGACAAATCCACACTTTTTATCATTATTTAATAAATACATTTTAGTCATCTTTGGAATTGCAAAAAATACAAACACTTCCTGTTATATAGAAATAAACACAAGCTAATCCACAACATAGAACTATGTATCAATAATTAATTAAATATCAATTAATTCAAATTTTATAACAATATTTATATTTAATATTCTAGTCAACACTTTACTATTTGACTTATGACCAAAAACATCTTTCAGCATTTTAAGTGAAATGACTATAACAGACAAAAAACATAAATAATGAATAAAATGATGCTAAAAATATAAAACTGTTATTAACACAATGGGTGTATTAAACATTGAAATACTGTTACTGTTGGCTATTGTTTCAGAAAAACCAACACTGTACCAATCAGTTATAACAACGTAATGTTCTTTTTTCCAATATGCAAAAGGCCTTCTCTGACACTGCTTTGGTTAATATCTGCTCATGTGGGGATTCTATTGCATTACAAATGTGTATGAATCAAATTCACATTCTACTCTTGTCGACATTCTATGCTCTGTAAACACAGAAACTGTGATGATATGGGCAGATGACATTAAAGATGCTGGTGAACATTTCCCCAACAACACTGACTTTTTTACAGACTAGCTACATCGTTGAAATTACTGAAATTTATAAAAGTGCTTAAATTAAACTTCATCTACATATCTTACATGTGCACACACAATTACACTAAAACTGACATTAGACATAGCTGATTAAACACCCATTTAATCGCTTCCTGTGTAGCATGTCACAGCAGAGCCAACTGATTTGATTAGATGAGTGCTGTACTCCTATAACCATGTGTGGTACTGCTGAATAAAGGAGTACTCTGGTGGTTTAGGGCTTTATTTTACCTGTCCTACTGGGTCGTGGTGCATGTGCAGGGATACGAGTGGTGCTCCTGGCACCTCCTCTGCCCTTTCCAACAGACTCTACTGCTGCTGGCCTCATTGCTGCTGCACCAATTGTCTTCCCTAAAAGAAGCAAAATTAGAAAAAAAAAAAATTTAAATAAAGCAACCTGCACTCAAAGTTACAGTATTGAGCAATGAAGTAATACATTTCTATGCTTTAAAATAAAAATCAATATTTTCTTTGAGCCATTTTGTCAAAAAAAAGAAAAAAAAAGAAAAAAAAGGTGGGGGCATTTAGCTGTGGTAGGGTGGTATCAGTGGGTGTGGTCCAATTGTTTGTCAGTTGTATTTATGTGGGAATGTGTTGAGGTTTACCAAATGTCAAACATGAACCTATGGTTATGACTTTAATTACTAACCTTAGTGATTAATTAATTCTTTCCTTTTTTTCTTTTCCAAAGTATCCATAGCATGTACCAAACTAGCCTCTTTTACCCGTTCTTCAGTGCCATCTAGATGAACCTCCTGTTAAGTTACTACCCTGTCTATAACTTAAATCCACAATTCCTTCCTTTCATAGGTATATAACTACACCCTGTTCAGTCATGACTCTGGAATAAGTGGAGGAGGTTGGGGGAGGGGGAGGAGGATCTGTATCTCAGCTTATTTCTGACCCTTCGGTTTACTCAATATTATTCACATCCATATTGCTTTGTAGATATTACTATAAATTTTTCATGCAAATGAAATTAAAAGTTGTTTTGCTGAGTTAGAGTTCTTTTCAGGTAGGTCTATTTAAGGGTATGTGATGGAATACGGTCGAAAAGCAGGAGACCTTACTACAGGCCAAGTGGGATAAATGGTGCACCTTGTGTGTGTGTCTTAGCTCGCTGTAGTGCCAATGTCCTGCGCGTGTTCTGCTTACAGCCTGCGTTGCTGTCCATGAGGTGAAACTTCCAGCCCTAAACACGCAGCTCAGTGTTAGTCTCATTTGCAAGACTGTAGGTTCTCAGTCACAAATAAATACAACAAACTTATCCGTATATATACAAATTAAGTTTTCAGCATCTGCATTTTGTTCATTTATACACTGCCAGCCCCCCAAAAAGTCACTTTAGAAAAAAGTCGTTTTAGAAAGGTCAAATTAATTGGCCTCCATCAAGAGAAAAAAACAAACAAACAAACATAAAACACTGGAATTGGGTTAAGAACTGTCCAACACAGTCCAACACATAGTGGTGGACTGTCAAAGAAATGTGTCCGGAGAAAAAAAAACCTTGCATGAACAACTAAAATGGTGACATTGCATCATAAGAAATAGACAGTAGAAATCACAGCTATACTTGATAGAGAAAGGAAGAGCAATACTCATAATGTGAACTATTAGGATTGGAACTAAACAGCTGTGTGACCATAAAGGAAACCACTTCTTAATGAGACTAATCAGGAAAAAGGCTTCAATTTGCTAATGAGCATAGAGATTAGACTTCAGGGTAAAAGGGGAAGTGCATGAAGTGATGCGCCCATCCTTTCACTGTACATGATCTGGGGTTGCTTTGGTTGCTAGGACTGGACTCAGGACTGTTATGTGGCAATAAAATTAAGTCAGTTGACTATCCTAATGCACTGAATGACCAAGTTATCCCATTTATCTATTTTCTCCTCTCTGATGGCACAGTCATATTCCAGAAAGCAGGTGAAAGCATGATTTGGGGAGCATGAGGAGTCATTTTCACACTTGAATTGGTCACCAGATGCACCATAATCAGTGCAAAAGGCAGTCAAATAAAATATTAGAATGTGCAACGTTTTTGGTCCAAGCGATGTACAGTATATGTAGGAATTAACTGTCCTGTGTAGGTATTTACTGATTTTTTAAACTTTCCATATTTTGCAATGTTTTAACCTGGAAATGACACTGACTTAGTATCATATTTGCTGAATATGCACAAAAAGCGTGTGTGTGTGTGTGTTTGATAAACATATTTATAACCTATTCACCCCTGTTGCTATTAAACCCCAAAATTAGTTCCAGTTCAACCAGCTGCCAAGAAGTCATATAATTAGTTGAATATCATTCAGCTGTGCGCAATTAAAGTGTCATGTGATCTCAAGATACACCAATCAGCCATAAAATTAAAACCTAGTGAATGACATTGATTATCCTATTACAGTGGCACCTGTGAAGAAGTGGGATATGGTATTATGCAACAAATAAGCAGTCAGTTACCAATGGCTATGTGTTAAAACCAAAAAAATGTGAGTATAAGAATTTGAACAACTTTGACAAGGTCCAAACTGTGATGGAGCATCTGGGTCAGATCATCTCTAAAACCTCAGGTCTTGTTGGGTGTTCCTAAGACACGGTGGTTCGTACCTACCAAAAGTAAAGAGAACACACAGTCTGCAGTGTAAGGGGCTGTGTAGCTGCAGAGAGGGATCTGAGGTAGTCCATGTCCTGAAGGATCAGTGCTGTTTTGTGGCTCAAGAGACACCTATACCACATTAGGTACTGTATGTGGTTTTTACTGTTATGGTTGATCAGTGTAAATACATTTGTTCCTAGAAAGTGCCAAACCTAGTTTGTTATAAACGTACTTAAACAAACAGGACCATCAAGATCATGGTGCTGGCAAAACAAGTCTGGGATAAAGGACCAAGTTCTGGAAAAGTATCAGATTACAGATTGACTATAAAATCATCATAATCTGTGAGCATCCCACAGAGCTGCATTAAATTCATCGCTGAAACATGAAAATCATTCAGAAAGTTAAAAGTCTATTAAAAGGCATTTTGAGACTTGGCAAACATTTGGAAAAGGATTCTCTACAGTGCTGAGACAAAAAAAAAGGAATGTTAAGATTGTTTTCCATGAATGGGCATATTGATACTGGTATATATTCCATAGGTGTATTTACAGTTGCAGTCAGAAGTTTACATACATTCAACAAGAACATGAATATCATGACAATATTGGGCTTGAAAGAATTTCTTTGAACTGGTCTTTTTCTGAGGCAGAATTATTGCAATCATTATTGTAGGTTGTGGCTCCAAAATGTATTATTTTTTTAATTAAATATATTAATATATACAAGTGGCTCCAAAACTTAAGGGTAGCCTGCTTTATCCCTTTCACATGTGTTTGGAGTCACTGTCCTGTTGGAACACTCAAGTTTTAACTCATCTTATAAGGTTTTACTTAAAATTTTGAGGTATTCCTCCTTTTTCATTATTTCATTCACTTTGTCCACTGCACCAGTTCCACTGTGAGTAAAAACAGCTCCAAAGCATCATGCTACCACCACCATGCTTAACAGTTGGTAAAGTGTTCTTGAGATTGAATACCTCACCTTTACTCCACACACCTTTTGTAAAAAATCTCCTCCAGAAGGCCCCCGCCCCCCATTGTCCATTAAGTCAGCTTGTATAAATCTACCACCCTTGTTCCCAGAACATAACTGAGCTCCTGGACTGTGCTACTGTATATGTTGATCAGTCTAATGAATGCTGTCAAACAAATACTTTAAATTTTTGCACAGACATGATCAGTGACAGGTGCTGAGGGGCAAATTAAAAGACTTTTCAGGACATTCAGCATTAGTGATTAAAGTGGGTTTATGTATAATTTTGACCCTATGTTGATTTCAGAAAATCCAAAATGAACTGACCTTTGTGTGCAAATTGTCAGTTTTGTTTTAAAGGTGTATGCTGTACAACGATTTCTTCCCAGAAAAAAAAAAAACAGTTCAAAGGAATCATTAAATGAGAAATACTGCCATGACAATCATGTCCATGTCCAGTGTACGCAAACCATACCTGGAAACTGTATCTGTTCTGAGAACAGGGGTATTTATACTGAGATCATGTCATTCGCTTTCAAAATAATCAGATCTGATACATTAAGAAATGTTCAGTGTTCTACTCTTCAGACTAAACACAAGTCAGAAACTGTCAGGGAATAGCTGCAAATTTACTTTTAAATTATTTAGTATATTTATCAAGACTTTTGGCCCAGGCTGTATATTCATGACATTATAATGCAACTTTAGCTCATTTTACACCTAGGTTGTAAGGGCTTTTCCATGCGAAATGTTGAAAAGTTCAATCAATATGCATATGTGCATAGTTGCAGTTTGGTATCCAAAGTTTCTTTCTTTTAAATACTATGTTTTAGACCAATGCCTGAAAGAGTAAAGATTTTAGGCTTCACAAGTTTACCCGATTTTACAGGACAAACTGTACACTACTCAGGACCCTTGAAATCATCAACCACTTTCCACAACCCTCCCGGACTGTAACACTGTAGCACATTTCTATCCCACACCTAATAGTGCAAGCACAGCATTACCTATAAATAAAGACACAGGGTTGTTGTAAAGCGCATGTCTGCCAGTGTTGATATGTAACAGGATAGTAAAACTGGTTTGAGACTGAAAAGTGAGCCTGTGTTATATGCACAGATTATAATACACCCAATAAAAATAAACTCAGCAACGTGTGTGAGCTGGGCATCAACCTCACTTATTAAAATCCCTCCTATTTGGTGTTCTGTCCAACCCTCCATGTATTCCTATTAATAAGATCAACTGCTACTACTACTAAACTTTTTTTTTTTTTTTTTTTTAGCAAAATACATACACTGAGAAGTATGAAGCCATGCACATTGTTTGTAAGAAACTTTGTTTTTACATGCAAGTTGTTTTTTGCTACAGATCACTTTAAAATTCTGATTTTTTTATTTTCTTTTTTATTTAAACAGTCAAACTTGTCAAAATTGGTGTAACATTCAGGGTAGTAGTGATTTTGATAACGATTCTGGTAGCTCACCAGAAATGGCGGTGAGTTGAGTGTTTTTTTCCCTAGCAAAAAGGAAGGAATTACAGTGAGATACATTCATGCCTGTTATGACGGAAATGTATGATGCAGTTCAGATACAATGGCCTTTCATTAATAAAGCATACACTACCGTTCAAAAGTTTGGGGTCACTTGCAAATTTCTTTGTTTTTGTTTAGTGATTTTTTTTCTACATTCTACAACAATACTGGGGATTTCAAAACTATAAAATAACACATATGGAATTAGGTAATTACGTAACA
>JAQMYL010000039.1:8433494-8444188 GCA_030014365.1 Clarias pachynema | reverse complement strand
GATATTGGAAAATGATGGCTAGATTTGGTAAATGTGTTTAGACAACTGGTCATTTGGTTTAGAGGATTGGCTTTTGTGTTTTAGCATTTGAGAAAAACTGTAATAATAATTCAGTACATTTTCTTCATCAATTAGGAACACACTTTTAATCTGTCTTTTGTTAACCTTATATTATGCAGATCATCTGCCATATTGTTCATTGTGCATGAGTAAAACTTACATTTGAATTACAGCTGGTGACAATCATACAGTGCTGCTGATATAGAAAATTAAACTAGACCTACTGACTTAAAAGTATCGACAACTGAATAGCACAATGGTACAAGAAACTGTAAAAGTAATCAAAGTAATTAAAGAAACTGCAAAGTAATCTGAGTGGTTATTTTTAGGAACAATGCTAAAAAAATGTGAAATGTTAATATATATATTTTTTTTTCACAAATGTGAAACTATGAAAAGGAATATATAGAAATGCAGAAGAAATGTAACTGGTTACTCTTATGTGTCTTATGTGTGTGTGCTGACTTATCCCATGTGTTGCATTTTAATGAGCTGAATCTGTTCCCTTGTAATGCTGTTTTAATATGCTGAAATTTAATACGAGCCCTTTGGAAACACTTTACATACAGTAAACTACTAATATGTAAGGGGGTGGGGAATTGGCAGCCCACAGAGTGAGGTCATCTCCCCAGTCGAAGTGTATGTAAGTTTTATGCTCATTACATGGGTGTGACACAACGTCCTCATCCAAACTGGACTGAACTGAAATTTTGGTGACATCCAGCTACAGCATCTTGGGATTTACTTTGGACAAGAAGGCACTGGTTGGGCAAAAGTGTGTATAAATGCTGTGAAGCTGAAATTGAAACACTGAACTGAAATGACTTAATGTATTTATAATCAATGTATTTCTTGTCATTCTTTAATAAATAGTCTATTCTAATCTATTCTGGTTTAAAATGTTGGTTGTTCTTCAGCTCAATTCTGACTGTAGCTCACCTTGTAAGACACAGGTTTGTGTCAATGTGCTTGTTGTAATACATTACCTATGTAAGAAAAGAGTGTTTTTTAAAGCTTAATCATTAATATGAGGATGTTTCTGTGAGGACACCTTTTATGCAGTCTATACTGTCAGTTCGAAAAGTGGGAAGTAACACTGGTATTTTAAAAAAAACCCATAGAAAGCAGTCAAAAGACTGTAACTGAGGAAGTCACGCTTTGCTGTTTATTAATAAAATGACAGGAAGCCGTTTTTTTTTTCATCTTATCAACTTTAAGTGAGAAATAAACATTCTGTAGCATAGTGGGAGAACATCCACTGTGACAAAAGGTGGCATTGAACAATAGTGCAAATGTATCGCTTGTGCATACAATGGCTTGTGCATATCGCTTTTGCATATCTCCTGTGCAAGTGCAGATATAGTATTGCATCATGTCGTGTTGTTGTTCTTGTCTGCACATTTGCACATGCACTTTATGTTGTCTTTTTGTCTTTTGTATAGTTCTTAGATAGTTTTGTCTTAGCTAGTCAGCTCATTAAGTGTTTTAGTTAGCGAGTAAGTTTTTGTTAATTCATATTGTGAATTTGTGTTGTACCTTGGTCCTGGAGGAACTTTGTTTCGTTTCATTGTGTACTGAACTGTATATGATTGAAATGACAATAAAAAGTCTACTTGATTTGAATTGACTTACTTGACTTTTGGTACTTAGGAGGTAAGGTAACATTTAAGTATGGAATGGCCAATGGCAGTAGGTGTGTTAAAAAAACATGTCGGAATGAAAGACAGTGTGCACATTGATTTAGGATATGGCTTGGATGAGGGTAAACTCACTTCTGTAACTGATAAACAAATAAGTGAGGCATTTACCCGCATGACGTTGTCTATGGTGAAGCCAGAGGCGCTGGTGCCAAGCTGTTCCACAAGCTTTGCCAGGAGTTCGAGCCTGCTGAGAGCTAGACGTGTAGGCATACTGCTTTTTATGGGCTTTACCAGCTCACCGGGGATAAATTGCAGAGCACGAACCTCCTTATACACAGCCATCTCCTGCAGAGAGAAAGTAATATACACACACACAGGTGCATTTTAAAATCCTCTTCTCAAACGGACATTTAGAGAAATTTATAAAGCAGTTATCTTTAATACAGAAAAACTTGTTTTAATAAAAAAAAAAAAACACATGTCACATGATGTTTTAAAGCAACTCAGTTAGTACAAATATAAAATTGATGGCATGCTGTTTTATTTCCATTTATTGAACAGCTATCAGTATAATTAAGAGCAAATGTGAGATCGTTACTTGGGTTGATGGCAGCACACAAAACAAAAGCTCTATTCATACCCTGGATTTGCATTGGCTGGTTTGGTTAGTGAGTTTCTGTGGTAGGCCAGTAAGCAGTATGATCTAAGAGCTGCTTTTACACAGAGACAGACTGTGAGCAAATCTGGAGTCTACTGTCCAACATATTACGATGGGCAGGATTGTAAGGGAAATTATGATTAATCATAATTAACACACACAGCTATATATGGCATTTATTATTATAAAAAATAAAATAAAATAAAAAAAGTGTCAAAACGCCTTTGCCAACATAACAGCATTGAGGTTTGTCATTTTTCGGCAAGATGAAAGAAAACAGAGGAAGAAATATTCCCACTCCTTAAAACCCAATCAATCAACCAGTTCATCCGAAAGGTGCTCAGTGGTGTTGAGGTCAGGGCTCTGTGCGGACCAGTCATGTTCTTCCACATCGAACTCATCAAACAATGTCTTTATAGTCCTTGCTTTGTGCACTGTGACACAGTCATGTTGGAATAGAAAAGGGCCTTCTCCAAACTGTTGTCACATAGTTGGAATCATAACATTGTCCAAGATGTCTTGGTATGATGAAGCATTTAGATTACCCTTCACTGGGGATAAGAGATCTGATTAAAACACCTGAATGCAATAATTAAGAGGTTTGGCCAAATAATTTTATCCATATAGTGTCGCTTCTCCTATACTTAACAATGGGGATTGTTTTTTTTCTGTGTAAACCTCCATTTTATTATGCTAAATCCACTTAAGTGTTTGTTGTCGAAAACCCCTCTGTTATTGTCTATAAAACCTATAGAACTTTTGTCTATAGAACTATAAAACCAAGTTCCAATAGCGGCTAGTGAAATCAAGGAACGTACATTTGTAGTTAAAGGCATGGAGGTGACACCTAACTATAGATTTGAATACTTGCCTGTCTAACCATCATCAATATAATTGATGACAAAACAAACTTGCTCTTCCAGGCAGGTTCATTACAGTTCCTGTTGCTTTAAACATCTCATTGCCCTGGGCATTTTCAAGTACACAGCTATATTTATAGTTATTGCCTGATTTATGAAGGTCCATGCACATTTGTCTTACATTAATGAATAACTAAGAAAATAAGGCTTGAAACTTGAAATCATGGATCTAAACGCTTAAATTTACAATACAAAATAATCAGAAATAAATAGGAACATGCTTCATTACATACTTTTTTAGAAGAATTTACTTTCATTCCAGTAACAAGTGCCGTGACAAGTGTTCAAAGTAAATTTCAATTTCAATCAATTTCATATCAAACCACTGAGGTTTATTTCATATCAAACGTCTGATGTTTGATGTTTTATATTTTCAGTCTGAGATTAAGCTAGTAAACAAAAAGGCATATTCCCCCCTTTTTTAAACCAATCTTTATCATTATCAATCTTTATTACATTTGGCCATTTAAGTAACTGGTATAAGGTTTACCTGAATAAAAGCGATGGCCAGTGTGCGGAGTCTCACTGTGGATTCGCCAGTCCGAGAAAGAAGACTTGGCCAGATGTGCTCTACGCAGTAACTAAGCTCAGATTTTCCCAGCTGGTGAGAGACCACAAACTCCTTCAGAATCATCCTCAGCAGCTTTAGCGATGACTGGAATACCTGGACAAGACAAAAACCAAATCTGCTGTTGCCACGTATACAGTTAAAAAAAAGAAGAGAAAAAAAAACAGCAGCAACATGGTGTCAAAAACAAATACATTATTTTCTTCCCTTTTCAGCATACACAATTTGCTTTAGTACTGCACATTGGCAGGAAGACATCGTGATAGAGGATAGTAAATACCCAAATTGAAGAATAAAATTCAATATTCTGAATTTAAGTGAAAGCCTATAAGCACAGAACATGTTTCATCAACACTTCAGTTAATCTAAACATTGATCAGTGATAACAGTTCACACAAGATTAACTGCAAGTATTAACATAATTTAAATTTTATAACATAAAAATTGACATATTTGAATACTTTAATACTCATTTTTAAATTATAACCACACACTCTAAAAAAGGTTCATTTTCATAGACATGATTTTGGTGATAAAGAGACCACAGACATTTTTTTTAATATAAGTTTGAATCTTTGTGTCAGTACCAGTCAAAAGTTTGGACATTCCTTCTAATTCAATGTTCTTGTTTAGTGATTTATTTTTAAGATTCTGGAATACTACCACAGATTCAAAACTAAGAAATAATACATATGGGACAACAAAATTCAATTGTTATTTCAAGATGCAGAGTTCAGCTCTTCTGAAACAGTTCTTACAAGAACAGTATTGTCAAGTGCATTTGCAAAAACCATCAAGCACCATGATGAAACTGGCTCTCATGAAGACCATCACAGGAAATAAGAACCAAGACTTACCTCTACTCCAGAGGAGAAATCACCAATTAAGAGCACCTCAGATTAAAGTGTTTATGAATGTTTTACAGACACATCTCAACATCAACTATTCTAAGGAGATATTGGATATTGGATGCCGTCGGCATTGATTTACAATGTAGAAAGAAATAAAAATCAGGATAGAACACTGAATTAGAAGGCGTGTCCAAACTTTTGACTGACTAAAGGTAAACGTTTTATTATTTTACACACCTTATTCGAACTGCTTTTAAAATCAGATTTTCAGGTGTGATTTCAGTTTTTAGAATGAGTGTTTTAGTAGACACCACAGCCCAGATATGTCATTAACAGCAGCTACAGCCACTGATTGTTAAGGTCTGTGCTGTTTGTTTTACTAAATGGCCTGAGGGAGAGGGCATTGGGAATGTCTCCAGCACTGGGCCTGCATTGTTCAGTTGCTCAGAGCTGACATTTTTAGGAGTTCATGAATGAACCCCTGAAAAGAGCTGGAGCTGTAGGGGATCACATACCAGAATACCACCATAGGAGATTAATCAGGCACGTGACAGCTGGATAAAGGCACCACAAACATGTAAAACCTGGCTGAAATCTGAGAGAAGAGCTAGAGGGTAGGATTGGGGCTCAACATCAGTACTTGTTCACTGATAACTCCCCCTTTTTTTTAACAAAAGCTGTATTGCCTTTTTAATATATTTTTATTATATTAAAACATGTAAATATGCTTATTTTTCTAGTTACAAATTAAATATTATTATGACTGGATATTTACTTCTTTAATAAGATAATGTATATAAAAATATAATGTTTTCATTCAGTAATAAATTAAACAACAAGAGATGTGAAAGCCATATACAGTAACATAAAATGATTATGTTAACAATGTTATAAAGCTCTATCAAATAATGTTCTAGTATAAACATAGAGCAGCCAAAAGTTGCTTTAATGCAAAATCTATTGTACAGTAACTGTTCTGATAAAATCCCTGCCTGACGTAGAGGAGAGCATTATATATTTTCTTATGCAAGTAAATGGATTTGTTTGGTTTCACATATCACAAAAGAAGAGACAAGTCCAGCCTCAGTAGACACCTGTGTCCGAAGGTCTATGCAAAAAAACAAAACAAAAACAAAACAAAAAAAAGCATTCGTCTTTCTGTGATATTGTGTTAGCAGTCTATTGTGGCTGTCTGGAAACAGAAACACGGTATGTACAAAGTGTTTTGCAAACTCTGACTTGGCAAATACTTCCTCAACCAGCGGAATATCTGACACTGGGTTGACAATTTCCTTAACAACCCTCAAGAACAAATCACAACAATCCTCTTCTCGACTTACTTGACATTAATGTACTGTTTTTTTTTTCTATTGCACCTTTCACAAATTATGCACTTTTGCTAGCCTATTTGCTATTTAAAAAAGTTCAATAAACTAACAGGTCGAATAACAGATGAATAACATTGTTTATTAATTATATAACAGGTGACAGGATCATAGGCACCCAAGGGCCCTCTATGCCCACAGAGACCACTGAAAAACATCAATGCTGGCCACAAAAGGAAGGTATCAAAACACCTACTAAAGTATCTCAGTCTATGTTTGGACAAAAGAGTTCAAGGTTGCTCCAGATTCCCCAGAGCTCAAACCAACCGAGCATCTGTGGGATGTGCCAGATAAACAAGCCAAATCCACAGCACCAAAGGATCCGCCGCTAACATCCTGGTGTCAGACAGCACAGTGCACCCCCAGAGGTCCTGTGGAGACACACCATAATGGCACAAGGGGGAACCTAAAACCTAGATGGTTTTAATGCTAATGGTTTTAATATTATGGCTGATCGGTTGATATCTAATTGAATGAAAGAATTATGAATCCTAAATACATCAATAGTTGATGTTCAATTCAAATTCTATGTTCAATTACCGTGTTCAAAATTGACCGTTTTTGACTAATCAATGAAATAATATATTTAGTTTGGCCATTAAACCCAAGGCAGAGGAATGAATTGACATTGTCTGAACTATAAATACATGTCAATTTAACAACATTTCTCTTTCACCACCAGGGGTTCAAACAAAGTCACAAAGCAGCCGTATGTCATATAGTCATGTTTCCCCTTTCTTCTTTTTTTGTTTTGGCCATATACCTGACATCATAAACCTGTATGGAGATATCTGAGTAACAGCTTGTAAATACGACTGGAGCTGCAGGTGACCAGCTGACAGACTATCGTCTCCTATTGTCTCTTCAGCTGGTGTGCATGCAATTTTCATATTTTCTGAAAACACTCTCAGCTCTGTGGCTGGTAACTTGAGCTGGGCTCCATCATTAGTGTGCTAGCCTTGTTACCCATCACTCACCGTACAGATGTAAGTCAACCATGTATAATCTGCTCATTGTGACTGGGTTGGTTTTTGGGCCTGCTGCCAAAGGAGCTCTGCAGAAGAGACCCCATGCAGTGACCGTTTCCTATTACTAGCGTTCCTGCAGGGATTTGCTTGATAGTGGAAAATCCCTGCATATGCTCAAAGTGCATGTCATGCTCAAAAGCTCAAAGCTTATAACTTTACCACAACCTTTCAGAAGTTAGCAGGAAATGGCACTTGGTGAAGCACAATCACCATCAGTCATGCCTCCAAAAGAGTCTAACGTGGGAACTCTGACTTAATACCCCATAAAGAGCAAATGAAGGAGACCAGAAAGAAACAATATACTTTCAACTTTCTTTGAAGAGTTTGGCTAGCTATGAGGTCAGAAAGAAAAGGTGAACTGCGGAACCCCCATTGTTTAAACAGAGGCATTCATAAGGTCAGTTAATTATATGCTTTTAAACTGAAACATTATGAACTAGTTAATTACAGACAAGCGGTTCCAAGGAGCTACCTGGTAACCTGTGCATGAATGTCAACCTTCTCCAGGTTGTCCAGGCTAACACAGCCCTTCCCACTAGCATGATATGACTGTATAACAATGGTCTCTGTATAAAATACTATCACATGTTCACCATTGTTCACAAAACTATGATGCTATTTCAAAGTCAGTGTCTGAAGATACAATAAGCCATAACCTGATTTTTCAAATATTTCAAATTACTATAGTGGTTACCTGCTTTAAATATGATATTCTCACTGTGGTACCTTAGACCAATAGATATAATTTCCATTACTGGCAAGCTATTGTGCTGCAATTCTTTTATCCTCGTTTATAATGCACCTGCTGTGGGTGGTGACGCTGGGAAAACAAACAGAACTGATAATCAGAGGAATGAATGTTACTTTTTTTTATGAATGATGGAAAGTGCCAAGTCTCAAAACAGATTTGGAAAACATTGCTTTTAAATACATGTGGAAAAAGCTTAATAAAAAAGGTCTTAGTACTTGGCAAGTACAACCTCAGACAAACAAGAACATATTCCTTTTTTTTACTGAGCCATTATTTATTTAACACACAGCCAAAAAGAAAGAAAAAAACAAAAACATGGGCACAATACTAAGCGCAATACCTTTATCAGCAGAATGATGAATGACTTTATCAGTCTCTCACATCATTTTGGTCCATTCTTATCTACAACACTGATCAAGTTCATTGAGGTTTCTGAGCATTCGCTTATGCACATCGCTCATTGACTAGGCCATTCAAAAACCTTGATTGTTTTATTTTTCAGCCATTCTGATGTAGATTTAATGGTGTGCTTCAGATCAATGTCCTGTTGCATGACCCAGTTTCGACCAAGTTTTAGCTGTCGGGCAAATGGCCTTGTACTTGCCTCTAGAATACTCTTGTATACAGACGAGTTAATGGTCAACTCAAAAACCACAAAGTGCCCAGGTCCTGTGGCTGCAAAACAAACCCAAATCATCACCCTTTCGCTTAAATGCTGTTTTGTTTTCCCCCAAACATGACACTCAACATTAAGGCCAAGCAACTACACTTTGGTCTCCTCTGTCCATAGTCCACTGTTCCAGAAGTCTTGTGGTTTGTTCAGATGTAGTTTTGCAAACCTCAGTCATGTTTCCATGTTCTTTTTAGACAGAAGAGGCTTTCTCCTGGCAACACTTCCAAACAAACCACACTTGTCCAGTCGTCTTCTAATTGTGCTGCCCTGGACTTTAACATTCAACATGCTCATTTAAGCATGTAGGGTCTGAGATGTAGCTCTTGGGGTTCTTTTTGCATTTCTCTGAGAAATGTGGTGGGACATCCACTGCTGGGAAGACTGACCACTATCTTGAATACTTTTCGGTAAATAATCGTTCTCACTGTTGAATGTTGAACTCCAAGTTCTTTTTGGAAATTGTTTGACTCTTTCCAGATTGATGTGCAGCAACAATTGCTTCACTAAGACCATTGGTTATGTCTTTCCCTCTTGGCATTGGGTTAACACACACCTGAATGATCCAGACCAGCAAATTGCCAAAACACCTGCCTTTATAGAGGTTTACACACCTCTGATGTGGAAACTGTAAGCGGGTACTTAGTATTGCCTATATGTTTCATTTTTGTTAATAAAGGCATGGTGAAAAAAGTTATATGATGTTGTCCACCTGAGGTTGTATTTTCCAAATACTAACACTCGCTATAATCAGATGATTATTTATTGTGTTTACACAAAATCACAGAGAAATAAACATACTAACATTTACATATATTTACATGACTGGAAGTCCTTTTAATGTATCAGTAACATTTATTTTCTTTTAACAAAATATTTAGATTTTGTATTGTGCTTTTTTATTTACCTGTTTCAAAACAACAGTAAATATCTAAAAGACTGTCACTCACAGACGACAGTTTAATAAGGACAACAGAGATATATTGAAAGCAGACTCACAGATGACACTTTATCAGTAAGTGCTTTCCTGCAGAGGAACACTGCTGCTCTCATCATGTTCGTCAGTTCAGCTTTAGGAGTTCCAGGTGACACCTCCGCTAGTTTCTTGTACACTGCCAGTAAAGAATCTTCCCTGTAGGACCACGTCTTCGAGTATGCTCCAGCCACCTGAGGAGAAGAAGATGCCAGAAAATAGTAGAAGGAATTCTCACATTACGACATAATCCAGCTCTGGATGAGCTGGAACCAGCACGAAAGCAACATGACTATTCTTAAGCTTATTTACCATAAAAGAGAAGACAGCAATACTGCTATTCTTCAGTGTCTTTGAATCAGTCTATTTACATGCAGAGATGTAGAGCAAAACAATCTTTTTATGTATAAATAAAGACATATAATGCAATGAACAGAATCTTTTTTTTTATTACAATAAAAGCTTAAAAGCCTCTTTAGACTTTTTAGATTATTTATGGGTTTTAGTTTCACTGGATCTAAAGGTTTGCTTACCAGACTGTCTCCGTAGACCTCTATAGGCAGGACAGCTTCTCTCTGGGCTTTTTCTGACAATGGCTCTGGTTCTCCAGTGACTGCAGGACTGCGTGGGCTACTTGGACCCAACGGGGAAAGCAACTGTTCGGCCTGAGGTTGCAGCTGACTCTCCGAATGCTTCCTCAAAGCTGGAAGAGGCCTCTCATCATACGGCAAGGAGCTGACCTAACAAATATACATACAAAATAATCCATAGTCATACATTTCACAGATATATTCCTGTTATACCACAGATTCTCCAATTTGATTGGTCATAAAGTGTTGATTCTTTTACTGTAAACAGCAGCTCTAAAATCATGGGTTTATACTAATAATTTAGCTCAAATACACCATTGCTTCTGTATTCTAAAAGTTCACTCACAGGCACAATGTGTATAATGGATGCTTCTCATAATTTAAGCTTTACAATAAACAAAAAGGCTGCAAATGGGGGAATGTCAGTATGGTGAAACTTTATCCATACAGACATTTTATCAAAGCAGACGCAGTTAATCAAAGCAGACCACAAGACATATCTTCAGGACTTTATTCAGTCATGTGATTCAAGATTCAAGATTCAAAGAACTTTATTAATCCCAGAGGGAAATTGCTCTTGGTTATACAGTTGCTCAGATT
>JAQMYL010000039.1:8397095-8408104 GCA_030014365.1 Clarias pachynema | reverse complement strand
AAGAACAAAAGTGGAGTGGAGTGTATTTGTAGTGACTTTAATTCTACAGATGTTAGGAAATGTTACCTGTAAGCAACATCTGTCAGGTTTATTAGACTTGAAACATGTTTCAGCAGGAACAGCATGTGCATTTACACAGGAAATTGCGCACATCCATATACGCATAAACAGGTGTACTGTGTCAGGGGTGCCGACAGATCTGTCAAATGTGGTTTGTCATTTATGTGCTCAGGCGTTTTTTTCTTTCTTTTTTTTCTTCTTCAAACGTTCAAAAAGCCTTTATATGATTGTTTTTGCACATAAAAGCTACAGTACTACATGTACAGTCGGTTCTACTTTTCACTGTGATATATTCTCATACTGCTTCTTAGCATCTGTTATGTTTACAGTAAATTAAAGGAAGAATGTTGTTTCCCCTCCCACGTGTCACACTTAAGTTACCAGCTGGGAGAGATACCACAAGGCACGCATGAACTGTCAACTGTCTGATGATCTCTGTTTATCATCAGCTAAACGAACATATTTAAAGCTTTTGGCCAGATGTCCTGTGTCATTCACATCCCGTATGTGTGTATGTTCTGGGAAGAACAAAAAGAGGACACCATTCAGAGACCCAGACATGATAGGAAGCACAGTAAGATGTGCCAGAGGGTCAAAAGTGTTTGTTGAGCAATTGGATGTATTACCATATAAGCAATGAGGGGCATGTATTATAGACATATGGCAGAGGATAGAGACTTAGGAAACCCTAACAGCATTTAAACCTGATGTCTGGTCATTTTCTTTTAACAAAAAGGGAGGAACCCAGCATTTGGTTTGAGTAGGAGATTTCTGCTCTGATGGAAACAGAAGCGTTTGTCCTACATTGCTGCATTATCGCGTTCCTGCTGAATATTTAATTGCTGGCAAAATGTGATCCCTATGTTGTGAATAATGAACGTTTCTACACTAGTGTATATTGTACGGTAGACAAACATGCAAAATAATATAGTACATTTTATTGCATTGATACAGATCTAACAAGCATTAAAAATAGTCAAGAATTAAAAAGCAAACAATAAAGCCTAAATACTTCTTTGTGAAATTTATTCAATGCAAATATATGCAGGGCTCAAATATATATATACAACATAATTTAAATAGGTTAGATTGGCTCTGTCTCTTTATTTTTGCCTGAACAATGATTCATTCAGGAATTTCTAATGGAACTAATGAAGATTCTGTGACTTTTGTGCCAATCAGTCATTTCTGGTTTCCATGAAACTTATTTTTTCCTAACTCTGCTTTCTGTTTGTCTTCAAGAAAATGGCAGAGCTGAATAAGTTTACCTTCGACAACAGAGAGGAGACCTGTTCAGATGATGAGACCTGTTCCGCCTCTAAGCCCGCCACAGACGGGTTGGCCTCAGCTGAGTTGAGCGTGGTGCAGGTGAAGGTGGTGGACATAGAGGGCAATCTGAAAGTCTTGTACCCGTCCAAAACTGACCTAACCTCTGACGTCAGCCACCTGACCATCATCCGATAACCAGCTTCAACAGACAAGCCTTGAATATTATGTTGAACTAAACCATCATTTAATATTATTTAATAAGTACGTATATCATTATATATAACACTGTAAACTGTCAGTAAGTTTCATACTCGGTTATTAAGCAATAATTATAGTCACATGCAAAAGTTTGCATCTCCATGGTTTCTGGGTGGGGGGGAAAAAGTACTTGATTTTATGACTGTTGATCAGAATTCCAATATCGTACAAAAATAATTCCAATATCGTACAAAAAAGATGAGACTGGCATGGTGGCACAGCATGGCTGGCTCACAGCTTCATGGTCCAATATTTGATCCTGGGCTCAAGTTACTCACTGTGTAAAGTTTCTAAACATGGTCCCTATTTATGCTCATGGTTGTCATCTGGGTTTTCTGTTTCTTCCCCACCTTGCAACAACGCGGGTGGAGTTTCTAATATAAATAGAATGTGTGCATGATGGTCTGCGATGGACTGATGTCCCATGCCAGACTTGTTTGTGGGACAGTCTCCAGACCCACTAGTACCCAGATCAACACTAAAGTGCTAAATGAAAGTGAGCAAGGGTTATCATGACCCTCCATGTCTCTAAATATGATTTGAAGGACATCGGACATGGTTTAAACCAATGTCTTGAATGCGCAAGGCTACTGATGTTATGACTAGAGGATTCTCAAGTTATTAGAGAATATCTGTATCTGATTAGGAAAGGAAATCCACTTTTTTATATAACATTTGAGAACTGTAACAGTCCAAATAGTTGGTATGAACCCTTTTATTTTTTTTTTATAATATCATTGCAAACTTTTGAACTTGACTGTATTTATGAAGTTAATTCCGTTAAAATAAAATGATACATTATTTTCTTTTGGCCTTTGAATAACATTTGTACTTGATTTATCCAATGCCCTTTGAGTTGTTCTTTACAAATGGAACAAAGAAACAGTTATGAGTATGTTTAAAACACTTAAAACAGCACTTACTAAAAACTAAATAAATCGGTTTTGAAATCCATTTCTGGTTAATTTCTTTATTTTTTACTTGATGTTTTATCTTTTTGAGAAAGAATAACAGATCAAAGCCTCAAAGTGTATTTCAGATGGCTAGTGTTTTTTTTTTTTTTTTTAAATGGTTACATAATGCCTGTTATGGTTCATATTACATAAACTTTAAAAATCCACAAAGAGACACAAAATTGTTGAGGTGTATACCTCATTTGCTTATAAACATTAAAATCTTTGCTAAAATTAGCAGAGGATAACTGATCAGCTCTGGCTGTTGCTATTGAGTGAATCATGGCTTGCTGTGAAAGCACTGGATAGGGTTACAGATCAAATGTCTGGTGGAGGACTAGATACATGAAGCTGATAGGGCAAGAGATATAAAACATGAAAGGCAGCTCGAGACAAGACGTTGTCTCTCATTATGCCACCCAGCGCATACAGCCTTCTGATTTTCTAAAGCTAAAATAAATATATACTATATAAACATATAAGAAAGCTACAGTATGAGGACCATTCAAGCAGGTAATCAACTAATAAGGAAGCAAGCCTGGGACAGAAAGACGAGATGGACTTGGAACGGAACTAACGACGATCTAGAAGTCCAGGATGGTCGTTTTAAGCAGCTTGACTCCACAATGGAGGGCAGCTATTCTGCATACCGGTTTGCACCCGCGACACTGAATGAAGCGCCTCAATCATCAGGGAAAGAAGGCCGCAGATCTCAAGATTTTCTAAAACCTCGGCAGGTGGTGTTGAAACCCACACAGGTAGAAAAACCGAAAGAAGGTGGCACAAATGCGCTTATCATGAGCAACTCGCTGCCTCCGATATGTGGGTCTAGAATACCTTCGGTACGTGAAGCAAAAAGTTGCGTACCAAGCCAGCATGCTTTAGAAATGGGTAAGAAAGCAGGAGTATCATCTAACGGTGCAAGAAGTGTGAGGACATTAATATGTAGGCAAAAGGAGAGAGCTCAGTTAACCAGCACGGTGGACGTGATCTGCAGAAGTCTGGCTCCATTCAGGGTGACCGAGAGCACGCAGAATTCAACAAGTCCTCCTCTACGAACAGAAGAGACCAAAAAGGCATGGATGAAACGGTCAGTTATGACACATACCCAATCCAGGATACATCGAAGTTTTGAGAAGAAAAACCTAAGCTCCAATGACAGTGGAGTGATAACAGAAAGGATTAAGGACTCGGTGAGCGGGTGTGAAACCAACCGGCACTCGCAGCAATTTTCTGACTCGGCTTTTGAGACAGAAACTCAGAGCTCACATAGAAAGAGAGAAGAGGACAGGAACAGAGAGATGGAGGGTGAAGAGGAGGGGTATTATACCACTAAGATGATTGCAGAGTGGATAATAAGAGTAAATGCAAGTCTCTTCTCCCCATTCAAGGATGAGCTGAATAAAACGCATCTCAAGGAGGAAGATGTAGACACTATCAAAATTATCTATGGGCAGGACTAAAGGCAGATCGAAATTTTCACTGATGGACCGGAAACATGCTGTTTATTTATTTATTTATTTGAAATTTTCACTTGTCCTGCTTTGGTGAGCCTGTGCCCACTGTAGTCGGACTGTTCTGCTATAGCCCATCCACCTCAACGTGTTCAGTATGTTATGCAGTGTAAGTAAGACTTGATGCTTTTCTGCTCCTCAAGGGTGTAAAGTATGGGGTGTTTTTTGTTCTGTTTAGTATTTTTTTAAGCTACAGTAGACATCTCATCCGGTTGATCAGTCAAGCCATTTTGTGCTGACCTCTGTTTTATATACAAGACATTTTCTCCTTACAGAAGCATGGCTCCTTGGACATTTACTTGTTTTTCACACCATTCCAGGTAAAGCTTTTGTGCATCCAAATCCCAGGAGATTATCAGCAGTTGTCGGAATACTCAAACCATCATGCCGCATCATACACCAACCAACCATGCCGCAGTCACTGAGATTATATTTTCCCCCTATTCTAATTTTTGATGTGACCATTCACTGAAGCTGTTGAATCTAAAATCTGCATGATTTAATGCATTAAGCTGTTACCATATGAGTGCACGAATGAGTAAGGCTACAGGTGTTGGGTGTGTCGTCATATTTATTATTGCGCTCATGGTACATGGTACAGTTTTTTTATTTTCACAATAAACAACAGTCAATATTTATACAAGAAGAAATGTCTTATTTAGGAATTATGGAAGGAGTGTCAGAGCTGTGTAAAGGTCATATAAAGGTATAAAACTGTTATGGCATAAGGAAATTCCTTCATGCCAAATGATTTAGCAATTTTCTCAGTACTGTAAAAAACTGAATTCATCTTTCTGATTTAAGATGAAGAGAAAAAGGAGAGACTGATTAGAAAATCACCGTAATACTAGCAGGGACGAATGTATTTCTTGTGCAACATTAAATATGCTTATTAATAAATTTGTATCCATTTGCATGTGAGTGGTATAAACAATATACAATGTGCTGTTTCTATGTTCATTTCAGGTTTAAGGAAAATTCAAACACATGACACATAACATACACTGTACAAACTTCAATGGAGCAAATAAAATCATACATGATAACACTGATGAAGAACAGAGGTTCGAGTAAAACTTGTTTCATACGTTGAGGAAGAATGAATATACTGTATAAAATTACTTCACAGTTAATTCATTCATTGTACGTCGCTGGCCACAATGAAGAAATGTCTTCACATTTACGGATGCCAAATGTCAGCATTTGTGGACGTAGTATCCAGTGATGTAGCCGAGAATGTACATGGAAGCCATTACAGCCAGCGAGCCTGCCACTCTTACAACCACGCCCAGCTGCCCCGTGCACAGTTTGTTATAGACCCTAAATGACAAGACACACAATCAGCAACAAGGGTCAGACATATTTGCACTCTATCTGTAATCTTCTACCAGTCGCTTCATTTGTCCTATTTTCTTTGTTTAACAAATAATTTTTGATATTAAGCATACAAACTTATTTTAACATACAGCCAGCTCCAGAATTATTGACACCTTAAACATGTGGTAAAGATAGGGGAAACACAGACACTTTCACTAAATAGTGGACTGGGTCAGAGCATCTCTAAAACAGCAGGTCTTATGATGTGTTGCTGATATGCAATGGATATTACCTAACAAAAGAAAGACACCTGATAAACCGACGACAGAGTCACCAGTGCCCAAGGATTACTGATGCACATGAGAAGCAAAGGCTAGCTTGTCTGGTTTGATCCCACAGTAGAGATACTGTAGCTCAAATCGTTGACGTATGATAGAACTATGCTGAACTAGATAGAGTTTAACTACAGGAGTTTACAGGACTTTAAGAATTGCTTGCAAACCTCTTGGTGCCAGATACCACAGCATACTGTATCATCAGAGGTCTTTAGGAGCTTAGAGCTGTCAGTAGTCAGAGCTGTTTTATTCTGTGGCAGAACAAGGGGAACCTACACAATATTAGGCAGGTGGTTTTACTGTTATGGCAGATTGGCGTGCAAAGGAAAGAAAGAATGAAAGAAAGCATTTCTTTGCAACAAAGCTCATGCATACGTACCTGGACTTCACAAGTTGCTACTTGAACTTGGAAATTTGTTACATGGTTCTATGGTTCAACAAGATGAAAAGAAAGCTTTTCTTCAGTGGCCTAAAAAGAAGGTTGTTTACATACAAAAGAACCTAATCCTGACTATTAAGTATAGTGAAGGATCTGTGATGTGGTGGGGATCTTTGTCCTCCTAAGACACTAGGAACCTTATTAGTATATGAGGCAGGCTGCATGGAGTCTTAAATACAAGGGTACTAATAATGTGTTAGTTTGTGAAAACACTTTTGATAAAAAGTGTAAGGGCTTACATTGTCTGTGTCACTGTATGATAATTAACCAATAAGACATTTTTAAATACCTTTTACAACCTTACTCATCTTTCCCAAGGGTGCAAATAATTATATAGCCAACTGTATAATGCTTACTTTTGTCATCGCACCATCCCTTTGATTCAACAACAAAGCATCAGATCCAGCCTGTCTGGACTATTATCTAGTTTCCAGAGCTCACAGGATCTTCCCCTGACATTATTTCTCTATTGAATCAACAGTGTTTGACAAGGAATTTAATGCGGAACGAAACCTGATTGTGGGAAAACTTGTGGAGAATTTAAAGAGTTACAAACAGTGCTCACATGAAGGTCATTGCAAAATGTTGGACCAAACAAGAAAAAGGATTCGGATAAATGATCAACCAGAGATGACGCAGTAAGTTGACAAGAGTAAAACAGTTAGAGAGTAAGATTAGCTTTCTAAAAAAAATGGTTAATATCTGAAATATAATTACTGTCACAATCGCTGTCAACTACTTTTAGTGTTTGCTTTAATGGAACATGAATAATCGCACCTTGTTCTACATTTAGCCTTTTTTAGAGGTTTTTTTTTTGTTTTTTGCGTGGGAATGCACTGAGAAGAAGTGAGTTAACTGTTTACAGATCAAGGAAAAAAACTGCATTATTCAGTACAGCTGTGTTACAAAAGTATGAGAAGTTTTCCTTCCATTCTCACCTGAGTGCACTCAAGGTTACCTGATTGGATTGACTATTTCCACTCCTAGAAACACTCTTTAAACCCTTATGGTTCTATCGTATAGAACCTTAAGTATAAGTATATCAACAAGTACAGAAATCAACAAGCCTATACAAGCTCTCTTCAAGGATGATTTAATTACAAATGGCACAAGAGTATTGACAACCTGGCAACGTTAAGCCATTACTATTTGCTGGTGTGATCTAGCTCATATAATTACCTGTTTAAGTGCAGGACAGAGATGTTTTGCTCATAAAAGTTAAGCACTATACGGATGAATGAATAAATACTCACCCATTCAGACTAGTCTGCGAAGCTGCGACGTTCATGTTAATGTTGTCTTCATTCCATCGGTTGTACTGCACAGTGGCTTCACCAGACTCCATCTCCTACCCACCTTCTGTGAGTGTATAGAGACAAAGGCAAAACAAACACACTCGTATATTGTCTGTCCATGTAACACAACACGACATGCTTCCTGGTGTGGCGCTGCCTTCAACGACGACACATTGTGATGAAGATAAAGACTTTCATTGAGCAAGTCAAGACATTCCCTCTGTCAGTGGCTGAAGTCCAAGACTTGAACAAATATTCAGCATGTTAGATCACGACTTACCGGATTGGTTGCGTGTAAAACATACAGCTTGCTTTGGTAAGATCTTTTAAAAGTCTTCCAAAAATACACAAGCACTTATTAATTGTTAACTTTAGCTGACCTTCAACTCAAGCAAACATTAATAACGCTTTTCCCAACCCCAGACAGCTCTTATTGATGGATTGACCCAGCAGCATGAAAAGTAATAGTTTCTTATCTAAGTATGAGTTGTACTTACAGGAGTTCAGTGCGCGAAGAGCAGAAAATTTGCTTCTCTCTTTCGGTCTTACTTATGCCCTTGCTTAAGAGTGGAAGGTCTGGGAGTTCATTTAAACTGAACCTTTACTCGCTGCCTGTCGTAAAGCGTGCAGAGTCTCTGTGATTTCTGCTGCTCACTGATAACCAGGTCAAGATTTGTGCTGTGTAATGTGAAGTATTTGTTGATGCAGAGCTCTTGAAAGTGGCAGTTGGTTAGCTACTGTGTCTTGGGGAATCTTGATAATATAGTCAGGAGTTAGTCAAATCTAAGTACAGTGTTTGCCCCTAAGGCATAATCCAGTTCTCTCTGTAGCATATTATTGTCTGTATTTTGTAGTTCTTTTGCGAGTTGCTAGATTAGACAGGTAGTTGCACCTACCTTGTGCCGATATTCACTAACCATTTTATACACTTGTACATCTACTCATTGTTATAATTATCAGCCATTTATGTAATGAATTAAGACATGCAGATCCAGGTTAAGGACTTAAGTTAACGTTTACATCAAACATTAGAAATTCAGTGAACTCAGTGACTGTATTGTGGTTGTTGGTTCCAGTTGGGCTGGTTTTAATGTTTCTGAATCCGCTAATCTCTTGAGACGCTCACACATAACAGACTGAAATGTTTACCCAGAACAATGGAAAAAAAGAAAAAACACAACAAACCTCCAGGGACCAGCATTTCTGTGGGTAAAAACATTGTGTTGAGAGCAGAGGTAAGAGGAGAATGGCCAAACTGTTTTAAGCTGGTGGCGGCACGGTGGTGTAGTGGTTAGCATTGTCGACTTGCACCTCCAGGGTCCGGGTTCAATTCCCGTCTCTATGGACTTTGCATGTTCTCCCCATGCTTGGTGGGTTTCCTCCGGGTACTCCGGTTTCCTCCCGCAGTGTAAACACATGCAGATTAGGCTAACTGGCGTTCCTAAATTGTCTGTAGTGTGTGAATGAGTATGTGTGCCCTGCGAAGATTAGCACCCTGTTCAGTGTGTACCCTGCCTCGTGCCCCAAGTCTCCTGGGATAGGCACCAAGCCCCCACAACCCTGAATACAGGATAAAGCTGTATAGACGATGAGTGAGTGTTTTAAGCTGACAGTAAGGCTATGGTAATTTAAATAACCTCTCTTTATAACGGCCCTGAGCAGAAAAGCGTCTCAAAACAGGTGGCACATTATTACTCGAGGCAGATGGGCTACAACAGGAGAAAACCACATGATGAAACTGTCTGTCATGAAGCCCATCCCAGGAAAGCAAGACCAAACCTTACCTCTGCTGCAAACACAAAATCAAAAATTACCAATTTACAGCCCCTGATACTAAAGCTGTTGTGAAGGCTTTACGAGATGGATTTCAATATCAACTGCTCAAAGGAGATTATTACGTATTTTGTATGACTTCAGCATTGTTTTACAGTGTAGAAAAAAAGGAAAGACAAAGGAATTTGAAAATTAGAAGTTTTGTCCAATCTTTTGACTGGTAGTCGGCACAGTGGCTTTGTGGTTAGCACTGTCACCTTGCACCTCCAGGGGTTCAAATTCCTGCCTCAGGTCTGTGTGCATGGAGTTTGCATGAAGGCTGTCCACAAGACATTGGAGCGTTTCTGTGGGAAATCATGCCCATTCATTCTGTAGAGCATTTATGAGGTCAGGCACTGATGTTAAACGAGAAGGCCTGGATGCAATCTCCATTCCATTTTATCCCAGAGGTGCTCGATGGGGTTAAGGTCAGGGCTCTGTGCGGGCCAGCCAAGTTCTTCCACAACGAACTCATCAAACCATGTCTTTATAGTCCTTGATTTGTGCACTGCGGCTCAGTCATGTTAGAATAGAAAAGAGCCTTTTCAAAACTGTTCCCATAAAGTTGGAAGCATAAAATTGTCCAAGATGTCTTGGTGTGATGAAGCATTAAGATTGTCCTTCCCTAGGGATAAGAGATCTGACTGAAACACCTGAATTCAATAATTAACAGGTTTGGACAAATAATTTTGTCCACATAGTGTGTATCAGTATTCTAGACAATTTTTCCTTAAGTATAAGTATAAGGTATTAAAATATTGTACAGATGTGAGCTCAGCCACATAAATTGTGAGTCTGTCTCCAGGTCTCTCTATGACTGACTCTTTTGATATTTGTGTTAAATGTTTGATGTTTGTGTTAAATGTGCTCTTCAGAGATCTTCAGACATCATTCCTGCGTGATATGCCTATATTCACTAACCATTTTATAAGCCACAACAAGTATATACACTCGTCCTGTGTGTGTGTGTTTGTCTCTCCCGGTCTTAAAACATTTCAAGGGTTATTCTTTATTAAAATAAGCTAAACGTAATACTTACCACCGTATGTAACAGTTTATTTTACATTTCCAGGACACTAGGGGGCGGAAGTACGCGCGGTACTGTTCACTGCTATTGATTCCACGAAGAAACCCGGCGCCTGTGAACTGTAAACATGGATTTCTGTTAGCTGAGTTAGCTAGTAAACGGCGCGGATAGAGGTTACGGTGTTTTTACTTATTTAGTTCACTTATATTAAAGCTTTGTATAAAAACATTTGGATTTATTCATGTATAAGAGAATTATAAATGACAGAATAACTCGCTGATATACGGAGAACATGGTAGTGGGACATTAAAGTTAGAGCCGCTGTGATTTTAGTACACCCTTATTTTATGAGCCTCATTCCTCAAAAGTGAAGATTATCTTTATATAAAACGAAGCACAATAACGGAAACGCTGCTATGGATTTTAGCTGACAATTTAACTCAACACCAGGGATCTGATAATCCTTGCAAACTCAGTTCTTTTGATTTCCTCATAATTTACGTAACCATGGCAACTCTTACAAGACAGGATCTGAATTTCGGACAAGGTGAGAATGCAGATGTGGACTGGATGTTTTTTCTAATTCCACCAGCAATGTGTTGTCTGATGATAGTTGTGTTTCCACGAGGCTGAAGTTAGCTCCTTCTTCGGAGCTTCCGATTCGTTTGGCTTCTTATTGCGCCGCGTCTCATTCTGCAGCTGAAGTTAGCTCCTTATTCGCCTCGTTACT
>JAQMYL010000039.1:8186275-8220965 GCA_030014365.1 Clarias pachynema | reverse complement strand
TGAGGCCCAGGGAATTTACGCAAATTTGCGCAGGCCTGGTAAATCTAGTGTTAATGAGAGTTGATTTTACCCCTGCTCTCCTCACAGCTTACTGGCCTGGACGTGTTCAGCTTTTATTTCTTTGCTGTCAGTGAGAATGATTGCCAGGGTCTGGGGTTAGTGTGGACAGGTGTGATGGCTCTTAGAGATGACAGAGGCCTGGTCTCTGGGGTCAGTGTTATTACAGATTTAACATGGCCAGTGAAAAATCTCACATCAAATCACACCCCTGCCAGCCCAGGTGATGAGCAAAAACAGATTATCTTTTCAATAAGCAAACTTTGTAAGTTATAGTTTGGTGATTGAACCTCTGTGTCGAGTTTAGATTCATCAAGAATATCACATCATTTAATGTTTTTTAAATCTATATTTATTCTGATATACCATATTTAAGAACACATTAGAGTTGCTGGACAAACTTTAATATTTCGTTCTTGGAAACTTCACTTTTTATTGTATTAATTAAAATTGTCACAATGTAATTGGAAAACCCTGTGGTTCTGTTATGCTTAGGATGCATTTAAGTATTTTCCAAGATAGAAGAGTTGCCACAACATAATACAAAGTTCTTCTGACTGAAAACTTTTATCCTTTATGACGAAATATTTGTCTCCTGATTCTCTGGAGTGGTCTCCTCCAGGGTGTAGATCACCTTGTTCACTTTATCATCACAAATGCTCATTGAATGTTTTAATGAGGATAAAAACAAGGCAAATCATATGCCCTGGGCTTCACCACATCTCAACCCAGTTAAACAAAAGCACCATGAATCTCATAAACCTTAATATTATTGATATCATTCTTTGTTCTGATTTCTATTTTTTTGTTTTGTTTTGTAGCATCTAATTGAAGAGAAGTCAGAAGGCTTGATAAATGAAGCTGTAAGGTAAATTCTCACTTCTTTGATTAGAATCATGCATAATGTTGAATCTCTGCCTTTTTCTCACTTCAGTAGGGGGGCAAGGCTTATTTTCTTGTATTTGTTTCTTTATTTATACACATCCAACCAATACACTTCAGTACAATGTTGATACAAGTTGAAAGTTCAGTAATTTCATAAAGTAATAATTTTTTCCTGCAAAATGTCTAGTTCTTCTGTCTAGTCTGTCTAAAAGCAATAATATTGCATTTTTTAATATTAAATGGTTAAACAAAATAACTTTCTGTTTTCTTAAAATACCAACACAATAATAACAATTTATATCTAATTCCACTTAAGTTTTCGATAGACATATACAAATCTTTACAGTTCACACAGTAATTTTAAATCATACAATTTGCATTATCGAGTTTGTGTTACCAAGTTAATTATGGCAAAACAACTCCAGGAAACTATCAACTCTTTTTCCATGACGTCTTGTTCCCCATTTATGCTTAAAGGTGAATGGATTATTTAACCTGGGAAGGGAAATTCAGTGTGTATTAATTCTAGAGCAAGTAACCGTTTATATATTGCTTAACGCACAGCTTTTTAAATAATAGTCCAGTAGAAAAAGATGAAAGTAGAATTTCAGAAGCTAATAACAGTTATGTCGTATTCTCAGTTCTGATTGGTCAGGAGGTTCTGGCTGGAAAGCAAATCAAAGGTTTATATTAAACTTGTTCCCTCTAATGCTGCATCATTTTCATAGTGGGCAAACGTATTTCGACAACATATACCATGTACTATAGTTCTCCCTGTGCACAGAACAGGTGTTTTCACTAATTATTTCTAGCTTATCTGGCTGAACTAATTAACTGGTCAACTAGTGAAAAAACAGCTATGTTACAATAGAACCTTGGAACCTTGGATAGAGAGTAAAGTGCAAGACGATCAAAAAAATTTTTGATATTAAATAAATACATTTTATTTGTTATTTTTAATAACTTGTTAAAAGAGCAAGGTATTGATATGAGTACAGTAGTACGTATATGCTTTGCCTGCCGAGCGTCACGTGATCACAACTGAGCCAATGCTACTTCTCTCTCGCGTGCTGTTTTTTAAAAATTTGTGTCCTAGTGTAGTGACTGTTCTTTAGTAACTATACTGCAACAATGCCCTCCGTGAAGAAAAAAAAAGTTTAAAAACGGCTGTAGCATTGCACGAGATGAATCCGTTAGAAGCGTGATTCCGTTTGTGTGCACGCGGACTTGAGAGTCATTCGACACAGTAGCCCCCCTGCTCCTGCTTTTCCCCTCATCTAACACCAGTTCTTTTCAAAGGTAAAATGGAGGTTAATTTGTTTTATTTTTACTTTATATTTTGTATTAATTATTTTATAAGAATATTTTGGGGTTGTGGAATGAATCATCTGAGTTTCCATTATTTATTCTGGGGAAAGATATATGCTTTGATATACGAGTGTTTTGATATACGTGCCTGCTTATTGAACGAATTATGATCGCAATCCAAGGTTTAACTGTATTTAGTTTCTGGAGCCGTGGTCCAGGTCATCTCCAGACCTAAACCCAAAAGAAAACTGTTGGACAATGGTGAAGAAGGCAGTAGCACTCAAGAAACAGTGTCCTTTACATGATCTTCACAAAGCGATCAAGCAGGCATGGATTGAGCATGTGAAACTTGTGCTGCAGATGTCTTTTTAACTTTAGAATAAATCAACAAATTCTTCTTATTATATTGATTGTCATTATAAAACAAAAATTGAGCAGGTCATTAAAACAAAGAATTTCACTTTTGTCTCAATATTTTATACCACTGTATGTTGGATTCTATATACAAATCCAACATACAATCATTAATAGTGATAGGAGATAAAAAGCATCATTGTTGTTGATTAGCAAATTAATATTGTCACCCAAATTTAAGTATAAGTGGAATAAAACATTTTGAGTCATGCTGTTAAACATTATGACCGTAAACATCAATACCATATGGCTGGGTGCTGAGTATGGTAGCTGAAGCGTCGTCTCACAGTCTGAGACTGTCTCTCCCTGCTCAGCTGCTGTTACTGAGACATGCTGGACATGATTCGAGTATGCCGGAATGCTCGCAAGTGTCCGAGGCCGTCTTCTCTGCCTCTGTTCTCTTGTTTGTGTTTTCCTAGCACACAAAATGGTTGGGCCTTTTGAGTATACCACCCACACACTGTAAGACGACAAAGAGGGGGGCAGACCCAAAACAACAAAGAGTGTGTGTTTATGTTTCTAGACAAACACACACACACACACACACACACACACACAGTCTTTTGCATATATTAGTGAATAGGGTATTTGAAGAAGGCAATAAAGAGTGTGAAAAGCTATACGATGGCTTTGGTCTTTTGTGCACTACTTGCCTTTCTCTCTTTTTTTCTCTCTCTCACACACACACATGGGAACGCAACACTGCTAATGACCTATTTGTACTTATCTCTCTTTTTTTCCAGGCAGATAGCCCTTGCCGATCTAACGATTATCAATAAAACGGATCTGGTGAAAGAGGCTGAGCTCAGTCAGCTTCGAGACACAGTCAGGTATAAAATGGGATTTTAAACCTCACTACCAATATTGTAATATAGAAACTTTTTTATTAAATCATTCTTGCTGTCTGCATTACAGGTCTATTAACGGCCTCGTCAGGATCCTAGAAACACAAAGGTCCAGGTGAGTTCATATAAAAAAAGATTAACCACTGACATTTTTGAGTGTTCAATAAGTGTGTGTGAGTACCGTTAGTCATATTTTAAAGTAGCAGGATTAGAATTTTTATTCTGATCATAAAATGACAGACTTCTGTTCTGTTGCTGTTCTGTTACTATTGAGTGTGACATTATACAAGCACCTATTGCAGTAGCTGTTACTCCTTAATGTTTTTGCACAAGCAATTACACCACTACCTGAACCTGGAAAAGGAGTTACTTAAATGCACCTTTTTACATTTCCTCATATTTATGGCGATGTTTCTGTTTGTAGGGTAGACTTGTCTCAGGTGTTGGATCTGCATTCTTTTGATACCAAAGATAGTGTGAGGTAAGATGATTATTTGATAAAGCTGTGGTGAAGATGTTATTCAGTGCTTTTGTTCTGTACATGGACATATTGGAATAAAATTGCATTCTAGGCATATTTTCTGCATTTTGTTTTACTGCATGTTGCATTCAGCTGGCTTCATTTGTTTTTATAGGAGCTTATAGCATCATATATTATTGAAACAAAAGCAGTGGAGAATGGTTTAAATAGTCATGACCCATCGGACTCGATATAAGTCATCTAGAAGATACCAGCTACATCTAGAGTTTCTACTAAGCGCCTAAATATCTCGACATTAAGAAAATACAGACAAGAAAATATTGATAAATAATACTAATCCAGAAAATAAAATATATTAAGAAAGAAAAGCTGCATTTTAATCATAAAATGGTGATAATGAAAAAGTAATTTCAACAAGTTTCTAACATATTATAAAATAAAATATGAAAGATCAGAATAAAAAAAAAATCAAGATCCCAAATGCAAAGAATTACATTTCCTGTGAAAACATATCAGTTTAAATGTCTAACGGGTTCCACACTGTACAGTTTTAAGATTTAGTTTTTAATTTATTTCCATTGTCAGTGGAAAAAATATCAAACCAATTTTTTAGTTCTAGTTTTTAGTATTCAATTGCTGGAACATTAATAATAATAATTCATATTCACAAAAGGATCTGTGGGTCCTGAAGGCCAAATATTTATAATATTTTTTATCAATGAAAACTTGTATTGATATTTCATTAGAATGTTTTTTAACCCATTAAAATGACCTTTTGAGCTCCCCAGGGTAAAAAACAAAAGCACATGATGATGATGATAATAATGATAATAATAATATATGGTTTTTAATGAGGCTAGTTTCTATAAGAAAAATGGTCTCAGTTATAAGGATTTCCATCCATTCAGACATAACACAAGGATTCAGCAGTTAAGCTCTTATAAAGTTCTTATAAATTAGTGTTTACCAAAGCTCTTAGTCATGGATCATAAACTTTGTGTACTGTTACAAAAGCCACAGAGGGATTGATCAGACAGTAAAAGATGATCAGGCCAGCTCAAACATTGACATGCAGATCAAGTAGATTAGCTCACATTATTGAAAGCAACGATGAACATCGGGAGCAAAAGACGGATTACTCATTTATCCCTAAAAGTGCGCCTTTAATTAGATGACCTGAGTTACAACACAAGACAGTTACTAACTGGTGAGCAGAGTGAACCGGTGTTAATGTGAATGGGAGAGGCCAGCTGCAGAGGATTAAAGCCTCCACTGCATAGAAGCTCTGCCGACGCGTGTCCATACAGCCACCCTTTCAGCCTTTTAGTGCGCCCCATTTGCCCCCTGTGCTGGGGCGACCCCCCTCTGTTCCGCCTGTGTGGTACTCCCAGCGGAGAGAGTAATCCAGAGAGTGACGTTTACCCTCCCTTAGGGGTCATGGACTTCTTTCCATCTTTCTTAGTCTCTTCCATTCTGCCCTACTTTTCTTTCACCAGCATGTAAGACTCCTAAATTAAGCTCTTTGTAGAAGGAACTTTGATGTTTAAGACCTTTAAAAACAATTTGTGGAGTTGTTTTTTATTTAAATGACACTGTGAACCTTGTATTGTATGTTTTTCAGGCTGGTGGAGAAACTAGAGCTAATGAAAACCACACATGCACATCTAGACAAGGTGATAATTAGCTAAATAAGGATGTAATGTGAAAAATTATGATAGACTGCACATAAGCATATACACACATATTTGGTGCAATTTCTTTTTTCTTTTTTTTTTTTTTTATAAATGGACCAATTCATATACCAATTCAAAAATATCATATAAATTTTTTGCACATTCTGTGCACAAAAAAAAAAAAAAATACTCTACACACTGTATGGTCACATTCTGTTTCCATAAAACACTACATGTTGACCAATTCAGTGGCAATTTTTTTTTCCTCGTCCGCTCTGCACCTAAAATACCTTATTCAGGCTCATTCAGTGCCAAAATATTACACTTGGGTACACATGACATGGGTCATTCATTCTCTATAGCTTTTATCCAATACAGTTTATGAGAGGCCTAGAGCCTATCACAGGGGATTTGAGGCACTAGGCTGGGTACAACCTAGACAGCGTGCCAATCCACCACAGGGCACATAAATGCACTCACTCACACGCTATGGGAATTTAGGAAACACCAATTAGTCTAATCTGCATGTCTTTTGAGTATGGGAGGAAACTGGAGTACCCGAAGGAAACCCACCAAGCACAGAGAGAACATGCAAATGCACACACACAGACCTGATGGGAATCGAACCCTTGACCCTGGAGGTGTAAGGCCACAGTGCTAACCACTATGCCAAAGTGTTCAAAGTTCTCTGTATACCTTGTGTACATTGGAACAAAAGGTCTTTCTCCAGGACCATGATACTACACATATCAGTACACAAAAACACACAGGACCCTGCACATTAACTAGAGAGGACAGCAATAGTGTTGGTACTTGATTTATGTGAGTGATAATATGTAGTGTAGTAGAGCATTGTTCAGTAAAAGGTAGCAGCAAAAACACTGATAATGCTAAAATATGTTCAATAGCAACATTATAATGGGGGCACATTTAGTGCTGAAAATACTACAGTTTGGCCCAGGCTGTGTTTTCTCTAATGTTTCTTATATTAAGTGGAAATTGAGAACACACACAATGAGTTTCAAACATTTGTCATGTGATTTCACAGGGACCTGATGACATTATAAAAATATATATTTTCAATTGATATCATCATGATACCTACTGTAGGTGCAGATTCAATTAAAATTGTGATTCTGTATGCATCACAATTTTATAAATATCCTGATTCTGTATTAAAATTTCCACTGATTTTGTTACAATTTTCAACATTCAAAAAAGGTTTAAAGAGTAAATAAATGTAGCGCATTCCTCATATCATTAGCTTTCTCACTTAAAAACCAAGGGCAACATATTTAAACAATACAACTAACTTCAAATGTAAGAGTTTAACTTAAAATTCAGTTAGGCAAAGCAAAATGTTTTAGAGAAATGAGTTGGCTTCACTGGTTTCAATTAATTAGTCCGGGAGCACGAATTTTGATGACTGGTTGATCTCTATTATCTCTATTTAAATCTAAAAATAGTTTTAAAAATATGTAATTTAGAGTGAAAAAAAATCGTGATTCATAGTTGAATCAATTACTTTTCTCCCATCTTTATTATTTATTCATAAAACTAATTATTTCATAAATAGATTTCAATAGTGAATATGCATAGTTACAAGAAGGCATATGAAATGTCCTTAAATTCTGAACCACCAGCCGGTTTTGGAAATTGAAATTGGTTAATATAACAGTTATCACATTACTAATAATTACACAATACAACAATAGCCAACCCCCTTGACTTCCTCTGCTTCAAAGCCACTGAAATAAAATATCTAAACGTTAGAAACTTCTGGTCTTTGTATATCCCATTAGGTGTTAGCTTCAGATCACTTTGGTCACAATGATTACATGGATGTTTAGCTGCCTCATTTCGGTTATGCTTCCTTTCCATGTTCATTGTAAGGGGTGTCAAAGCTGGTGTATGTGGTTTGGGTGGAGACTGGTTTAGTTTTCGCATTGGCCCTCGATCTTTTCCCGCATCAGGACCCCCACCCCCCATCCCTCCTCTCGCCGAGACGAGCCCCGTTGCTCTTTTCATGCAAACGAGAGGTCTGTTTTCTGTTGTTATTCCAAAGGAAAAAAGGAAGTGTGTTACCTCGACACTGTCAAACAATGGTTTAAATATCTGCGAAGTGGTCTTGTAATGCCCCAGGGAAGTTCACAAGTTTGGGGGGTGAAGAAAGACGAGTTGGCCAAGACTGTGTGTGCAAAAACTGATACTGTCCTCTTGAGGAAATTAAGCTTTTTAACACATTTGGTGATAAGACATTAACTGAGTTTGTGGTGCCATATAGAAACTCTGTTAATACTATCTCTGTCCATGTTTTGGCATTGTTCTTCACACATTTGCTATTTTTTTAAACAATTAAAATATTTATGTATAGATTTGTTGTAAGTTATTTGTTCTTGTTATTTACAGGATATATTAACCGTTACATTTGAAGTACCGGGAAGTGTCTCTGAGGACCATTTAAATGTGTTTATTCAGGTATGAATAATAAATATATAAGATATAAATATATATAATATAATAAACTTGTATTTTGTTATAGTTGCTGTTCCATGAAAATGCATGGAACAGCACTTTGTATAGTGTTTGTGTTTATTTTGTGTTTTAGGACCTTTTATGGGAAAAGACATTTAATAACAAAGCAGGACTGCCTATGAATGTCATTCGCTTAAAGGTAAGATTAAAATTATCTCGTAGATCATCTGTTTTCTAGGAGTTGTCATCACATGGGTGTCGATTTCTAGTGACGCAACAAGTAGCAGTTTGAAATGACTTAAAATAAAGAAATTAATTAAAGCTCCTATAAAGTACAATGCTGCTGAACTAAAAAACAGGATGTGCTTAAATTCCTCAAGTAATCTATACTTCAGATATGGATATTTATGTATTTATTTTTCTGCATTTTTATACAGTTCTGTTCTGGACTTGTAGCAATGGGAAAGTGTAAAATATGCAATTAAATGAGCAGCTGTAAACCCACTGGGCTTAAACAAGCTTAAACTCTTTAAGAATTACTAGTTATTTAAATGCACGCCTGGTAATTTAAGCTTTATTTGTAAAAAGAAATATTATACCAATATATAACATTTCCCTTACTGGCATTTTAGGAAATGTATATTTAAATGAGCTAAAGGAAAATGAACTTTTTTTCAGTGAAACGATCTTTAGTAATTCCTATTGTTGAATAATTCAGGGAAATAAACTTGTAACATTATCTTTAAATATTTTTATTTTTATAAATATACACTAATACAGATTTTTAAGAAACAAACAAAAAAATTTTATATACAGATATTTAAGAAACAAAAAAATATATATCTATATATATATATATATATATATATATATATATATATAACTATCACAATGCATAAATGAGTACATTGGTTTGTTTGCCTTAGTGTTTGTTTGCAGTTTTTTATTTAAAGATAACATTACAAGTTTATTATTAGTTTTACTAAGAAATGACTGACTTGTTTGCAAGCACATGATGATGATAATAATAATAATAATAATAAAGATACACTTATACAGGTCGTCCATTTCTGTAAAACTGCAATTTCGAAAAAATAAATCAGTCACAGGAAAATTCATGTTAATAAGCTTGTAACATTATCTTAAAATAATTTTCTTTTCTCACCTTAAAGATAAACTAATACATATTTTTAAGAAAGAAAATATATATATTACTATCATAATGCATAAATGAGTACAATGGTTTGTTTGCCTTAGTGTTTGTTTGCAGTACCATTAGTGCATCAACCTATATGATAAACACTGATATTTCTTAGTGTAGATAACAGATTCCGTTTATGCATGCAACCAACCAAATTAAATTGTGTATTTTTTAAAGGTACTTGATGGTCTTAGTATCTGATATTATCTCTATATGCACACTGCACATAATAATTATGCAGAATAAATGGTACAATCTTTCTTTTTTTAACATGAAAGTTAAATAAACGTTTAGCTAAAAAGCAGAACAGTCTGTAGACAATGGAATTATATGAAGACCAGATAAAGCCAAATTATACACTGAATTGTGAGTTTTGCAACACAGGGCATCTTGTCTCTGCACGGTAAGCAGAAGAAGGCAATGCTTCAGGGTGTTCATGAGCTTTACGAGCTGGATGAAACACCTGAGGGCTGGACAGATGGCGAACCCAGGATCAATAGATTGGTCTTTATCGGTAAAAAGTTTTTCCTGCTTTCTGAAACTAGTTCTGAATTAAACCTAGTCCTGGGCCAACTCTTAATTTTAATCCTAACCTATATTTAGAAAAAGAGACTCACAATGTCACATTTCACACTGTATATATTTTTTTTGGTTTAAGCAATTATAACACACATTCTCTTGATTTTAGGTCGCCATCTGGATGGAGACCTGTTAAAGAAGGAGTTTCTTTCTTTAATCTCCACTGGAGAGGACTAATAGAACAGAGGCATCATAAAGAAGGAATGGTCATGTAGCAATGGATTTTGCCATCCGTATCCTATTTATTACATATTATTATAGATAGCTGACTGTAGACCAGCAACACTATTCTAAGATACTTTTATACAAGCAGACTGTAATTAATAATGTTTGCAGTCATAGTGTATGGTGCCATGCACCATAGATTGCACTCCCATTCTTGGTGCTCGTGATTGATTGTGATATTAAGGTACTCATGTCAAAAGGATGCAAAGGATCTTTTTTTTATTAGAAAGTTCTTGTGTGCTTGCAAGAGTGTTTGTAGTCTGTAAAGTTCCGTCTTTATTGAGAAATGGTCTGTCATGGATTTATTGGTTCTTGGCTTGTAAAAACCTACGTAGAACCCTCTCTTATAGAGAACCTTTAAGAGTTCTATATGTAACTTTATTTTCTGAGAGAGTACTTGAATAACTGCTTTCAAACATACAGCCGTCAACTTTTAACAGTTGCAATGGACTGATATCTTTACACATTACTGTTTTTTTCCCCGTTCTTAGGGTGTTTTTCATAGGATAAATGTCATGTTAAAGTGCAGATGTAATTATTAGAAATCAGTGGCTTGAATGTTTCTTCAATTATAAAGGCATTGATTAAATAAATAATGCTTTATATGATCTTGATTCTTTACATAAGAGTAATTCAAGACCACTATTTATTATTATGTCAGTCATTTCTTAGTGAAAATAATTAGCAAAGCTGCAATTTTGAAAAAAATAAATCAAATCACAGAAGAAACAAAGTTGTCAAGTCTTGTGATTTTGTTAATGTACCGAATTTTGTTTTGAATGCTTCTACGTGTGAGATTCTCAATTATTTGAAGCACCCACTTAACACCCAGCATTTTAATGCTGTAACGTGACAAAATCTCACTTTTCTATGAAAATCTTAAGTGTGAATAAATGAATATGAATATAACAGTGCATTTCAATGCAATGCAAGCACTCTGGTCATTTTCTGCAGTTTCAGTTGCAGTGTGAAATGCATTGTACATGCTCGGACTTGTTTCTGCTTAGGAGGTAACACATATTGCATTTTGATTAAGATGTGATGTAGCCTATTTGTTTCATGTTTTATGAAGCGTGCGGACGGTGTTTTGTTTACTTGGCTAATTTGACTAGGATGGTAAATGGAGGCAGATCTCGGGAAACTGTTCGTCCCCCCCTACTGTGAGGAAGTGGATGGGCCGGTCCGACCCTCTTTCAGCTGTACGTGAGATCAGTGCTAACCGCTTTAAGCCAACACGTTTGCTTTGAGGATGGTTCAGCTCATTCATGTGGCCGTAATAAAACACCGCCGTGTTCCCCTGTAGGCTGTAATACAGCTGCGCCGTTTCCTTCTGCATTCTCATGCTAAAGAGCCGTTTAGCGGCCTCTAAGCGCCCATCCTCAGGCAGGCAGGGAGGCGCTCCACGGTCATTCTCATGGTCGCACCGCCCGCCGCGAGCTTCAGGTGGCAAACTAAACCAAACACGGGGGGTCCTGCGGGAAAACCATCCGCGGTTTAATCCCGACTTTATACGCATGAGGTGAAAAAAACACTCCCAGGTCTCCCCTCAACTCCCACTGACTCTCTGCATCTGAACGGTCATGCAAAATCTGCAAGAAATATATAATTAGATAATGCAATTACAGTAGAATT
This sequence comes from Clarias pachynema, assembly GCA_030014365.1. Lineage (NCBI taxonomy): Eukaryota > Metazoa > Chordata > Actinopteri > Siluriformes > Clariidae > Clarias > Clarias pachynema. The sequence goes on along the minus strand of JAQMYL010000039.1, from coordinate 8,209,190 downwards.
TACTTTTACAGTATAATACGTATTTACTGTATAAGGCAGACCTAGAGCTGTATATGCGCCAATTTATGTAAAGTGTACACACTAATGGTACACAAGCAGTGATAGAGTTTAGTAAACTTTTTTGAGTGTAAAATATTTACTTCTGTATAAAAACATATTTCCACAAGTAACGACGTAACATTTTTAGGCTATAAATTGTTTATGTAATATTTATAGACACCAAACTATAAACCTAATGTGAAATATGTGCATAATTTCAAATCTGAAAGCTGCGTGTTTTTTTGTTCTCTAAAATTATCTAATTTAGGGAAAACGTTTCTGCAATTTTTTAAAAATGTCTCTAATGAATTAGGCTAAAATTTATATATTCGTTGTGCTGATTTTAGCTAAACAAATCATTGAGTTCAGTGAAGCTATTTAGTTAAAAATAAACGGAATGAAACAAAACAATGGTCAATTAATTCATTAATTCATTCATTGTTTGATTAGACTAAATATCTGGTTCATTGAAAAAAAAAAACAGTTACAATTTATAGTTGTATTAAATTAGTTTGTTTTAATAAAAAATACATATAATAATAATTTGCAATTCCTAAAGACAGTGAAACACAAAATGTAATGATATTTAAATTGGGGTTGATTGGAACGGTATTGTGATGTAAATCACTTCACATGAGTGTGCAGCAGGTCAGAGCTGCCCCGCACCTGCGCAAGTCCTGCACTTCCCTGCGGCGCATCTGCGCTCCTATTGGTCTGACCATCAGTGGACTGAAACAGACTGCGAGGGTCCTCATAAATAGGCCATCAGTCCAGCTGGACCAGCAAACCACAAGCTCGCTGTAGACCACACACACATACGAGACTTTCCTTGCGCGTTTTCCTAAAGCTGCGTCCCTTGTTGCGGACTCATCATGATCCTCTCAGTGGAAGAAGCGGCTCAGCACGCAGCCACCTCCTCTGAAGAGGAAATAGACATCGTCGGGGGAGATGGAGAAGATTATTTCCTACCTTGCCGGGACACTGATGACTCACCGGCGGAGGTGGACACTTCAGAAGCTGAGTCCTCCGGGGAAAGCGAGGTCACGACCCCGAACCGTCCAGCGAGCGGCTCTGTGAAACCTCCATACTCCTACATCGCTCTCATCACCATGGCCATCCTGCAGAGCCCCATGAAGAAACTCACTCTCAGTGGCATCTGCGACTTCATCAGCAACAAGTTCCCCTACTACAAGGCAAAGTTTCCGGCGTGGCAGAACTCCATCCGGCACAACTTGTCGCTCAACGACTGCTTCGTCAAGATCCCCAGGGAGCCGGGGAACCCGGGCAAGGGCAACTACTGGTCTCTGGACCCTGCTTCAGAGGACATGTTCGACAACGGCAGCTTCCTGAGAAGGAGAAAGAGGTTTAAGAGGAGTCGTCCTGAATACTGTAAAGACGGACTTGTGCTTTATCCCGGGGTCAGTGCTCGATCATACGGAAGGCCTTACTGCGTGACAGGACGTCCTCTAACGCAACCTCTCGGATACACCACGTGTCCGTATTTCCCCTTTCAGAGTGTGGCCGATGTGAAGGGCCTCCAAGCCGGGGGGGAGCTGGGGCCTCAGGGGCGCCTCACTTTCCCCGAGCAAGGGCCCGAGCGCCAGACGCAGAAGTGCTCTTTTACCATCGACAGCATCATGGCAAAATCAGACAGTCCAACAGTCAGAACCCCTGTCCTCCAGATGCCAGTCGATTACGGACATGTCTTCTCGCGGTCTGCTTCCTGTGTGGTTCCTGGATTTCTACCAGTAACACGGACTCCCTTTGCTTTGGCCACAGTGCCTTTTACAGAAAATGTACCCATGCTCTATCCTAACTGCTGAACTTGAGTAGACTGTTTAGAAGTTTAGAACAAACATGTTGTTGTATTGTTATAGCACACAAGTGTTTTATTTGCACATACAGTAAATCCCAGCTGCCTTATGCATCCAGCAAACAGTTTTAAGTACACAACTTTAATGTAAATATTTAATGGTAATATATGTCTGTTTTTTGTGTCGTTCTGTGTTTCATTGAAATAAATGTCATAATTATATTTTTATATCATTATATTTGTCCATTTATTTTTTTAATTCACATTTTAAAATATTAAACATTTAAATTAGCATAAACAAGGAAAAAACAACCATTAATAAACATCCTACATACTGTAAACATCGATGATTTATGTTGTCAAGGCATTCATTAGTTCTCTGTGAATAAAGGGATTATGTATATCAAAATAATAGTGTATAAATATAGATTTTGCCCCCCCCCCCCTTTTTTTTAAAGTGTATTTTTCTAGACAGTGCAAGAACAGCAGAGCAACTGAACAAGCACGTTGGTTAGGATTTTGGCCGGATTTTACTTTTGATTTTAACTATATAGGCTAATTAAAGTCTGCTTAATGCATGACTTAGTGCTTACGAGCAAGCAGACAACTAAATTAATAAATAAAACAGACTTTTGTTCTATCCATTTTGCTTACATTTTTTGTAGATTTATTGCCAGTCAGAGCTATATGTCAGAGCTGGCTTTAAAAAAACTCAATATAATACCTCAATATAATATATAATCCTTAAATAAACATAACACAAACGTTTTATGAAAACTTATACGTTTCTGTATTTTCTGAATGTCTAGCAATGATTTGAGTTTTATCCAGGATTTATTCCTGCCTGATACATAATATTCCTGGGATAGACGTGTTCCCTGGATTCATTGTATCTCTGACCACGATAAAACAAGTAAACAAGCAACTGTAAATGGAATAAAACAGTCTTAAAAATTATGAATAGAAATATGAAATCGATTGGGTATAGGTTCAAGCCCCACTGTCAATATTCAAAAGCTTGTCTCTAGATGCGTGTTGCGTTATCTTCTAGAAACTATTGATTAGATTGTCCACAAGATGGCGTGTGAGCACGTAAAATACAACTGTCACACGCGCAGTTCTTACAGGGCATTGTGATGTACTGCTTTGGTCTATAATAAAAGATATCAGCCTTGTGATTTGAACTTGAAAGCGTATTAATACCCTTTTCTTATGACTTTATAAACAAACGTTGTATGGGCTGTATAGTATTAATAATATACTATATGTAATAGTATATATAGTATATAGGCTGTAGTATTAGTCATGTTTATAATAATTGTTGGCACATCACATAGGTTTTTAGATCATGCATTTTTTCCTGAATCATGTCTTTCTGAGGTTGCCAGGTGTCCAGAGATCTCCAGCCTGGATGATCCTGCAGTGCGCAGCGGGGCAGCAGAGGCGTCCGGTTTCAAAGTTGCGCTCCTGCATTATTTCCTGACGCGCGCACGCACGCACGCACGCGCACACAGAGAGCGCACGAGCTATTTCTATTTCTGTCTTGGGTCGACCCCGACTGAATGAGTTTTGTAGCTCCCTTTGATCTCACACTATCGGGGTTCCAACTTAACTCCAGGTTTTTGTTTGACTTTCTATAATATTCATTTCGATTGAGGTTTAATACATGGTTATGTTGCCATTCTATACTTTTGAAGTTGTGTTTTAGTGAAAGAAAGTAAAAACTAAACATTTCCCAGTCAGCTGTCACTGGAGACAACTGAAGTCTGAACGGGCGCAGGAGATTTCCAGCTGTTGAGGAACTCCAGGCTTCATTTACGCGCAGCTCTCACCAGGGACAGGAGCGGACTTCTGAAACTTTCTGAACATCATGGAAACCAACCCTATACCCGTCCTAACCATTCAAACAACTCCGTTTGACGACCAGAGACCCGGGACTAATGGTTTGCGCAAGAAGACAACTGTATTCGAGAGCAGAAAGAACTATCTGCAGAATTACATTCAGAGTGTCCTGTCCTCCATCGACCTGAGGGACCGTCAAGGATGTACTATGGTGGTGGGCAGCGATGGGAGATACTTCAGCCGAACAGCAATCGAGGTTATTGTGCAGATGTCTGCTGCCAATGGGGTAAGACAGGTTCAAACATAATATGGCCAGAGAAGTTAAAACCTTCCTGGTTGTTCTTTATATATAATAACATATATTTTATATTGTGATTATATGAAATCACAATAAGAAGTTCTCAATCAGTCACAATAATGCAATCTCTACTGTCCTATATGCTTTATCTACATATACAGAATTTTAGAGTATTTAATCAACGAACTATTCCCTTTTTACACTTAGCTCCAGTTTAAGCAATATGTTCCTCTTATTATATTATTACTCTTCAAAAACATTGATTTGCTTATCCACAAGCCTTCTCGGTCTGCACTATGTATCATTTATTTACCAGTAACTGTTTGCTTTAACAGTAACATTTTACTTTTTTCTTTTTTTGCTTTGATGTGTAACTGTAATACCATGTATGTCATTTTACAGTCTAGTCTTACAATACATTTTTTTTTAGGTTCCTTAAGTGTTTTTTATTAGTTACCTCTATTAATTAAAAATCTAAGTCATTAACCTTAATGGTTTCATTAATGAGACTAAGTCTTTTCATCTTGTCTCCTGGATCACTTAGTACATCAGTATATGATGTTAAAATGTTACCGTTGAGCCATCTACTGATTGCATGATTTCATACTTCCCTCATTCTTTTCTGTCTTAATCCCTATGTTCGTCACTTAGTAGAATTTTATTTTTTCAGGTATCATATTTGCACTGTGCTTGAATTTACATTGGGATGTGCATACATTCATTTACTCCCACTGAAGACCAGTGAAGTTTTCTTTTGCCTATATTTGGTATATATATGATTTGGAGATCATATATCTGATAGAGGGTTTGCTATCTTTGCTACTATCATTAACAATAATCTCATCTGGAGATACAGTTTAGGTGGAGTATTTTTATTTATTATAATTATAATTTTTTGCTGGTCCAGTTAAAAGCATCATGATGTGCTTATCTGCTGTGCCGTCCCTCCTCCTGCCTCTTCCTGCCCACGCTCTGCTTCCCACTGGTGAACTCCCAGCTCAGGTCAGGGGCATAGGGGAAACCCGAAGTGAGATGGACCAGAGCCAGGCCATTTTTACCCTTTAATATGACTGGCCATAATGAGTTTGTCCTATTCAGCTTACCCATGCCAGTGCAAGTACAGTATAATATGTCTTGTCAATCACAAACAACTATGCCCTGTTTTATTAGCACTTGTGTATGCTATCCAACCGCACTCGCACTTTGGTAATCTCTCTGTGTGTCTCCCCTACACATTTAAAAACTCAGTAAGTCTTTGTGGAATGTTGCAAGCAGGCCGTGATTTCCTCAGTAGTGTGTGTGTATACAAAACTACCACCTTATATGGATACACTGCTTAGCGGTTGTTGGAATATAGTTCACACTCCCGATGTCTCAATCTAGCCAGCACAGGCAGTAAGTTGAAAGCATCAAGCTAAGCATCTAGCCTAATGAATGACAGATTAGCTTAGCATAACATCAATAGCAGACATGGAAGAGTGACAGTGTGCTTCGTCATCATTAAAAATTCCTGAGTATATTATCTGCTATAAATAGGAAGTGTCTGATCGTAGAAAGCTTAACGAGTCAGTGGATAGCTGTGATGTCCAGCTTGCTGCGTGTGGAAATGAGGTAATAAGCAGTCCTGTTGAGTGATTCATACCTAGAAACAATCAATGACCAGAACTTTGTCTAAAATAGGTCCTTGGAGAATGTGTCGAAGCAGCTGACCTGAGGTCAGATCTGGTTACAGGCGCAGGCATCGTCACTCTGGTCTGTGTAAAAATGCTTTCCTCGTGTCAGTTTAATGCCAGACACTGAGTGTCTGTGTGTTTTAGAAGGGATGTGGTGGTCGCTCTGGTATGCAACAGTAGCTGTGCCTGGCGCCAATGAAGGTTACAGGTTTTAAAGTTTACCTCAGAGCCAGCTATGTCTGCTAGGATAACCTCTGCATGCCAGGCCATGAGCTTGTTCTTCACTGCCTCCTTAAAACAAACCACACCATTCCACTGTTTTTCAGCTTTCTAGAGATATATTACAAATATGAGAAAGACCAGATTAGAAACGATCTTGAAGGCTGCACACATGCTGAAATATGAAACCTAAACATAGGCTACATACTCTATATTGATGCATTGCTTGTTCCAATCCTATTATAATTATAATTATAATAATTACATACATTACTGGTTTCCAGCTACAGTTGTAACAACCCATGACATTCGTTTCGCAGATAGGGCGCCTGGTGATTGGACACAATGGCATCCTGTCCACACCAGCTGTCTCCTGCATCATCAGGAAGATAAAGGCCATCGGTGGGATCATTCTAACTGCCAGTCATAACCCAGGAGGCCCGGCTGGAGACTTCGGCGTCAAATTCAATGTAGCTAATGGAGGTGAGAAGGAAGCATGTGTGAGGTCAAATATTTCTTGCGTAAAGTATTTAACATCCACATCTCAGATTGTATGGGCTGAGCACAAAATAGAAGCAATACCAACTTACAACACAGTTGAAGCTCAATAGCTTAATGATTAAGGCTCTGGATTACTGATCAGAAAGTGGGGAATTAAGCTCATGCACCACCAAGATGCCACTGTTGGGGTGCTGTACCATGGCTGGCCCTGCACACTCTGACCCCAACTCAGCCAAACAAGCTGGAAAATGCAAAGAAGAGTATGTCACTCTGCTGTAATGCATCTATGACAAATAAAGATTTAACCATATGTGACACCTGCCCTCAAAAATGCAACCATTCTCAGATTAAAGTGCCTGTCATTTCAGCTCATGCTGAATTCTTCATACCAAAAATAACACATGTATAATAATACTTTTGAACATGAAGATTTATTGCTGGTGGATGTGAGTACAATAAAGGCCAAGGTATGGGCAAGCTATACTTCCTGTACAACATGAATCTATTTGGGAAGCAGCCAAATACAGTATAAAGCTATTATTTATGGTGGAGTTAATGAAAGTACATTCCAGCTGGTGCTGACCCTGACGATGGAGTTATGATTTGTATGGTTAACCATAAAGAATTGTTTTTGGATCAAAAGTTAACCAATTCTCAACCAAAACAAACAAACTAATAAATACAGGAATACTTAAATGACAGAATGAAAGAAAAAAAAAAAGTAAAAATATGTTGCAATGGAAAGTTTAATGGCACTATTTATGGTTTTACCAGGTAGTAAAATAGTTTTTACTGTCAACGGAAGTATGTACAGCTTTATATTATTAGTAGTATTTTTTAATAATAATAATAATAATAATTATTATTATTTTGCAGGCCCTTCCCCAGACACAGTGATGGAGAGGATCCACCAGGTGAGCCGCACCCTGGAAGAATTCGCCATCTGCCCGGACCTACGTATCGACCTGTCACGTCTGGGACGCCAGGACTTCGATCTAGAGAACAAATTCAAGCCTTTTCGAGGTTTGTTTTCAGATTTACTTCACTTGTGCTTAGTATTTAGTACTTCACTTGTATTTACATAGTCTGCAGATATGAGAAAATCATATCATTGTTATGTATTGGGAATATAGTCTAATCCATATCTCTTTTTTTTGCAGTTGAGATAGTGGATTCTGTTGAAATTTACCTGAATATGCTACGTGGGATCTTTGATTTCAGCGCCATTAAGAGTCTATTGACTGGCCCAGAGCAGCTGAAGATCCGAATAGATGCAATGAACGGAGGTAGAAACTTTGTTTGTAAACCCCTCAAAAGATTCTTTGGTTGTCTCTCTGGGGGAATCACTAAACGTTTTATGTTTATCTGCTAGAACCAATTAAAAGTCAACCCCCTTTAGGAAGATAAGAACTCCTTTTTATTTACTAAACCCTTAAATAGACAGAGAACCCTAAGAGCATATTTATCTATGAAAATCTGTCAATTATGTTTATATGATATGTTGTAACCTCCAAAGTGATGGGCATAATACTTGGACTCTCCCACTGGTGTGTGTTTCAGTGATGGGACCTTATGTCAGGAGAATCTTGTGTGATGAACTTGGTGCACCCGCAAACTCTGCAGTTAACTGTGTTCCTCTGGAGGATTTTGGGGGCCAGCACCCCAACCCCAACCCTTCATTCGCTGTATCATTGATGGAGTCCATGAAAGGTGGAGAGTTTGGTTTTGCTGCTGCATTTGATGCAGATGGGGTGAGAATTGTTCAAACTTGCACAATTTCAACAATATGATATTCACGGGGCTCTGAGTGGGGAAATAGAAAAACATCTGTCCTGGAGGAATTTTGATGATACCACAGTCATCTGTGGGAGCAGAATTGGCTGTTGGGAAGGGTGGCATACTCTCTCTCTCTCCACTGTCAATCACAGTATACTATCCATCTGTGAGCTCATGTTTGCGGAAATGGGCGAGTGTCACATGCATGTGTGTTACATGGTGGAAGCATGTGAACACTGCATGATGGGTGGAAATTGGCCATGCCAAATTTAGAGAGGAAATCAAGAACATGATCCCCCACCACCACCACCAAAAAAAACAAAAAAAGAATTTAGCAGAACATATTTATAAAGCATTTTTTTGGTCAAAGTTTTCATTGTCAAAAAGAATGTCAACTCTAGCCAGGAGGAGCAATAAAACCGAATTAAAACTTGATTGTTACCATCCCTCAATAGAAGACATTGTTGATTTCGTGGTCTTTTTACGATGGTCGAGTCTCTTTTATTTTAACGTATATCGGGTTTAGAGATAAGAAAATCACTAGATATAATTTGTTCATATGATCATTTAAGACACACTTACTGTATATTTTTTGAGTGTTAACAATATTTTATGGCATGACAGTGGTATCCCCCAGGACTTTTGGGTAAATCAAGGATAACATGAATAGCAACACGACAACTATCCAAAATTACGTTTTTGCATTGTTCATATATTAGGACCATTTTTTTGGCAACAACTGTTTCTTGAGTTATTTCTTGGGTTTTATTATAAAGTTATGCAAATATTTTCACACGACTGGAGAATTAATTATCATCCTTAAAGAATTAACATAATGGTTTTGTACTTCTAACAGCTGGATAAAAAAATGCTTGTTTCTCTATATGTGTGCAGGATCGCTGTATGATTCTTGGTCAGAATGGATTCTTTGTAAACCCGTCAGACTCACTGGCAGTGATGGCTGCCAACTTGTCCTGCATTCCCTACTTCAGGCAGGTCGGCATTCGTGGCTTCGCTCGCAGCATGCCCACCAGCACGGCTCTGGACAGGTGAGGCACACACTCACATCATCATTAACACATATTACATCAGTCCCACACTAAATGATAAACTTGGAACGTTAGAAACGTTTCTAACATAAATAAAAACAACTTGAACAAGACTGAGGTTAACGAGAGTATCAGCCAAGCCTCAATTATACATGTGATGTATAATTGGTGAGTCTGTAAGCTATATGTCAAAATATGAAGGTTTGCCAAGAACAACTGCCTATAATTCATGAAGAAGGAGAAGTAGAAATGTGATTATTCTTACACTGCCCCTTGACAGAACATTTGTTCAGTTACATCAGGTTTGAGATCTTCTGAGCATCGTGTTTAACACACTTAGGTGAAAATAGTGCTCCTACAGTTTATAGTGGTTGGTAGAAAGGAAGCAGTAGTCACTGTATTATATATGATATACTTTTACTATTACATACTATAAGTGCACTGGTGGCTCAGTGGTAGGTGTTTCATCTGCCATGCGAAAGGCCCGGGTTCGATTCCCAGCCAGTGCCCAAACCCCAGCCGCTGGATGCAGTGCCGGTCCCAACCCTGGACAAAATGGGATGGTTGCATCAGGAAGGGCATTCGGTGTAAAACCTAGCTTGCCAAGCTTGTATGTATGGACCGGTTGGTCCGCTGTGACATCCCCTTGCTGGGAGTAGTTGAAAGACCAACAACAACAACTATTACATACTATTGTCCTTTTACTTATTTTCTATAAAGGGGGCATGGCGGCTCATCAGTTAGCACTGTTGCCTCGTACATCCAAGGTTGTAGGTTTAAATCTCATCTCCAGTCTGTGTGCATGGTGTTCCTATTTGTTCGGTGCTTTGAGCGTTTCCTCCAGGATGACTAGTTTAACCCAAGTCCAAAGACATGCACTGTAGTCTGGTTGTCTGTGATTGGCTGTGTCCTGCAATAGCTTGGTGCAGTGGTGATCAAAGTACACAAACCTGGACTAGAATAAAAGTAGAGATACCTTAGGTAAAATATTACTTAAGTAAAAGTAGAAGTCTTTCAGTTACATTTCCCCTTCAGCAATAGTACAAAAATACTCTTTCAATTTATTTAAGTATCAAAAGCTAACAGTAGGTTTCAAGTGGTAGTAAAAATGTCTTTCTCCCTTTCTCTCTCTTTCTTTGCTTCTCGACTGCTGTTTCATTGCTGTTGCTGTCTGCATCCATCACTGTTCTGATATCAAACACCTGCTACATGATGAAGCGTATAGTCATCAGGTGGCAATATTCCCACTGTGATGACGTAATACACTGCCATGCAGAAATGTAGTGAAGTAGAAAGTACAGACATTTGCTGTACAATGTACATGAGTAAAAGTAAAAAGTATACTCTATAAAAAATACTTCAAGTAAAGTTCAGATACATGAAATATGTACTTAATGTATACTAACACTACAAAATTACCATTAACTTCCACCTCTGGCACTGTGCCCTGAACTCCCTGGGATAGGTTCTTGGCCTCCTGGGATGCACAGGATAAGTGGCATGGAAAATGAAAAACTATTTATAGGGAGATATGTACAGTATGTCATCATCGAATCTGACATTTTTAATCAGAATTACAGTTTGCATTTTTTTTTTTACAGTTTTTAATAAACTCAGAGATTTGAAGTTTAGATATATCCACATAGGTGGATCAAGGAGCCGGTTCACGTAATGCTAGAGGTCAGTTATTAAAGAGGCTCTCTGATCTGTCACACTTACTGAAATAGTTGATGTGTTGAAAGATTAGAGAGGAAACCATTCCCTAGGACGTTTTCCATAGTGTATAGTTTGTAAGAAACCACCCCTGACATCAGTCCGCATGTAGATAATCAGCAAGCAGAAGTATTCAGAGAATGATAGGATCAGTCAAGGGGCAAAAGACGCAGTTGGAATAATAGAAACAGAACTTATGGTGGGTTGACGGCTGGGGTTGGGCGTGAGAACTGAACAGTATTAGCTCATCCTTATGCTTATCCATGCGTCGCTCACTGACCTAAAATAACTCTGAGCACCATCACTGTAACCCCTGGCTTATGTAATGTTACCCAGCCCTATTATAAAAGAAAGTATGTGACTGTAAGGATACAATCATATTATTGATCATAGCTTGTAAAAGTTCTTAGATCTGAAAGGATTCTATAATAGAATAATGTGTCAACTTTATTTTTAACAGGAAGCTATTCTTTTCCAAGTTGCTCTTTCTTGTTATGTATCAGAGAATTTCCTAACATTAACACATGTCTCACTTATTCCTAATGACTCATCATTTGGCTCATTGTGTTACTTCATTGTTTCATACACGTGCCCAAACTGCTAAACATTTTGTCAGCAACCTTTATTTATAATAAACTGTCATGGAGTGTAATGGCGTCTCAACTCCATTTTTGGCAACCAGACTAGAAGAAGGTATGACGTACTGTTGAGTTTTTAAATATGCCTTTGGGGCATCAGGTGCATCACAAACGATTGGAATGGCTTGTTTACTTCTTGTGTCCATCTCTGTGGACTGCTGATTCCAAATGACTTGTGAGTGGTAATGTGCATAGTTCCCTTCAACAGACTGGCATCCATCCAGAGCACCCAGTGTTCCCGAGATCCACAGAATCCACTACAATCCTGACCGGAAGACAGCAGCTCTAACTGTCCAGCACAACTATACTTAATTTGGCTAACAGGTCTGGGAAAATCTGCTCCTGGCATCATTACACTTTTTGAAGCATATTTTTCCCACCAGCAATAGTATCAGTTAACACTGCCCTTGCTAATTTTGTCCATGTTTGCATTTCTAAACCGTACAAATGCGGGTGGAGTAAAGGGCCTTAGAAATGTGTCCATAACAGGATTGACAGGACAAATTGAAATAAGGCCAAGATCTTGAACACACGTACATTATGTATACTGTATTACTGCACCATAACCAAAAGCACACTATAAAAAGATCCTAATTCTGTATTTATTTTGGGGGGAAAAAACAGATGCAGAAAGCTAATCAGAAACAGAAACTGGAGCCAACCTCAAGCTATGGTATCTTATGTATAATAATAGCAGCACAGCCCCTTGTGCTTTACTTTACTGAAGATGGCAGAGGGCAAATGGCTGTTAAATGCACCAGGGGTTATTTTTTCATTGTGCGCAAAAGGTATTTTGTTTCCGAGCTGACGTCATATTTTCCGTCAGGAGTCAAGCTTCTTCATATCAGCCTTAGTTCTCGGTGTGAAGTTAATCCAGCAGTTTATTCCACTCATCAATGGGGCGTCAGTGGGTCAGAGCTCCCCACTAGGAACTGTAGTGTGTGTGTGTGGTATGAGACTGTTCCTGTTTCTAATCCCAGGCTAAATGTACCGCACTTCTGCTGTGCCCTTGAGGAAGGCACTTAAAACCTAAAGTAACCTGCTGGGTGGTGGAGCAAACAATGTAGATATCTGCTTAGTTGTTCTATTAATCAAGAAATGAGGATTAACAATGCAGACTGAATATTGAAGATAGACTTTAACAGCTTGTGCGTTTTATATTGCCTTACAACACCACTGTAACTTTGGCGCTTGTGATTATTTAGAAATCCGATTACTCCCAGAAGACATACTTCTTATAGATTTCTCTGTAGGATTTCTCTGTAAGCAGAAACATACTCTGTTAACATGCACACATTCATTCACATCTAGGTGCAATGTTAACAGAGCCAATCCATCTACAGGCATGTTTTTTTGATAATTGTAATAAACCAAAAACCTTGAAGGAACACAGGGAGAACCCATGAAACCCATGAATCATGAACCCATGAAAATATCAGAATCTTAACTCATGATCATAACCAGGAGATGCTGAAGCTGTGAGGTGCCAAATGTAGTGCAGTGTTTTGTAAATGTTAAAATATTAACTTATGTCCATATACAGTCCATTTCCTGTACTTATTCCTGAATCTTCAACAAACAGTGGAAGTTGAAATCTTCGAACAGTACGATATATATATTTCTTTTAGAGTTCTCTATGGGATTGTATACTGCCTGGCCACAAAAAAAGTCAACAATCTAATATTTTGTTGGTCCACCTTATTGTTTGATTATGGCACGTATTCACTCTGGCATCATTTCAAAAGGCTTGTGCAACGTCAGAACATTATTTCTCTCCAGTGTCACATTAATTTCTCTCCAAGATCTTGTATAGGTGATGGGAGAGTCGGACCTCTGCGTAAAAAGTCTTCTCCAGCACATCCCAAAGATTCACTGGTGCTGACTCTGTGGTGGCCAATCCATGTGTGAAAATGATGTCTCATGCTCCCTGAACCACTCTTTCACAATTTGAACCCAATGAATCCTGGCTTTGTCATCTTGGAACATTTTCGTGCCATTGGGGGAGAATCCTGGTCAGATAGTCAGCTGACCTCATTTTCTGGACACATAATATTGATGAACCTGACTTATCGAAGCAACCCCAGATCATAAAGCCCCTACAGACTTGTTCAGTAGGCACCAGGCTTGATGGGTGCATTCAACCACCTCTCTTCTTACCCTGGTGCGCCCATCACTCTGGAACAGGGTAAATCTGGACTTATCAGACCTTTATTAAATGTTTCACAGTCCATTCTTCATACTCAATAGCAAATTGAAGCCTATATATAGATTAGCCTCACTGATAAGTGGTTTTCTTAAGGCTACACAGAAGTGTAGTCCCAATTCCTTCAGTTCTCTTCACATTGTGCGTGTAGAAATGCTCTTACTTTCACTATTAAACATAGCCGTGTGTTCTATTGTTGTTTTTTTAAGGATTGGATTTCACCAGATATTTAAGTGATCTCTGATCATGATCATAAAATATTATTTGTTATTTAAAATAGATAAAATGTTATTTGCTTGATGCAGGACAATACTTTGACCTTCTAAAAGACAATAACATCTTTGGCACGACCACAGGATATGTATTCCGACATGGTTGATATATAATAACATCTTTGGCACGATGTGGCTCGATTTTTGGCACGATTTCCGACATGGTTGTTTAAGTAATAAAGATCTATACTCATGCATCAGTTAGGGTTAAATAACCTGTTGCCAGCTGACCGTATTAATCACTGCAGTAATTATCCAATGGAATTCTCTTGGCTGTTTGCTTAGTTAAATCCAGGTCGTGACTTCTTCCTTTTTTGGACCGGCCAGTGAATATATATCAGAAATATATGTTTAATACAAAAATATCTAAAATATACAATAATTACTACAAAATATACTACAAAATAATATACTTAAAACCTATGAAGCAATGTGTACAATTATGTGAATGTCATTCGAAACTTGAGAAATTATTTGGCACATGGTGAAACGATTCTTTTTAAGAAAACTAAACATAACATCAAGTAAACAACAAAATCCCAGGAGAAAGTTTCAACATGAATCATTTCGAAGAAAAAATGTTTGCACAGGGACTACGTAATATGAGGTTTTAGCAAATAGGTTCTACAATATTGTATAATTCAATACAGAGTGCTTCTACCATATAAGATATGCGTGCAATATATAGTGCTGAGTTGTATATATAATCTAGAATTAATCCTTTGTGAATAATTATTAAATCTTATAGACTTAATCTTATAGACATATATATATATATATATATAAGAAGTGAACTGAAAAGTGTACCAAAGACATCAGATACTTTGAACCCTCTGGACTATATGTCTGAGGTTGAGCCTACTTTGGACAAAAGCCTCAACCATATATATATATATATATATATATATAACTTAATTGGAGATTAAAACAAATTTCCATAAAAGGTTATTTATTTCAAGATTTTAGTATGATTCACACAGGATTAAGTCTAGGTGTCTGAGCTGGATATTGCAGAAGCACTAGGCGAGTTTGTCTGCAGAGATTCCTGTTGTGTGGGCTCTCTGCTACTAGAAGCCTTTTTAGGCACTGACCATCACAAGTGTATCTGTATCTGGGTGTTTAAATGCTCAGCCACTTAGCAGTTTGTGTTGAAGCAGTGCTTCAGCACCAGAGATAAGTGCATGTGTGTCTGTTTAAGAAGATATGCATGCATGTCTAAGCGTACACATACTCAAGCACATGCATGCATATCTTCTTCTCTTCATATCTGCTTGTGTCCGCACATTATAAGGGATTAAGGCCCGGCATTTTGTAAATTATGCTTGCAGTGTACACATATGTGAGTGTATGTGTGAGTGTGTGTGTGTGTTATGAAAGGTGACTATGGAGAGAGGAAACATCTGCCTGTTTGCTCTCTACTCCGGAGGGGCGAAGGGCTGAAACTGCGTCACTAGTCGTTGATAAGTTCACTTTTCATTCAGTTGGGTTTTATTAAGTGCCGTGTATGTGCACCATGCCAGTGCATCATATATAGCAATGCATATGCATCATATTAACAGGAAAAGTGTTGCAATTACAGAGCCGATGTGCCACTATGTTGAAATGAACGCATGGGCTCTTCGCCAAGGTTGCCATGGAGCCATGTTCAGTGACTAACAAGTTTCTGTTTTGCACAAAACTAAACAAGTCGGGATAGTTTGGTGTAGAATTTTTGCTGCTAGGATTTTTCACCTCCAGGCAACCTTATGCAGGGCTGTGGTTGCACTCTCCTGCATCTGTGTTTGTTTGTGTGTTTACTCATTTATCCGTAGCAGCACATTCAGCGGGGATTAGTGGGGAAGGCCATGCTGGAAATCGCATCCTCATTTTTAAGATGTTCCATTGCACTTGGGAGCATTTTGATCTAACAAATGCTTCATAAACAAAACAACAACCATCTTAGGGCATGGGAGAAGGAGGACGTTTTCTTCAGAAAGGTTGCACAGCACTGTTGCAGAGTTTAACTGTCTGTCTGTCAGTTAAGATGAAGCTGTTTTGGGCCACAAATCAAACTCTGCTCCCAGAAGGAGCTCCGAGCCAACTGCTGCGAACACTAAACTCCTACACTAAAGTCACGTATTATTCCAAATGCTGAGGTATTAGGAACACACAATATTGTTTTTTAGGCTGAGGATATCCTTTCTTGCTTTCTATCTTGCATGCTAGGCTTGCATGCTCTTTGGCACATCGACTCACTCTCTTGCAATCTGAAAACACAAAACACACTGGCATCCTAGTGGACATGCGGTTTGTGTTGGCCAGAGACGTGAGAATAGGTCATCAGCAAAGTCGAAGGGTCAGAAATCCTGTGTCCTCATGCCAGGATGTCTATTCCAGGCCCTTGTCCCCAAGCAAATAACTCTGATTTACTCTTATTTAGTAAGTCCCCCCAAGAGTAAACAGCTGTGGCCAAGCTCTGCTCAATTCCTGAGCCCCTGTTTCACTCTTAACGCCAGATTACAGTGTCTGAAAATAGTTATCTATGTAGAGAGGTATCCAAGAGCAACAAACAGTAGAGGAGATTGGTAATTAGAAATAGGTGGACCCAGATAAACTTGGACACAATTAACTTCATGCCTGTGTATTCCTTTGGTTAAGGCATTGATTCAAAGTACTGTAGGCTCAACCTCAGACATAAAGTCAAGAGGTTTCAATGCTATAACAGTTGGTAATTTGTTGGTACTACCATGTGGCCTTTTTGTTAAAGTAAAAGTAATCCTTAATAAATATGGTTTAGCAATGCTTTCCATAGTCTGCATCCCCTCCTAGTCTTCTCCTAGTCTTGTATCTCGTTCGCGATCTCCTTACACATGGATCTAACGCTGGCCTCAGCTCAAAACAAACATTAGGTAAAGGTTTAGCCTTCCAGTTCCATTGCCTTTATTAAGATAGCACATCTGTAACTGTTTATTTTTATGTTGTCCCAACTCAAAAGATCAAAATATGCTACATGACCAAAGGTGTTATGCAAAACAGTCATGGACTGTACTGTTGTGAAGAAGCTATATCTTTAACCTTACCTTTCGTGCATAATCACAATGACTGACAAGGTAGATCACTGTTGGTCTTATATTGGATGGCCTCCTTCGTATTATCCTCAGGTTCCTCGTCATCACTGCCGTTTCCCTTTCTTAAATTACAAAAATGTGTCATCTCTAACATAGGTTGCTTTCTTCTTCACATATTGTGGTCATTGTGAGCATAAATGTCCAAATATGGCACTGAACTTTTTCAAATTTACTCAAGGCTTTGTCTCCATGGCTTCTTACCATCTCACACACATCTCACAACCAGTGTTGGATCGGTGGGTCAATGAAGTTAGGCTATTATACACTTCCTTGTACATAACAATACATAAGTTCTTCTTTATCATCATCTTTTCATTCATTCATACACACATTTTTTAAATAGGAGGAAACCAGAAAATCAAGACAGATTGTCCACAGAAAATTCAAAGAGACAGTTACATTTTAACAAGTTAAGGTTAAAATGGGGACCCTGGAGCTGTGATACTGCAGCGACACCAGATGCATCACCATGCCAACCTGTCATCACTTCAGACAATAGCAAATATTACAACATGTTTGTAACAGTTTGTGCTTGCTCATGTTCATGTCTGCTGTTTGTTTACAGAGTGGCCAAGGCCATGAAAGTGGCTCTGTATGAAACCCCCGCAGGCTGGAGGTTTTTCGGGAACCTGATGGACTCGGGCAGGTGCTCCTTCTGTGGAGAGGAAAGTTTTGGAACAGGTGAATGCTTGTTTTTCCTATGTTAACAGATTATTCTGAATGTTATAGTTCTAGGAACTTTGTGTTCCAAGAAACCTGAACCTGTTAAGATTGCTAGAATATCTGAGAATGGCTTCACACAAATTTTAGTTGCATCATTAAAATTGATGATAGTGCTTTGATGATAGTGTTTATCTAACTGGGAACACTATGTTAGTTAGATGCTAGTTCTGGAACATTACATTCTTAATCAATTTTATAATAATGTCCTCATACTTGTCCTGCAATACTGCTAAAGTTCACTGTCCTCTCAGTGGCACATCTATGGAGATCACATCCACACCACATCACATCGTCTGCTAAATGTCTGCTGAGGGCCTTCCATGGTATCCGCAAAGCCCACCAGTAGCTGTGACTTTGGTCATGTCTAAACACAGACTGTTACAGCGTCATCAACTTGTTGATCATGAGCAGCCGCACCTCAGACAGGCCTTACTGTTACATTTATAATGTGTGTTAGACTTTAGGCACAGTGTGAACCTCCTCCATTCTTCTGCTATAAAAGGAAGACAGGGCAGTGAATCATTTAACCTCAGAAAGAAAGAGTGCTCTCTGCTGGCAAACACTTCTAGTCTCAGAAAAGCTCCTTTGCTGATGAGTCATGAGAGAGATATAAAGAGCGAGGAGGTAGAGAGAAGGAAAGAGAGAGCACAGAAGAGAAGGAGATGGGAGTCATTGTTTACAGACGGCTAGAGATTGCGCTCTCCTAGACCCATATATGGGCATTCCACCAAGGGAAATAACACACGCTCAATCAGTTCTTGGGGCCTAACCATTATTTCTGTTTAGAAAGTTTGGAGGTTTAATGTCATCAGTCATAGCCCTGTTACTGATGTCTAGTGATTTGTGTAAGCATTAAGAAAACACGTTGGCTACTTTATTGTGTACACCTATATGTTACTCTTTAGGTGTATACTCATTGACTGTAGCTGTTGCTGGGCACTGTGTTTCAGCTCTATTATACCTTTTGTAGAAAGGGACTACTATAGGATCTGACAGGTATAATGTGGGTAGAGGACCATTCCAAGAACAGATCTGAATAACAGTCCAACGTGCAAAACATTTTAGACATTTTAGACAACACGACTTTGCCCCAGTGCACAAAGGAAGAACTATAAAGTTTGTGTTTGTTGTGGAAGAACTTGACTGGCTCGGACACAGAGCCCTGATCTCGACCCCATTGAGCGCCTTTGGGATCAACTGGAATGGAGATTGCGAGCCAGGCCTTCTCGTCCAACATCACTGCCTGACCTCATAAATGCTCTACAGAATGAATGGGCACGAATTCCCACAGAAACACTCAAAAATCTTGTGGACAGCCTTCCAGAGCGGAAGCTCTTATAGCTGCAAAAGGGAGACCAACTCCATGTTGAAGTATATATATTTGGATACAATGTCATTACAGGTTTGGCCAAATACTTTTGTCCATATTGTGAGCATATGTTAAATGTAAAATCAGTGATGCTGTAAGAAATACAATACCTCAATAGTAATTCTAACATCGGGTAACTTGATTTTGACAGGTTCGGACCACATCAGGGAGAAGGACGGTCTGTGGTCAGTGTTGGTATGGTTGTCCATCATGGCTGTGCGGAAGCAGGGGGTGGAAGAAATAGTGAGGGACCACTGGGCTAAACTAGGCCGTAATTACTACTGCAGGTAAGATCCTATTTGTGTGCGTGGTGCTTTATGTATATGGTTCGTTCTTTTTCTTTTAGATACATTCAGGAAATACAATACATTTACAGCTAAAAGATTTCATATTTTAAGGTTTCCCTCAAATAATGGCTTTTTGTATTTCCAATTCCCTCTGTTGCACCCTTCGTCAGAAAGGCACCAGTACAGCATCTATCTAAATGAGATAATGCCAATCCACACACCATTACTAATGAACCAGAACATGCTACTGTCAAACCACACCCCGTCACACTCCTTGCCTGATCCAGATGTTACATCTGTATTCAGTTCCCCCAGAGCTCCTTTTTGATACTATGGTAACAGCGCTAACATATGTTTATTAGCTTTTAAAAACAAGCGACCTGTGAAACTTATGTATATATTTGTCATGTTTTTAACTTAAATGTCACTAAAAAGCATCAAATTGGGGACAGCTCCACAAATTAACATTCACATCCACACAAAAGAAGCAATGTTTGTTGTTCATGATTTGCCGCTAATGGCTAACCAGGTAACCCAACCTTTTTAAACTTTTTTAAAAAGATAGGCCATTAGATTTAACTCACATTTAAATTTATATTGCTTAACATATACATATCATACATACATATACATATAAAAAATCATATTATACATATGAAAATGTCTTATTTTGTTTATTTTGCATTTGAGAGAAAATTGTTAGGAAATGGGGATTAGCTATTAGCAGCCAAGCTAACCTGCTTTCTCTATTTAAATACCCTGCAATCATGCCACACTTCCTCTCAGGTATATAGAGTTCCATATGTGCCCTGGTGGTGTGTGACTTTTTTGCAGAATAATTTTTTAGTTTATACAGTGTTCTGTACAGCCTGTAGAAATCTCTAAAGGTTCATGGTGGCTTTATATAAACTTCGGCCTTGTTTGCTTCTAGTCAGATTATATTTGTTAGGGTTTTCTGACAATGCGTGAACGTTCCCATGCCTCTACCTCTTACAATTCTCTTTGTTCTATGTCATATTTCCATAAAATAGACCCTCATGAGTTTCCTCACTCCTAATATGGTAATACGTCCTAGAGTCGATGTCCACATGGATTTTCATGCAAATTTGTCCCTTTTTGTTTCTTTCCGGAACATGTCGATTACCGTTGTACCTCCAGAGACGATATTCATTCACAATCGTGCATTCTGTCTGTATGTAAGTGCATGTCTCTCTCTCCCGGTGGACAACCACGTCAGCACCAGCTGGTAATCATATCGAGGCGAGGCGGATATTTCAAGCAATTCTTCCATAATATTTTTATTTAATGATATTAGTCAATATTAATAGCAAGCAAAAATACAGATTCTCTGGTACATCCTGACCACGTACCTTACAGCAACTTTAAAAATACCATCATTCACAGCTTTAGGATGTAGTTGAGTCACCAGCTTTAAATTTGTCCATGGTTCAGAAACCAATCTGATGTACAATTCCTCATACAACTTTCGAGCTAACTGTAAAAATGTTTTTTCACTTAGTATTAAAAAGAGGGAGTTTGGCGATTTTATTAACAGCCATCAACAGAGCATGTCTGACTTTTTATCCTGCTGTACATGTCTTATGCTGAAGCCCTGAGCTGAGCCCTGGACTAGAGAAAACAGAGGCGATGTGTTTTTCTCACGTTATTTTGTATGTACACACAACAGTGACTGTCCAACATGATCCAAACATTTAATTTTCCATAATTGGTCTTCTTTACATTGGTTCCTTCCATGTTTACTTTGATAGCAGCATAGTATTTGGAAGAAAAAAAGTACATGTAAACCAAGCCAGGCAAGCTATCACTCATTCAAATAAATTCAGATTTTTTCTTTTTTTTACCCTGCTTTGACTCTAGGACAACTCAAGGTCTCTCCTCGCACTTTAACAGAAACCTCCTTTCTCCCTGCTTGCTCTGTTCTGGCAGCGATCGGTTATTATTTAGCTTATTATCCCCAGGAGAGTTGGCTCCCAGTGCCAAGACTCTTCATACTGCATATTCGTTCTTCTCAGTATTCCCATACAAATTTCCCACAACACCAAATAGGCAACAGCTAGTGCCCAGTTTACATACCACAGTCAAATTCATTCTCTCCGCTTACTCTGATAAAATCAGATTTTCTAAATTAGGATATTATTACTGGTTTGGGTTCTGGAAAGGTTTAAAAGGTATTTTACGCATGTGTGCATAATCTGCTTTTTTTACGAGCTGACTTGTAAATTGTAAACTTGTAAACATAATTAGTGGTGTCACATTTTGGAACATTGAACATGTTGTGTTCTTGTTAGGTTTGATTACGAGGGTGTTGATCCCAGAGCTGCATTTTACCTCATGAGGGACCTGGAGAACATGATCACTGATAAAGCCTTCACCAGTCAGAAGTTTGCAGTGGGCAGCAATGTCTACAGTGTGGAGAAAACTGACAACTTTGAGTATATCGACCCTGTGGATGGAAGCGTATCACGGAACCAGGTTAGAATCAGCTCTCAGTTTTTGCACTGATTGAAATGTCCATATTTGGTCTTTTTTTCACTTGTATCAATGTCAAATTGGTTTGGTTGTATAAAAGATGTTGTAAGAGAATGTGTGGTGTTTGTTAGACATTATTGATGTTCACAGTTGATAAGTGTGCATGGTCTTCTGGGATCTAACCAAAATATCATATTAACAGGGGTGTGTATTCTCATGCAATCAGCCATTCAGTGGCCAATTAGATGCAAAGTTTGTGAGATAAACACACACCACATTCATTACTATGATGGAATATTAGGTGTTTACTGATGCCTGGTGTAAATAGATTTTATCTTATTCCTTTCCTTTAAACTATACTTTAGGCTAAATCTTGCTCAGGTTTAAATTTTGGAATTTATTTATTTATTTATTTATTTTTATGAAACAAGCTAAGGTCATAAAATATATTGCACATGGGTACAAACAAGAGCTAACCGGAGTAGGCATGGTTAGTCTAAAGTGTGAGCATTGGGAGCAGGTGTGAGGGAGGTGTAAGAAAACAGTCCCACACACCTCAGTTTCAGACCACCCAGTAGAGAAATGCTGTTGGCTGTTGTTGGTCTCATTTTTAGTGAGTTGTAATAAATTTTATTTGGATGATGAACTTTACAGGTTAAGTGTTATTTTTATTATTTTAACTGAAGATAAGTGACTTAACTGAAAATGATCAAAGTGGTGCAGAGCATAAATCATATTTAACAAAAATAGGTGGTTTAAAATTCAGTTTGCAATTAGATGTAAAGATATTTAAGCACATGTTTCAGACTGTTTGTTTAGTCATGTGTCCAGGTTCGGGGGGGGGGGGGGGGGGGGGGGGGGGGGGGGGGGGGGGGGGGGGGGGGGGGGGGGGGGGGGGGGGGG
>JAQMYL010000039.1:8159394-8180319 GCA_030014365.1 Clarias pachynema | reverse complement strand
CACACACACACACACACACACACACACACACACACACACACACACACACACACACACACACACACACACAGAGACTCACACACAGACTCACAGAAGACAAGCATACACCCAAGCATGAATAAAATAAGCAATATGAAAATCTAGAAATATACAGACTTAAAAAGTAAAAGAAAGAAAAAAATTTTTTGTCTACTTGTTCTCTTGGCAAAAAATATGTATCATTATCCTATTTGAATAACATTTGTTTTATAAAATTAGTATGCTATGACGTGTGCTGATGTTCAGGTCCAAATGCAAGTCATCTGACTTTTCTTGCAGCAAAATTCCCTTAAAGTTAAGGATGTGGACCAGTTTTTTTCTCAGTGGAGAGGCTGGTCAGTCGAAGGAGCTTTTCCTGACTCATTGTGGAGCATGTATAGTTTTTAAAAAAATTTGTTTTCTTTAGTTAAACGCATTCAGCTCAAGTCACTTCCACCAGGAAAGTTTTTGAACTATACCATCTTTACAATATCACAAAGGGTTTGTGTTTTAATGATAACAATAATAAAAAATGGAAATACATATAAAATTTATTGTCTATTATATAAGTTAGTAAGCAAATTATTGTATATCACATTTAACAGTTAACCGTAGGCTTTTGTATCGACCACATGAGTAAAAATGATAATATATAAAAAATAATAATATGTTAATATACAAAAAGAACTGAGTCCTTAGTAAGCCTTATAACAGTAATGAATTAAAATATTTTGTATTATTTATAATGTAGGAACTATAATTATAAACTATAAACTATATAACTATAAACTACTGTATAATTTGTGTATCTAAAAGGGGTGTTTAAATCAATCTTGGACTTTTGATTTTGCAGAATAACAGAACACAGCTGTGAGAGATAAACGTTCTCTATATAATCCCCAGTAACACTAAAGCCGTTATCCCAGCATTTCACTAGTGCTCGGATACCATCAAGGTAGAAAGTTTCCCGGAGCCATGATAACTTCCAGACAAGTTTCTATAATGTGCAGGTGGGGTTGGTGAATGATGTACAGTTCCTACAGACAGATGTGTCTCTTCCACAAATTGGTGACAAGTTATCTGTCAGGTTTCAAGAATTAGATGTTCCACTCGTCGAATGTTCACAGGAACGACTGCAGTGGGCTCTGCATCACCTCAGTCGGGATCACATACATATGGGCTTCTTTAAAATGTTTATGCCATTCAAATGTTTTACTGTGGCTAAGAGTCTCCTTACCATACCGTGCTTGAAATCTTCTGTAAATGTCAATTGGTTTTATGCCTTCATGCAGGAGAAATTTTATTCCAAGTCCCGGTTTGACTTGAACACCCTTCATATTCTCTTCTGTATTAGGACGTTTTTTCCTCACTGGTTTCATGATACAAGATTTCATCTTATTCATCAATCACCAAAATCTATGTAGCGTTTTCCCCTTGTTTGGTATGATATGGAACAATCTGGTGATGTTACCCCGGCCACCATGACTAAGAAATCAAAGGCCATCCAGACACATATAACAATATTCTGTTATTGGCGCAGCCTGGCTTAACTACCTTTATCTCTGTTAAATTGAGGTTGCCTACGTGAATGACAGTGATAAAAAGATATTACTGAATGGTGTTTTTTCCTGGCAAACTGCCAGCTGCTGTTTTGATGATTTGTAATAAATCACAGGCTGCAGTCCATTCTGAGAATTATACCTAAGTCAAAGTCTAGGTAATGTGAATTACTCAATGAAAAATGAAAATTTCCAGGACTCAAGTGAAAGTAAACAAAACAACAAAAGGTGTAAAAAAAAATGTAACTTTTAGGACAACTTTTAGGACATACCTACCTAATCAACCAGGTGGAATTGGTACTAGTTTTATTTCGTATTGCCATTCATGAAGAAAATGGGGGATGTTAAAGTGTTATCATATTTCTAGATTAATCTAGAAATTTTAACGCATTAGTATTTCTAATTTTTATTACCCTAATGGCTTCCCATAACCGCACCTGGCTTTGTGTGATAATGGCACGTTTAGCACAGATAATAAGCTGACTGAGGAAACATCATCAGGTGTGCTGAACAGCAAGTTTCATTATAAAAAGCTTGGATAAAACTAAAGTTGTGTGCTCAAGCTACCATCAAAGGAAACTATTTCACAAGAATCTATTTAATGTTAGATGTGGGAGTGGTGGCTGAGGCAACTAAGGCTTTAGGTTATTGATTTTTAGATCTGAGGATCTGGGTTTGAGTCCAGCTGTCTGTGGTTTTGCCGCACCCCATAATACCCAGCCTCTGCATGCATTGTCGGTCCAATTCGAGAGATCTTAATTTAACATTTGTTAAATGTTAATGTTTGAGATATTATAAAACTGCACAGTCTGTTTGTCATGCATTTTTTTTCCAACATTGGAAAAAAATGCATGACAAGACTATGACTGTGATTAATTAGATTTAAAATTTTAAACAAGTGACAGCACTAACTATAATTGTATGCAATGGAGGTTGAGCTATGATCAGGAGCCGGGAGTCTGCTCATGGCTCTGGAAACTTTCTACCTTGATGGTATCCACTAGTGAAATGCTGGGATGAGTGCTTTAGTGTTGCAGAAAGTTTTTACTCTCATAACTGTGTTCTGTTATTCTGCTCGATCAAAAGTCCCAGTTTGACTTGAACACCTTTTGTAGACACACACATTATAAGCTCCTACATTCCAAATTATAAAATAAGTCAAAATAATGTATCAAAATATTTTTACACAATATTTAATACATGGTTATTAATATTTAATATTTACTCAGGGGGTCCATGCACAAGCCTGTAGTAAGGGTTGACCCTTATACAACAATTTACTTACTAATTTATATAAATAACAATGCATTTTATATGTATTTACATTATTTAAAACACATTTCAATTTTCACCTAAAACCTCGAACCTCTGTTGTGTTATTGTGAAGCAGGTATAGTCCAAAAAGTTGACTAATCACATTTTCGGTGAAAGTGACATGAGTTGAAAGCATTTGACTAAATAAAACAAATAAAACATGCTCCACATTGATCCAGGAAAAGCTCCTTGACTCACCAGCCTCTCCACTGAGAACTGAAAACTGGTAAAGTCTGGACTTTAAGAACATTAACAAAAACTTTGCTGCAAGAAAAGTCACATGACTGGCAGTTGCACATGTCAGAGAATACAGCTGCGACAATTACAAAAAAAACTCTTTTTCTGCAAATAAACGTTAAATGGTTTGATATTAACATGCACATTTATTAATGCATTAATACATAATTGCAGTATTTAGATTAGATTAGAATTTGACTTGCTTTGTTGTCAATGAGTTACACTTGTGAAATTAACCCTTGCATCTTATTTAGCATTAGTAAAAGTTAGCAAAACGTACCTCAACTTGCACAACATCTACATAACAGTATGCCTCTGTTTACACAATTCTTTTCTGTTGGTACATTTGACTGAGCAAGGGCCAGATGTGCTTATCCTCAAATTCCACACTGCAGTCTTGTGGCTTATCCATATTCATAAACATACAGATAGCTGTAAAAAAAGATTCCGGCTCATGATGAATCAGTCCCTGGCTGGATGCGAGAAGTAGAGACCATTATAAATAATCTGAAGCGAATGAATTAAAGTTGGTGTTTTTTTTATGAAAGGAGTAAAAAAGTGTTTTTTTTCTGAAATGTACAACGATTCAGTTTCTAGTAATATAGTAAAAAATTTTAAATGATTAAACAAAAAATTAACCCACAAATCCCTCTTTCGTTCAGTGTGTACATGGGTGATTTGCCACACATCACATTATTAAACTTTGTGATATGATACTTTGCTCAACCATAATAGTTTTACCATCGAGTTATTAATAGATCATTGATTTTAGAGCTTCCTTCTAACATTGTGAGAGGCCAGTCTCTGACCATAAGTTATACTGATAAATTTTTTTTTTAAACGCTCGTCTATCAGAGAGCTTACATGACAGCACTATTTTGATATGATTTATAAAACTTAGAATTGTCTATTACTATTAGACGCCTTAAAGAAGCTGACATGCAGTAAATACGAATATTGCATAGTTCAATGTATTGATGCTTCTTTTCAATTTTAACATCTTAGAATATCACTCCATCAATTTTAGGAGTATATTTTAGGAAAATCTAAAATAAAGGTCCAAAATGTAAACCCTGGCCATGGAAAGCAGCTTTTGGACATTTTACAACAATCTTATGGCTTGCTATTACTATATTACTGATTTTTGTTACCTGTAGAAAGGCTAGAACTATACCACTTTGTGAATGGTATTTTGTTATCAGTACTCTGAATGATGGAAAATGTCAGTGAACTATAATATTAGATGTAGCTCAACAGTTACATCAAAAAAAGATAGTAGGGTAAAGCAAAATAATGCCATTGTATTTAATTTTACATAAAATTTTGCTGAAATAAACTGTCTGTACTGATGCTTCTTTTTTAGTTTTATGTTCTATACTATATCACTTCTATATCACTTCAGGCAAGTCTGCAGCTCCCCGACTTCTAAATGCTTCCCTTTCAGAATACTTCATATCGACAGTTCAGGTTCATTTCCTTGTTCATTTTTGTTTGTGTATTTTAGGTCGTCCTGGGCCCTCTGATCGCCATCGCTTTAAAGATTTCAAACATCCACGAGCGGACAGGACGCAGAGGCCCCACCGTGATCACTTGATCTGTATCGCGAGATCCATGACCGGGGCCAAAGCATGAGACGGCCTTCATCTAGGATCCGCTCTCCATGTCTTCCTCACAGTCTTTCACAGCCTCACTATCACTTTCCCCTCCTGAAGTCATGACTGCCTCTTGCTAGTCTGCACATCATCTCACTATTTACACTGTGTATGTTTTTGCTGCTGTTTCACAGACTAAACAAAGGCTCTCTCACAAACTCTCTCTCGCTTTCTCTCCCTCCGTCTCTCTCTCTCTCTCACTCTCTCTCTTTCTCTCTCGCGCGCACTCTCTGTGTCTCAAATGCAAAGAGAAAGACAAGCTATTCCTTTTTATGATGTCCCTTTACACGTGTCAATCATTAAAGTGCTTCCTTCACACAGCGTTTCTGCCACAGTTGTATTCTTCAAGTGTTTCGCCCGTTCTGATTTGTTCCAGAATTCAACTGAGGAAAATGACCATTTTTATGGTCAGTCTTGTAAACACGTAGCACTGTTCCATCCAGACATTTACTGCTGTTATATCTTACAAAAGAACTACAGACATGCTTGTGGTGTGTCCTTAA
Organism: Clarias pachynema; assembly: GCA_030014365.1. NCBI lineage: Eukaryota > Metazoa > Chordata > Actinopteri > Siluriformes > Clariidae > Clarias > Clarias pachynema. Next base: position 8,175,036 of record JAQMYL010000039.1, on the reverse strand, counting down.
CGCTGAAGGTCCATCTATGAATTTAAATTAAACATATTAGCTAGAGCTTTTTAGCAAAAAGAGGAATAGCACTTTGTTTTTCTAAAAAAAAAAAAAAAAAAAATGACAGAGTGCACGTTTAATTTCAAAGTACCAGTTTGTATGAATATCACAGAGATTATGGTGTGTAGTGTAGCATGAACATATTTTATTGCGTAGTGGTGTAATCTTTAGTGTGAACGAGGCATTAAATAACTATATTGAAGAACTGCTATCTACTGAATTGATTGGTTTCATTTATTTATGGGCATGTGTCAGTGCTGAACCAAATTCATTTCCATCCACTCAGCCATATGAGGGAGCAATTACACTTAACCACTCCATCAATTTTGGGAGCATATTGTAGGAAACTCCAAAATGAAGGTCCAAAATGTAAAGCCTTGTCATGGGAAGCAGCTTTTGGACATTTTACATACAATCTTATGTCTTGCTATTGCTGATTTTTGTTATCTGTAGAAAGGCTACAATTATACCACTTTGTGAATGTGATTTTTTTTTATATCAGTGCTCTGAATGATGGAAAAAGCCAATGAACTATAACTTCTAATAACTTCTAGTTCAACAGTTAAAAGTTTAAAAAATAAGAGAAAAAAAAACATAGTACGGTAAAACAATGCCAATGTCATTGTAATTAATTTTACATCCAAGATTTTGCTGAAATAAACTTTCTTTTGTGTGTATTGGGATTTTGTGGATAGATTTTTTTTCATTCATTTTTATTTATTTCATTTACCCTTTCAGTCTAATTAACATTCCGACACTATAGGTTGCTTAAAACATTATTAAAAGACAAGTATCTGTTTATATTTATAGCGATTTAAAAGAAATTCAAATCACAAACCAGTCACTTCTGCAAGGGTTTTTCTTAGACAAAAGAAGTAAATTTTTTCCCCTCAAATACTCCTGTCAGTTGTCAAGTCATATAACTGAGCACAGATCACATCCTTACCCATTCAAAAGCTTATGAAATCGTTCTAAAATCATTTTTTATAAAATATTTTTCCATATTTTTTCTGTCTTTTGTTTATTTGTAAGTTTCATAAGCCAAGTCATCTTTTCTTGGCGACCTGCTGCACAATAAAACAATAATAATAAAAAAAAAAGTTTATAAGTTAATCATATAGGTTTGCATAAAAGTGCTTTAAAATCTTTCCAATATAAAATATATTCTTAGCATTTTATATCCTGAATTAAAACCTACTAACATAAGAAATAATGATAGTTTACTGATCGTTTACACCTAGTTTGTTTTTCTTTAAAAATTTATAGACACTCTAGTACAGTAGCAAGAAAAAATATGTACACCTTTTGGAATTTCATGGTTTTCTGCATTAGTTTGTCATAAAATCTGATCTGATCTTTATCTCAGTCAAGACAAATATAATGTGCCTTGAGTTAATGTACTGTACCTGGCGTCTTGTTAAGAAAATGAGTTTGGAGGTGTGGACTAGAGCTACTGTACTTTGACTAATAAATCTCAAACTTTTGGAGTTTGCTCTGCACAAGAAGAATAAGCTTATGTGAGCCATGCCTCGCCAAAAAGAGCTTTCAGAGGATCTATGATCAAGAATTGTTGATTTACATAAAGCTGGAAAGGGTTACAAAGTGACTTTAAAGTCTTTAGAAGTGTATCAGAAAAAATGAATAAAGTCTTTAGAAATGTAACAGTTCAATAATCTAGAAATGAAGACACTTTTGGGACTGTAGCTGACACTGCATATCATCATTGAAACATCATCCCAATCGTAAAGTATGGTGCAGGACGATTTGGACCTACTTTACTGCATCATATACTGCAATCATATACTGCAAGAGCCTGGCCAGCTTGCATTCATAGAGGTCAAGATCAATTCCAAAACGTATCAAAATCAGAAAACCATGAAATTCCAAAAGGTTCACATACTTTTTCTTGCCACTGTATATAAAAAGTAAGTTATATAATATACTCAACACTTCTCAGTGTGCTTCTCCTAATGAACACATTGGTATGCTTGTTACTAATGATTAATTTCTAGTACACATAAATAAGTGTTTTTTTTTCTTAATAGCATACAGAGATTACCACCCTTTCATATTTGCATGACAGGGACAATGAGTTCAACATTATTGTTTATTAATGCAAGCATAAAAATACAACAGGCATATTTGCTTTTTGACCTATCAACACTAAAGAGACCTTAGCAGTATTAGAAATTAAAATAATAAGCCAGAGGCAAAACTCTGAGAGAACAACAGATATTCTATGCAGTCTGAGTATGCATGCACACTTTTACAGATATGCATGTGTGATTTTTTAAAAACTTTTGACCAGTTCTGTCTAGGAAACCTTTTTTAACACTTTTGTAGATTACATACATTGATCACATTCTGTTCTTAGAGAATATAAAGACCAGACTAGACTTTTTGCCACATTAGTTTATCCTCTATTTCAAATGTGTTTTTTGAGATACTCTTCAGTCCTGATCCAAGTTTAGAGCATGGCTCACAGTATAATTACTCCCAGTGATACTAAAGTCAGTGGAAAATACCCAGCCTTCTCATCCATATAGGTCCTTGAAGAATATTGAAACTTCCTCTTTTTCATGTGAACATCTCTTTCAGATCTGTAATACAGCAGCTGTTCAGAGCGGCTCTACAGAACTGTGCATATCTAAATGGGCAGCTTGTGAATGAGGCTGGCTTTGAAGCACTGCTTGTTGATATGAAGGAGGTTCTTCATGACTGAAGTCCTCAATGGAGGTCCCGTTGCAGGTCTGCGAGTAAACTGGAGGAGCTGGGCCTGCCCATCGCATGTCTGTAGGAATGGAGGTGATGGTGGGGACAACGTTGATGGCGATATTTCTGACTTGAGATTCCTCATATGATGGTGGAATGTCAAACCTGATGAGAAAAAAAGCAAAATTTATACACTGTTATTCACTCACTCATCGTCTATACCACGGGGGTCCTGGAGCCTAACCCAGGAGGGATAGGGCATGCGGTGGGGTACACCCTGGAGAGGGTATCAATCCATCGCAGGGCACACACATTCATTCACACACTACGGGCAATTTGGGAACACCAATTAGCCTAATCTGCAGGTCTTTGGACTATGGGAAGAAACCGGAGTACCCAGAAGAAACCCGCCAAGCACGTAGAGAATTATATATAAAGAAAAAGATTTGAAGGAAGTAAAGTCTCTGCTAAAAGATATGAACAATTTTACTTTTCACTGATCATCCCATAACATTAAGACATTAACATTGTTATCAATTATATACCAGTAAACAGGTGACTAGATCATGGGCCAGTTTCATTTATCTCAGTGGGGACCAAAGGCCAACTGGTATGGTCCAATCCTGCAGAAATTCCAAAGTAGTACAAATTGTTCAAAGGCCCCAAAATGCCCAGTGCAACACAGTCTTTGGCACATGGGGCTCAGCAAGCAAAGAGCCCAAGTCTCCCAACCCCTCCTGACCTGACCTCCAAACTCCCCAGATACCAGTTTGATCAAGCACCCATGGGATGCACCATTTCCAGACAGTCATATCTACGTATGTTAACAGTAGTTACACTGATAATGTTGAGTTAATGCCTTTATTTTTATCATGTATCATGCAGTGATCCGTATCTTTAAAAAGCCTACCTGTCCACCGTAAAAATCTGGAAATCAGCATCTCTACACCTCCTCACTGAACATTTCAGCAGCACGTTCTTCATTCCGTGCCCGAGAGACCACAGCACGCCAATGGCAACCAGGATGAAGCCCAGGATGATAAAGAGGTAGGTGATAACCTCTCTCAGAATCTGCAGTTGTTGACTTTGGATGGACTTCATGTAAGCCCCTGCGCAGATAAGGCTCAAGCCAATAGTGGGCAAAATCAGTCGTGCTGCAGATAACAAGTGTTTCCTTGTATTCATGGTATCACTTTAGCTGCTATGAAGCATCCAAAAGCAACTCCGTTCTCAGTTTGCAATACTCTGCATGGTGTTTTATTATGAATGGACTGAAGTTTGACCTGCCTGACGTGTTTGTATAGGAAAAAGTGAATTAGTGCATTAAGCAACAAAAGGCCACAGTAACACTAGTCTAGTAGTCTTGATGTGATAAGGCTTGTGTAAATGTTTGTGATAAAGCTTGTGTAAAAAATAAGGGCGGGGCAAAATGGTCCTCACTGAATTTTGATCAATGATATTTCATTCATACCTCCCTGGGTCAATAGATAAACACACCAGATTCAAATAAAAATATGGATTTTCTATTTTTGTTTGTCTTTATTTTGTTCTATTTTCTCCAAGTGTAACCTTATATATCACTAACAATGTTCATATTTTCCACCAATAACGTGTTTAAAAAGAATAAAAAAGAATGAGAATAATTTTAGTACTATATTTCAATGTCAATTTACTTACTACTTTAATCATGTTTGAATAAAAATGTGAGATTCATACCAGTGTCATCGCTTTAAGCTTATATGTTATAAAACATATACACAGTGATACACACACTAATTTTAAGATGTAAAACCCTGCAAAGCTTGTCTGTGTCCAAGCAGGAGGCAGGACGTTTTCTCCAGACTAAACAAAATTGCGAAACGTTAATAGGCGCTATATTTTTGAACGGGACAGCAATTCTCTGAATTGACATGGCCATAAGTTTATGAATAATTTATGAGTTGGATTACAGTTCCTACGTCATTCATTTGACACTTTCCGTTGAAATGAATGAGTTGGATGATTTTGAAATTTTATTGTATAAAAGTGGAGTTTATGATAAGGTTTATAACTCATATTAAGATATGAGGCAATTGTCTGGCCCTTTGCTTTATCTTTAGGAGCAAAACTACAGAGCCAAACTAAATTTGTGCAAACTAAGTATTATTAAAATACATAACCAGCACAAACATAGCACTTTCTTAGTGATATTGATGGGAATATGGAAAATATGAAATATTTAAAAAATGAGATTTCTCCAAAACACAGTAAAAGATCTCTTACACATACGAGATACAGATGCATTATGTCAGGTAATTGATATTATGTCATTATTTTCCAAAAGATTATCTTATCTTGGAATGGCATTATATCTGCTATATACTGTATGTTGTATTTGCTTAAAATAAAAACAATTATACATTACCTAGGTTGAACATTTCTTTACCTTATATCTTAAACTTATATCCTAATGGTTGGTTTTGAGAGCAATGGAGCTATCTTAACCTTGTCCCAAAACCCACCATTTTCGAGTTATGAGGATCTGTTTGGTACCTGTGCCAAACTTTGCCCCCTGACTTCTAGCTTGCTCTTTTTTCTGGTCCATTCAGAAAACTCTCCTTGTATAGTAAAAGTCATGTTTCTTAAAACTAAATCACCTTTTCAAAAATGGCCCCAAAATAACTGGAAAAACCTCACTCCGTAGATTATAATGGGGTTTGTAGAGTGGATACACACTGAAAAAAAGTATTTGGACTATGTTGGAAAATCAGGCTTAATTTCATAAATGTCACAAGTCTAAAGTCTCCTCTCCCAAACAAACCAGGAGTAAAAGCTCTAGCATTTACACGTTCTCTGCTATAAATAAAAGAAGTTGGCTTTAAAGTGAAAGCTGGAGCGCAAGCCACGCCCGTCCCTTTGACTCACACACAAACACACACACCCACACACACACACTCCCTGATATCAGTATACAGACTCATATCTTTGTAACTGTATGGACTAGAAACTGCCACTAGTGCCATCCTTATTACTGCCGCTGACATACGTCTGCTGCTGAAACTGTTGTATAATTTCTGCTTTAATAATAATAATAATAATAAATGTATGTAAATAATATTTAATAAAATTATTAAATAATAATTTTCATAATTATTAATTAATAATAATAATAAAATTATGTAAATAAAATAAAATTATTATCATTTCATGAATTGGATCAGCAGTTTAAATAACGTATAGCCTAGACTTACTCACTCAAACTCTAGAGACTATGTGTACAAACCCCAGGAGGTCATCAGTTTATGAAAAACTCAAACCAGTCCATTTGACCTCAACAACAATGCCATGGTCTGGAACTGAATCTGCATGATTTTATGCATTGTACTGCTACCAAATGATAATTTTATGCATTGTACTGCTACTAAATGTGCATGGGTTCCTATTGAAGTGGGCAGTAAATGTAAGAAATATATTGTCAGATATAATGTAAATCTAAACAAAGCATTCCCCAGCAGTTACTCTCTAGCACGAGCTACAGGCAAGAGTTACTTCTATCGCTTCCATTAACTCTCTTTCTGTTAGTGTGGCACAGCCTTCTCCGAATAATTTACCGGAGTCAGTAATGTTTAAGATAATCATTATTATTATTTAAATCCTTTATATAGATTAATTCATTTTAAAAACATTTTTATAGGGGGCAGGGGGTGGTAAAGATGCTACTATTTGTCTTAATCCTTCACCACACCACAACTTCCTGTGAGATTCATTTCCTTACATGCGGTTACGGATTTTGGCCACATGATGGCAGTGTTGGGAATGGGGACAAATTTAGTCAAGTGGATTGTTATGCTCTATATTGTGTATTCGTGTCAAAGGACGGATAAGTCACACTTAAGAACAAATCCGGATGGAACTCGTTTGTTTACCAATAAAGTATAACCATAAACTGGTTCGTTTTAGCTAGCAATTTAGTTTAGATAGTTTAGTTTATTTGAGGATGGATATATACAGAAGCACATACATTTTACATGTACTTGAACTCCACCCAGGCTATTATTATAGATTAAGTGGCTAGAAGTGTATTGAAAACTTCATAGGATTTCAAATAAAATAAAATGACTTATTTGCCATTATATTTTAATACTTAAAAAATTGCAAAAATCCCAAAAAATAAGAGACCCCGGTATGTTCATCAGAACTGCTTTATCCTGCTGTTTAGTGGTTAGGCTGTAGTTGGCAGTCAAGATGCTGTCATTAACCTGAAGACGACGAAGAAGACATCAAAACATCACTTCCGCGTTCATTGAAACTAGTGACAAGCCGTTATTTTCCCCTTCGGGTGAGTTAATATTGTTTTTTAAATCCGCTCTTCATATATTGCATTTTAATGTCAATTTGTAAATATAAATAAAGTAAAGTCAGGAATGCGCTGTAACCTTGCACGCGCGCTTTTCTTGAAACATGCGCTAACTTCATTAGCCTCAAGGCTAACGGTAGCTAGCTGACGATAGAAAACTGACGATAGAGTTTTAACCAGTGGCGGAGACAGTAAGCGATATAGTTCAGTAAATTACTGTCTTAATAAATAAATGTTTTCATGACACATTGAGCGAGGTTGTGTGCGAACTACTGAGAAGAGAGAGATTTTCCTAGCAGTGCAGTGACTTCATGCATATCGAAAAGATCTACAGAGTCAATATTAACTTGAGGAAAATTAGGGAAATTATTATTATTTTTAATTACTTAAAAGTGCATGCCAAATATATTTTGACTAAATATATAGTGATATTAAAAGGCGAGTAGACTGACCGTGTGTAGGAATATAATAGACTAATATACCAATTAACCCGCCCCCTAAACCCCCTGAAAATACCTTAAATGACCCTTTTATCTTCATTTGTAAAGGTATCTATAAAAATAGATTTACCACTACGGTACCAATCAATAGTTTGGACACGCCTTCTAATTTAATGTTTTGTTCAGTGATTTATTTTCTACATTCTAGAACAATACTGGAGATAAAACTTATGACACATATAGTAAATAACTAACACATATAGTATGATTTTATGTAATTAAGTAACAACAATAACAGTTGCTATTTTAAGACGTGAAGGTTAGCTGTTCTAAAATAGTTATTGCAAGAACAGTATTGTGTCAAGTGCATATTGCAAAACCCATAGAGCACCATGATGAAACTGGCTCTCATGAAGACCATCCAGGAAAGCAAGACCAAAATTTACCTCTGTTCATTTAGAGTTACCAGCCTTAGAAATCACCAAATAACATGCAGAATTTGAAGACATTACAGAGCATAAGTAGCAGACACATCTCAATATTAACTGTTCAAAGGAGACTGTTGCATATTTGGGACACCTTAAGTGTTGTTTTACAATGTTGAAAGAAGTTAAAATCAAGAACGATCATGGAGTTAGAAGGTGTGTCGAAATTTTAGATTTTTGACAGGACCATCTATGTTTATCTCTTTGAACAATGCATCTAAAATGGTGCAAAGTTTAACTTGAATTTGTTTGCTGTGCCACATATTTTCCAAAACATATTTTAAAACTTCAAAAGCGAAAACAAGGTTAGGTTTTATCTTTTTCTTCTGTCTGATGAGTTTGACGATGTGTTTTTCGGTATAAAATGCAATGACTTGTACTTCATGAAATTGAACATTTGTAATAATGAACAATAGCAGAAGATGTGTACTACATTATCAGTTTGTATCGGTTTGTGAAACCACCTGGAGATATTGCGTGAGAGCGATAAGTGTGTTTTTGTCACGTACCTACAACATGGCTAAAATAAATAAAACATTATACTTTACATTTTTATTGTACCTCAATGTTAATAACCAATATTTTTTTATAAAATATAGTTTTGAAATATAGCAGAGGCAGTATTATTGACCAAAATTACAGTCAGTGGTGTTTGGGGAGAAATGTTTTACTTGATGCTGATTCTTTTATGTAAAAATTTTTGAAGTAGTCCAGAGAGAAATCAAAATCAGGACAGTTCTTTATAATAAATGACAATAATGGTTTGAGTGATTTCCAGGTGATTTGCATGTTTTTTTTATTTTATAAAGTCAGTTCCAGTAGTTGATACTTTGTGGGAATTAATTGACAGTAAATATTAAATATTCAACGGTGACTAAGGCTTTACTGTATAATTTACGTTACAGCTTATGTTAAACAAACCAATGAAGAAGTAAACATTAAGCATTTCTTCTCTAGGACTAACCTACTGATTATTCTCGTTGATTCTTATGATTTGACCATAATGTCAGCCACTCTTAACACTCCTGTAGAGATTGTATAACTAAAGCATGTTTGTTTTTCTCCTCTTAGAGAATTGTGCGTCTTTGCTGAGGACTTTTCAGAAGATGGTTGACGTTAAAGCCTGGGCGGAGTACGTGGTGGAGTGGGCCGCCAAAGATCCCTACGGCTTCCTCACGACCATCATCCTGGCCTTGACCCCACTTTTCATCGCCAGCGCTCTGCTTTCCTGGAAACTTGCAAAGATGATCGAGGCCAGGGATCGTGAGCAGAAAAGAAAACAGAAGCGACAGGAAAACATAGCGAAAGCTAAGAGAGCCAAAAAGGACTGAACTGAAACAGCTAAGGGATGCGCAGGAATCACTGCAAATGTTCCTGTATGTAAAAAACAAAAAATAAAATAAATAAGCCCCATTCTTAGCTGTGCAGAACCCAGAGCAGGTCCTGCAGGGGCTGTGGGTGAAACGGGGCTTCGAGACAGCCTTATCGCTCGCTACGAGCGTGCACGTCAAGTGGGCTGGATAATTATCACTTTTGCAGAACTGCAGTGTTATTTTTGTTGTCTTTCGGGGGGAAGTTCACTGCTGTAAGATAACAGCACTCGCCATTCCAATACTTTTTAATGCTAACCTTTTCCAACACCAATCCACTAGTTTTTATTGTTATTAAAAAAGCTTAACAGCCTGCACTGTCTTACGGTTTGTGTGGTCAATGTGGCACTTCTTTACAAATTGTGATAGACCTGATATTGTACTGATAGTGTGTGAAAATTCAGTATGGCCATCAGCAATTTGGGCAAAATACACAACTGCATTTTTAAAATTATTTAATACTGTATAAGTGCAAATACATACGACGTATGGAAAGTGTTAAAGGAGACCTCCACTCTGAACGCATTCAATATTCAAGTGAAACCAGGATTTGTGATGAAATTTGACATAAATAAAAGCAGAAAATTTTTTTTAACTTCAAGCACAGTACAGTGAATATACTCTTAAAACATTCAGCAAGTGAAACACCTCATGCTTGAACGTTGACAGATAACTTGTTTGGGACATTAAATGAGTTCTTGGAAGGTGTTTCAGATGTGAAGCCAGCAGTCCAATCATGGCTCTGGCATACTGAGAAAATGTGAAACGCTAGGATGAGTGCATTACTCAACAGCGTTCTGTTATTTTGCACAATCAAAAGTCACAGTTTGACTTGAACACCCGCCATAATTTTATATTCAATTCTTTGTGATATGTTTAGTGGCTGCTTGGTGCTGTAGTATTGTTCTTTCCATATAAAGTTGTGTATATACAACACAGATGTGCCCAGAGGTAAGCACATGATCTATAAGGTGCCAAGCATGATGCCAAAAATGAAGATGAGGAGGTGAGAGACCTGGATAGCGTTTCCTTTGGGAATAAACAAATTCCCTTCTGCACTTGACTGGGGGGGATCAAATAATATTGTGGGTATTTTAGAAGACCGGTAACCATAGTGAAATCAAGACTAAAACAGCTAGGGTAGCTCAGTGGTTAAGGCATTGGACTACGCTTCAGAAGATCCTGGGTTCAAATCCCACAACCACCAAGTTGCCACTGTTGGGCCCTTTACCCCTCAATTGCTCAGATGAATAATGAAAGAATGTAAGTCGCTCTGGATAAGGGCCAAATGCGTAGATGTAGATGTAACCAGGTTAAGCATCGTGGAAACAAATCTGTTAAAGATGGTCAGAGGACATGGGGCTACATGTAACTAAAACTAGATTAAAGTGACTTGAAGCTGAACTGGGCCTCATGTGTAACTTGCTGTGTGTGTAAAGAATAACTTACTGTAAATTGTTCTAAAATCCTCACACATTAAAATAGCTCAGACGAGGTTCACTAGCTCTTACACACACGAAAGTGACCCAAGCAAAATACTTCCACATTCTTACTCAAAGAAAACAGTCAACTTTGTGCATAGACGATACAACTTAAATTACAGTTTACAGTCCACTATTAATTGATTACATTTTAATTTTTTTTACATAATTTATTTCGATCTTTATAAAAACTAGAAAAAGCCACTGAAACCACATTCAGTGAAGATCTAACCTGCAGCAAAAACAAAAAACATTCACTTTCATGCTTCACAAGTGTATTTTAACATCCAGGACCAAGTACAGTAACAACGAGCATTGGAGGCGGTTTCATTTTTTTGGAGGAGCCCAGGATCCGGGCTGAAATGTGTTCGCAGTGCTCACAGGTTCCTCACTGTTTTCTGACTGTCCAAACTGTGTTGCAGCAGCGTGACCTTTGACCTGAGTCTTCATCGGCTGTGCGACAAGTCCCTCTGCGTACTCTTTGGCTTGCAGTTCTCGGTCCTTTTCTTCAGCCTCCTGTGCTTTGATTTTGATTTCTTCCCTGTAACGTTCATTCTTCAGCAACTCCTGTGTAAAAGAAAAAATGGAAATCAAATGTAACGGTTTCCTTAAATTTAGCACTGTTATATAGGTTTAAAAAAAAGTGGAAAAGGGGATTCATAAAATGTGGAAGGTTGGTTTGGAGAGGGTGAGTGGGTGATTTATCTGAATACCTCGATAGTAGGAGGATCCTTGCGTCGTCCTCTAATCCAAGCTGCATGAAACAACAACAACCAATCTCTTAATATATTTGATGCCAAACATATTAAGAATCTGAGTTTTTCAGTGGTATCTCCATAAACAGCTACAGTTAGATACTATAAATACTGTAAAGCATTTTCACTTAGATAAGAAAATAATTTACATAATCAATATAATAAATAATAACACTCTAGCTACACTGTTAGAAATATTTTCACATTACCGTCCCATTCGGAGGGAATGCTTCCTTCGAGGTACTCGAACTCTGTTTGATTGGATGCCTCCACAAACCGCCGTGCTCTTACAACCCGGCCTTAAATTCACCAGAAGACACAGAACATGATGAATTAGGAGTAAAGAAAGAAACACAAAGGACCATACAAAATATTATTACTTACTCATGTTATGGCATCTATATTCACTGGCTGTTTAATCAGTTACTATGTATAGTAGCTCACATTCTCCTGCTGTTGTTGCACATGATTGACATCATATTATACTAAAGGTTACCCATTGCTCTGCCTGTATACATGAGGTTTATCCTTGTGCAGATCCTGATGCTTGCGTGCTACCATTATCCATAGTATGAGAGAGAGAGAGAGAGAGATTGTAGATGTGGAACATTTTTAAACTCAAAGGTCATCAGGTCCCGGGGTTTCATCCTCATGTTGTCTCAGGGAATCTGATCTGTCATGCTCATTCATTCATCTTCTACACTGCTTATCCTGTACAAGGTTGCGGGGCTTTGTGTCTATCCCAGGAGACGTCGGGCACAAGGCGGGGTACACCCTGGACAGGGTGCCAATTCATAACAGGGCACATGTGCACATACATGGGCAATTTAGGAACTCCAATTTATGAATCTGCATGGGAGGAAACCAGACTACCCAGACAAGACGAGAAAATGCAAACTCCAAGCTAACAGACACGAGGCGGGAATCAAACCCTCGACCCTGGAGGTGCGAGGCCACAGTGCTAACCACTACGCCAACATTCCACGCCTTTATTATTCTCATTTGGTATAGAAATCTGAAGTTTAGTACAACTACAGTGTGGAAAGGGTTTGTAGGGGTACCTAATAAACTGGCAACTGGGGTTCATTCAGCTACGCACGTGCTAAATCATTCTCAATCATGTGTGGAACAGATGAAATGTACAGTAACATAATGTTGCATATACAGTAATGAGGAATGCAGTGTTTATTAAATAGTAACTTAAATGTACAGAAAATGAGCTCAGATCCATAAAAATAATAAACAATGCTAATGATTCGGTCAAAGGCCAAGGGCAGAAGTGCATTCCAGTGAGACTATCACACACATAATGCTTTATTAACAATGCAGTTAAAGGGCTTTTGTATCTTGATTCTCATTATCACAAACCTGCAGGTTTGGAGAAGGTCAGAGTTGTAGCTGGAGTGACTTTAGCTCACCTGTCCATGTCTTCTGCTCGGGTATGTAGTAGTATTTATTTCCTAAATGGTCTGTTCCGACATGTTCCTTCATCACAGCAAAAGTTCTTCTTAGCAGAGAAGCAACACCCCTCATTATGACAAATATTATAAAAGGTAATAGAAGAATGTTGAACGCACATACACAAGACCCGCTCGTGACGGGCAGTTCTATTTCAGGAGTCGATTCCCAAAAGAGTCGATTCACGGGTTGAAGTGGGAGTCGATTCCAAGTGTTGTTCTTTTTTTTTTTTTTTTTTCTAAAGTGGATTAAATAACATGCCGATAAACACAGGAAGATGATCATATACTGGTTTAATCCACGTTACACATCATTGTAAACATTTATTTTTAAAATCTTTTTTCTACCCTCTGAGGATTTTCGCGTCAGGCCTACAAAAATATGAAATAAGGCGCGACATTTTTTAAAAACAGGAATAAATATGACTCAGACATGTTAAAAACGTTGCTTTTTGATTCATTTATTGCTTCACTTTGGAATCGACTTAAATACTGAACACCTTAAATATGAACCGAATCATCAAATCGAACAACCCTGAGAAAGAATCTCAAAGAGAAAAATTCAACACGTCTCGTGATTGGTGCGTTCAATCGCCTTGACCAATCACAGTTTTTGTTGTATCTACGTTGTTGATTACGTCACAACATGGCGGTTTTCACTTACCTTCGTCATATTGCAACAATAGAAAAACGTTATTATTCTTTACATAGGTGATGTTTGAGATATTACAATTGCATGGACTATTTCAATCAATATTTCACAAACTAGGAAAACCATAAAATGTTTGGTTGGCAGTGATGAATGTTTATCTGGATGGTTAATCAGGTAGCTAGTAGAGAGTCATAACCGGTTTGTAGCTTGTAAACATAAACTACTGATCCTGTATGTAGAGGTCTGTGAACATGTTGAGCTTTCTTACAGCCAGACAAACAGGTTTGGACGATCCTGTGCGCTTGAGACGAGCAGAATCAACAAGAAGGTATAATACATTTTATTTACACAGCCTGTTATCATTGTCAGCTTTCTTAACTAGTACTGAGCACTTACATACGAGGTGGTATCAAAAAGTTTTGTAACATGCCAGCAGATGGCAGCACAAGGCTGCACACACAGTCACAGGGAGCACCGACTTCCATAAGTCAGTGTGCCAAAAGACATCGTCCTGTGGGATCTGTGCAGCTGGTGCCATTCTGACCACGTGCGTTACCACATTTCATTATGGGCAGCAAGTTTACGGCGATGGTCCAAAGAGTCGTTCGAGGTGTTTTGAGTGGCACGCGCGCATGTCATCACGGGAAGACAACAGGAGATCAGAAAGGATCTTCAACGAGCTTAATCCCTCAAAAATGCTGAAACCATTCGCAAATTTGTGCATGAAGATCGTTGGAGAACAATCTACAACATTGCTGCCATTGTCAGCGTCATACGAAAGTGACGCTGTGAATTACAGCACATGTAATTTGAACATGCGCTGTGTTGCTGCCAAGTTCATCCCCAGACTGCTGATCCAGGAGCTAAGTCTGCTAAGAACTTCATCAGTGTGCCATGGATGACCCAATCATCATGTGGAGGATCATTACCAGTGACAAAAATTTGTGTGTATTGGTATGACTCTGAGACAAGGCAAAAGTCTTCACAGTGGAAGAGCCCATCGTCTCCACAACCAAAAATGCGAGGCAGGTCTGCAGCTCAACCAAGTGTATGCTTGATTTGCCGTCCCCAGAATTCATCCTCAGGGACCAGACGTCAATATCATATTCTACTGCCAGGTTTTAAGGCATCTGATGGACATATAGTGGAAAAACAGTGCTTGTAAACAGAACTGATCTCAAAACCTTTTGATACTTACTCGTATTATGCTGAGCTTACATTACTGTGTATCTGATGCTAATATAAGACATACTGTATTTGCAGGGTGCTGAGTCTGGAGTTAAATCATGATAGAGACGTGGAACGAATTCATGGGAATGGAGTGAACTGTATTGATATTGAAGTGATTGAAGGGAGATAGTAAGTCATGTTTTCTCACTTAAAAGAGAATTATATGCTCATACACATTGTAGGTTGATTTAAAATCAAGCATTTGAAGGGACAAGGGGACCACTGCCAGCTTGTGACATGACTGCAGCCAAATCAATAGGTAGCACAGATGTTTTTAGAATGTGCACCCGTGTGACGAGATGGGGAATAATGTTAAAGTAAAACTGGGAAAATAGTTTTATTGTAACCCATGACAATAACAATATTTCTGTATACAGTATTAAGAAACTTGTCAAATAATTCTCTTCTATTTGCCTGCAATGTGCACCACCTGTAGGGTTATAGAGGAACTGCAACATTTACCACCTGAAATGCAAAGCCCAAAAAAATTAATTAAAGGTCACCACTTCAGCAGGATCAAATTATTAACCTGCATCAAGCACTGAAAACAATTAAGGAGATTTGATTTGTTCAACGCATTAGTAAAACCTGTAAGGACAGTGCAGAATCTTCAACTTTATAAATATATGTGATCAGACGATTCCTGGGGGGGGGGGGGGGGGGGGGGGGGGGGGGGGGGGGG
>JAQMYL010000039.1:8130174-8159294 GCA_030014365.1 Clarias pachynema | reverse complement strand
GGATCAAATTATTAACCTGCATCAAGCACTGAAAACAATTAAGGAGATTTGATTTGTTCAACGCATTATTAAAACCTGTAAGGACCGTGCAGAATCTTCAACTTTATAAATATATGTGATCAGAAGATTCATTGCCCCCCCCCCCCCAAAAAAAATAAAAATAAATAAAAAATAAATAAATAAAAGTATTAATCACAGCTATGTTAAAAGGTAATTTAATAACATTTCCATAAGCACGATGTGACAAGAACTCTCACATCACTAACACAGCTGTTTAGGATTGGAACTAAACAGCTGTGTTAGTGAGGCTAATCAGGGGGAAAAAAACTTAAATTTGCTAGGGATCACGATTGGATTTTGGAGCAGTGGAAAAGTGTTTTGTGGTCTGATGAGGTCAGATTGACTGTATTCCAGTGCAAATGGGCATCAGGAAAGAAGAGAAGAGCATGAAGCGATGCTCCCATCATGCATAGATGCCACTGTACAAGCCTTGTGAGGCAGTGTTATGGGGTTGCTTCAGTTGGTTAGGTCTAGGCTCAGCAATGTTATGTTGCAATAAAATGTCAGTTGATGAGCTGAATGTACTGAATGATCAGGTTATCACTTCAATAGGCCACTTTCTTCCCTGATGGAAGAGGCATATTCCAGGATTCAGATTTTAAGTGTGGTTCTGTGACTCATTTTCTTACATGAATTTGCTATGACAATTTGCATAATAATCAAAGCTAAAGGCAGTCAATGAAGTCTTGGCATGTGTGACTTTTTTTTTTTTTGGCTGGGCAGTGAATGAAAAAGAAAAAATATTTAACACAGTCAGTGTGGCGATATATGAATTGCCACACAAAAGAATTGTGAGATTAAACTGAATTGATTTTCCCCCAGTAAATGCTATAAATATGGACATTTGCATCCTAAAAATAAGCATCCTGAATATATTTGTTGTCCCAAAATGAGCGCTTGATGATATATATATTGCTATGATTAATAAGCATGGCGTTATGCAATAATATACAGACCTGTGATGTATTAGTGTTCCAGCCAGGTTGCACTTCTACAGTACTTCAAACACATGTCTGAGGAATAACATTGTTCCTGAACATAAATGAATAAATAATGATAGACAGATATTCATGTATATTATAAGCTATGAACAATGAATTTTTTGTTGTTTTGTATTTCAGTATGTTATCTGGAGGTTCAGATGGTGTAATTGTAATCTACGATCTAGAAAACAACAGCAAGAAGTCACATTACACTTGTAAAGCAATTTGCACTGTTGGCAGGTAAGTCCACTGTCTTATGACGCTTTGACCACTAGATGGCAGTGTCCTTCTGAATCACATACCATTTTATTGAATGCCACCAATCATCCTGAATAAGCAGAATAAACATCAACATGAACAATAGGGAAAATGCCAGCTGGATTATTGTGTAATATTTTAAAGTGTCTGGACATTAACTTTGGTGCAGTGGTTTAACTTTTTATGTAAGATGTCAATGATCTTAGATGATAATCAATAATGTTATAAATGTTTCAGATCAAATCGTCACGTGCACAAGTTCAGCGTGGAGACGGTTCAGTGGTATCCTTATGACACTGGCATGTTCTTATCCAGCTCATTCGACAAAAGCCTGAAGGTTTGGGACACGGAAACACTCAAGGTGTGTTTTCTTTTTTTATGTCTCATGGTCTGTTATCTGAAACTGTTTTGTAGATGTGACTTATCAATCAATCAACATTTATTTATATAGCACCTTACAGCAAACTAAGGTACTTCACAGCATAAAAAATTACAATAAAATGGCAATAGGATAGCAAAAAAATATATATATACGAATAAAATAAAACGTATAAACTTTTTTTTAAAAACACATGAAATTAAAAATACCAAAATCCATTCTAAATAAGTGCATCTTAAGTTTTGCTTTAAACAGAAAAATGACAAATAAAATGGCAATAAGATAGCAATAACAAATACAAAACAAAATAAAACATAAAATTATTAAATTATGAGGAGAAAAAAAACACGCACACACGACATTATAAAATATCAAAAGCTATTCTGAATAAGTGAGTCTTAAATTTTGCTTTAAACAGATGCAGGTCAGTAATGTAACGTCGCTCAGGTGGGATGGAGTTCCAGAGTTTAGGATCAGCTACTGCAAAAGAGTGATCACCCCACTGTTTGTACCATGACCAAGGGACCACTAGTAGGTTTTGGTCAGTAGATCGTAAAACTCTACTTTGTCAATAAAAGCTTACTGTCTCACACAAGTAAGAACATGCAAGACCATTAATTGCACTAAAAACAAACATCAAAAGTTTAAACTGAATCCGGAACTCTATAGATGAGATCACTTACCCTAAGCTTGTGCATAATAAATTTTTGATTGGTACTTTTGCATACTACTGAGACATATTGATGCTTTTGATTGATTGATGCTTTGTTCTAAAATTAGTTTAATGTCTTCTAATACACTACCAGTCAAAATTTGGACACACCTTCTAATTCCATGGTCTTTGCTTATTTTTGTTTCCTTCTACATTGTAAAATAATGCTGAAGGCATCTAAAAAATGCAGCAATCTCCTGTGAACAGTTGATGTTTAGATGTATCATAGCTTATGATCTGTACGGTTTTCATAAACACTCTAATCTGAGGTGCTGTAAATTGAGCCTTGGTCTTGCTTTCCTGGGATGGTCTTAATGAGAGCTAGTTTCATCATGGTGCTTGATGGATTTTGCAAATGCACTTGACAACACTGTTCTTGTAAGAACTGTTCTAGAATAGCTGACCTTCATGTCTCTTGATGTTGTTATTTAATACATTAATGCCATATGTGTTATTTCAAAAATGTAGAAAATAAATCTAAACTTTTGTCCAAACTTTTGACTGGTACTGTGTATACACCGATCAGCCACAACACCATCACCTCCACCAGGTGAAATGAATAAGATTGATTATCATTTAATCAGGTCAAGGTTGTTTACCTGAACTGCAAATTCTCCAGATGTCAATCCATTTGAGCATTTATGGAATGCAAATCTGATTCATTACTGCACCACCCCGCAAAGGATCTGCTGCTCCAGGCACCACTGCACAGCACCCCCTAGAGGTCCTGTGGAGTCATGATCCAAGGGGCCAGGGCTGGGCACAAGCAGAACCTACACAATATTTGGCATAACGTTTTGTGTTATAATGTTGTGGCTGATCGACATATAATTATTATATATTTTTGAGAAATGTATATTATCGATACACTAATAATCAACGCCGATCATACAGGTGTTTCCTTTTTATATGTTCTGTGACTGATAAACGGTTAATGTAAATTGTGTAATCCTAAAGTGCTGTTGAATTCTAAATACTGGTGGGTCAGAAAGAGTTGATTTATTTTGTAGGTGCCAATTTGCCATCATTCAGTCCTTTATGATATTTAGATTTTAATTGCTGCATGTGCTGTTCGTGGAAAATAACCTCATTGCATAGCATAACTGTGTAATAATTTTATTATTATTTTTTTTTTTAGCCAGCTGATGCGTTCCAGTTTGATGAGAATGTCTACTGCCACCACATGTCCCCTGTTGCCAGGAAACATAGTCTCATAGCAGGTGTGGTAATTCAGTAGTTTTTTCTGCAGCTTGAGTGTCTGAAAGATTAAAGAGTGTTCCCAAATCAATTAAACTAACTAACTTAAATAACATTCATGTTAGAGAAGATGAGGGAAGATTTCAGTGGCAGTATAGTAACGTTATGAACCTCTTTGACACGGGGGGTAATGTTGCTGTACAAGCAAAACTAGAAGGCACATACCACAACTGTATTGTGTGTGAAGAAATCTCAAATGAAATCGCCGAACATAGCCATAGGTTGTACTGCCAAAGGAAGGTTTTTAACTCTTACAAGCTACATTTTATAGAAATTAAGGATGTGGACAAAAGAAGTGGTTAAATGAGAAGCCTTTTTTTATTATTATTATTTTATATTTTTATTATTATATACAGCAGGCTTGAACACATCACGTGAGAGTTGTTTCTTTGTGCGTACGGGTCAGTTTAGGAACGTGACCTATAGAGATTAACGTCAGACATAGGTAGTGTTGAAATCTTACCATGAACGGTTGAACAAAAAAAACTAAATCAGATACAGGCCACATTTCCCTGCATTGTGAACAAAGGCCTAGAATCAGGCATCCCTTGTGAAGCTGATGTACTAGTCAGCATTCCTGTCAATCATTTTATCACTCTTTCTATCTCAGTGCCTTTGTATCTACATGTTCCTGTGCACTTTTCACAAATGCTGCATTGTACACTCACTCACCCACACGTACTCACCTTTTCACCCATCTCTTATCCACCCTCCCCCATTTTTCTGTAATGTAAAAATGTAAATACATAAGCACCCAAAGGTGCAAATACAGTAATAATCACAAACCACAGTCTGTGTTCAACCTTAAATTACAGAATAATCAAATGTCAGCAATTTGAATAGTTCTCCAGGCTTCCTGAACTACCTTTTGGCTCTCATGGCAAATAAAAAAATTTAAATCACAGTCAAACATTTGTTCCCTTTTTTGAATTTATTCTACATCATTAAATTTAATTTAATATGAAGAACTGTGGGGCGGTTTCACAGTATTGTATCTTCTTGTTCATGAAAGTGTTTTGTTGCAAGGTGTTGGGTGTATATGCAGAACATACAGGTATTCCCTGACTTATGAATGAGTTCCGTTCTGGGAGCACGTTCGTAAGTCTGACAAAAAGACTTTTGTACGCCTTTGACACAAATCTATACAAAGTTTAAAAAAAAATACTAATCAACTAGACTAAACCTGCCCCCTTCCCCACACTGCCATCATGTGGCCAAAAAGTGTAAAAGAAATTAATCTCAGAGTGAATTGTTGTCTCTGTGCCTTTAAATCGCGAGGGGAATCCCGGACGTCATTTTGTCTCAGCTGTTTTCCACTGTATTGAACTTTGAACTCTGAATTTTGTTCAGGATTTTCCAAAATTAGGATTATTGACTATCAGGACAGCTTTACAGGACAGTCATTTACTGTCATACTGTGTATGGTTGTGTGTACTGTATAACCAATACGATTTGATGAGATTTTGTTTAACAGAGATAAAGGAACTAATTTCGGTTATTTCCTGTAATGAAAATGGTTCTCTACAATAAATATTAAAAAATAAATGCAACAATAACTGCCACTCAAAGATGATGAAGGTTGTCATCATTAAAATCTTTTGTCCTAAGACAAACCGATATTTAGCAACAAAAACAAAAAAAACAAATGCACGTAACTTATTATATCTTGCTCTGTTTAAAAATTCTCCTTTGTGTTTTGTGTCTCAGTTGGTACTAAAGACCCTAAAGTTCAGCTGTGCGATCTGAAGTCTGGTTCTCGCATCCACGTCCTGCAGGGTGAGTAATGCCCTCCTGACCCTGACCAGGTTAGAGCAGTTACTGAAGCGTTATAAATACTCAAAGACATTTTCTCAGTGACAGAAACGTGTCACAAGTTCGGTTACTACATATGACATTATCTAATTAATCTAATCTAAAACAACAACAATCAGATATTTATATCGTATTATATGTCCATTCATTATCTGTAATGGTTATCCCGTGAGCCTATCCCACAGGGAAGTGTACAGCCTGGATGAATCATGGGGCATAAGCACTCACAGGAGGTGACAGTTCTAACCACTAAGCCACTTTGCTGCCTAGATTGGATTAGATTGTGATAGTGTGTGTGCATGGTGCTCTAGGTTTCAACATCCCATCCAGGATATATTCCCTCCTCACACCCTGTTTATAGGCGCCGGATCCACTGCGACCTTGACCAGGATAAAGCGCTTACAGAGGATGAATGAAATGAATAAAGTTTGAGACAACTAACTTACACAAGAAATGTAATAATAAAATATATTCAAACATCGGTGGAAGAGAGCTTACGTCCAAACATGCAAATAAGCACCATCTTATAAAAACATGAACATTCTACAACTGTGCTGAGGTTTTGAGTTGTGTTTAAGTTTAGGATTTTGTTTGTGCTCAGGTCACAGAGGAGAGATTCTTTCTGTCCGATGGTCCCCGCGCTACGAGCACATCCTGGCCACTGCTAGGTAACACAGACAAACACACAGAAACTCACTCGAATCACAGACTTCTGATTTCTTTACTCCTCTGTTTCTGATCATATGCAGAGTTCTTAAGACGAGAAGCCAAAGATCTGGATCTCCATTCATGTTTCCAGTGATCACTGTAATCAAAATCCACACTGTTACGTCTTTCTGTAGACAGGAAATGTTTTACAGACCTGTGATTGTAAATAAAAGGTCAATTGAAGCTTTATTGATGCTAAACTCTGACTTCAGGGCACCTGTGCGGTGTGTGTGCGCGGTGCTTAACGAGCTCATCTGCTTTTTAGCTAATAGGAATAGCTAATGAGACCTTTGGGGCTGTGACGGAGTCTCACTCGCTTAAAAAAACAATTTAGCAATCATGGCGTCAACCTCTCTGTGGGACTGCAGGATGCTAATGGTTTACATTTTATAAAAATAAATAAATAAATGTGAAGAAAAGCATAGTTGTGCTTTTAGTAGTAGTAGTAGAGTGACACGAAATAAGTGATTGATGTGGAATGTTGTTTGTGCGGTCTCAGCACTGATGGCAGGGTGTGCATGTGGGACGTACGCAGAGCCGCTGGAAGCCTCTTCACTTTAGACCAGTACAACGGCGACAAGTCTAAAGCCTCGTCTGAAGCAGGTGGGTTCAGCCAGTACAGCTTTAGTTCACTACACATCTTATATTTACGTTTATGGTACCAGTCAAACGTTTGGACACACCGTCTTCGAATGCAGTTCCTGATATTTTATTAAAACGATGCTAAAGGCATCCAAAAGATGCAAAAATCTGATAGTTTTGAAATCTTTAATATTGTTCTAGAATGTAGAAAATAAATCCCTAAACAAAAAGCATTGGATAAGAATGTGTGTCCAGACTTTTGACTGGTACTGTACATTTATGGCATTCAGCGAACATCTTTATCCACTTACAGAAGTCTCAATAAATAAATACTGTATATGTATCCTTATCCTGGTTCCATCAGCACCATCAGGCCAATCACTGTTAGACAGTAAGTATAATTAATTAAGGAAAATGTAGGTCTTTTGAGAGGGTTTAAAGCCTGTCAGTGACTCTCAGACATCAGGAGGAAGTTCGTTCCATCACAGAGGTGCCAGAATTGAAAAGAGTCTTGATGCATGCTTATATGCATATACTGTACTTTGCACTTAAAATGAAATGAAATGCACTGTACTAAAAGCATTTCTCTTCTCAGTGAACACAGCCCATAATGGACGTGTGAACGGCTTGTGTTTCACCGATGATGGCCTCTACCTCCTGACCACCGGCACAGACGACCGCATGCGCCTGTGGAACAGTGCCACAGGTCACAACACACTGGTAAGGAGCAGAACTGTAGGCAAAATGATGCGTTCCTCGAGAAGAGAAAGTCAGCCTGCTCAGCACCTCATGCAGAACCTTTATCTCGTTTAGACTGGTGTGTGTCAGAGTTCACACAAAGTACAGCGTTGCACCTTCATACCTCAAAGAGTTTGTTATTCTTCAGAGATCGCATATCTACAGTATTCTGTGAAGGAAATAGATGATGGATCACATCCACAATTACATCTTGGCTATGACACATTAAGTATAGAATAAGTACATATTTTAGTTTTAGCCTAGTCAACCAGGTGTGGTATTATTTATATGCGTTTAAAAATGAGTGTTGTGTAATTCTTCATGTAATTTGAAGGATATCATCTGTACCGTGACGATTTATAAACAGTTGCACTTTTACAAATTATCATTTTTGTTTAGCTTAACTCAAAGAAGGTGAGATTAAGATGTTGCTCCTTCGTTTAGCATTTAGCAATTATCTTTATGCTTTTTGTTTACCCCGGAGGGTTAGTTTAACAAAATGTGCATATCACTAGTTCTATGTGCACCTGCATTTGCTGGGAAAGTGCTATACTTAGTATACTTTAATACATTTCACACATTCTTTATTGCTCTGCTAAAGTACACTCAAAAAATGTACCCCCAAATAAATTTCCATATATGGCAAACAACTTCTTTTGAAGAGCGGGATTTGTGAGCCTGTGCGTATGCATTTATCTGGCACCATATTACCTTTAGTACAAATTTTGTTATACATGTTTATCATGTCAGCGTTATTATGTACAAAATCATTTCCAAACATAACTTTAAGAAAATAATAAATATATAACATTACAGAAGAGTTAAAAAAAAAAAAAAGCAACATGTTACATGACAGACCAGTTTCAAGTTAGAAGAAGATCTCATATTCTCCAGCACGTTCAGTAAAACCTAACAGCCGTTTTACTTAGTTATATGCAAAAGCCTTGGACACATTAAAAAAAATTACTGATTTTGAAAACATTTCTACATAAAATAAACTTCTATTAAGAACAATAAACTGTAATAGAATAAACACAGGCAATATTTGGTGTGAAAACCCTTTGCTCAAACATAATCAGTAGTGTAAGATGCAAATTACACTACACTTTATAAGTAAAACAGTCAGCATTCTTCTTTCTATTTTCGTGCAAAACCCAGAAGCCTACATTTGGTTGTTGTTTGTTTGTTTGTTTGTTTTTATCTAAAAACTGGTCTGTCATGTAAAATGTTGCTTTCTTTACAGGCATGAAAACATTCTTCTGTAATGTTATTAATTTATTCATTTTTAAGGTCTGTTGGAAATATAGACTTGTTTTTACATAATAATACAGATATGTATAGCAAAATTTGTACTAAAGCTAATATGGTGCCTACACCTTTGCACAGTACTATAAGTGCAGCTAAAAGCTTAGAAAGTAAGAAAGAACAATGCAGATTGCTCCTGAGGATCAACTAAAATGGTGCATTGAAGCAAAATCGTCTTGTGAAAATGAAAATGGAGTACACTCAAAGAATTTACATTCGACACAAACATTCGTTGCTGTTTCATTTAGATTTTCATTTATGTTTTAGTTTCTAATTTTTAAAATAATAATTTATCTACAGCTGTATTTTGGGAAATCCTAAGTATTATTGTATTTTTCCCCCCAGGTAAACTATGGGAAGGTGGTTAATGAGAGTCGCAAAGGCGTGAAGTTCACTGTATCAAGAGGTTGCAGCCCAGAGTTTGTGTTTGTTCCGTGTGGCAGCTCGGTTGCAGTGTACGGCCTTTACACAGGAAAGCTAGTGACAACATTAAGGGGACATTATAATAACGTAGACTGCTGTGAGTTTCATCCGGACTATCAGGTAATTTGAGCCACTTTCAGGCATGAACGACCTTTTGTGTGCTGAATAAGACACATGAGAATTGTTGTGTGCCGCAAGAAGTGGGTTGAGCTCACACTCACCACCATTGTTTGGTCTAACTGAATGTCCTGCCATTGGGTTTAACTTCAGAGTTACAAACTCCATCTTTTACACCAGTGACCCTCATTTCCCAGTGAATGCAAACTGATCCAGGAACAGTCCGAGGCACATATTTGTCTAAATTCACACCAAGATAAAGATACAAATATATTTTTGTGTGCTGTTTCATCATTCCTCCGTGTCTGTTGTGTTCTAAGGAGCTCTACAGTGGTGGCAAGGATTGTAACATCTTGGCATGGGTTCCTGTGCCGCGCCAACCTGATGTTGAGGATGATGGGAAAAAGGTAAGGAGGCTTACAGAGGAAAGGGCTTTTTTTTTTTTTTTATCCAAGGGACTCCTTGAGAATTCTTATTCATTTTCATCGAGCTCTACCTGTTTTTCTTAAAAACCTGAATGGTTGCATACTTTAAATTTTCTTATGTAATGAACCAGAACACTCAAGTTATGCAAACCTTTACAGGGTGGAACCCAAGCTGGCGTTAATCCTGCTTTTGAAGACGCCTGGAGCAGTGATGAAGATTGATTGGGCCACATAGAAATTAATAACAGTAAAAGTCATATAGCATTGCAACAGGAATGTGCCTCAGAGGTCTCACAACTTTATCAGGTCAACAACTGCAGTTCATGACCTGTCAGACATCTGCACTCAAACACACTTTGGGTTTAACGTGCTAACGTTTGATTAAACCTACCCATTCCAGTAGACATGTTCGACCAATGCCATCCGCTCTGACAGAAATCTCACTCATGCAATATTTATCAATCCCGCCCACTCCTGTAGGATGTCTAACCAATCCTGCCTTCTGCCATAAAAGGCCTGACAAATCTCACTTGTTCCCACACAAAGTTAGATTAATCCCCTTTTACATCTTTATATCTAAATGCCAGATCCAGCAAATGTTTTGTTGGGTTTCACAGGGTACCACTCTCGAATCATGAATTTAATACTTGCTACTTAGGATACAAGTCAAAGATACATAGAGATCAGATTTGTTAATTTGATCTGGAGCTAAACAACCTGCTTGGCAGGTCAGTTTGAGCAGCTCTGCTTCATGAATATTCCAACAGTGGTTGTCAGCTACTGTGGTCAAAAAAAGTTTATCTTCATTGACCGCATTCATTTGCATGGTGTGGCCTGGTACAACAAACTACTGGGACTGTTCTGTAAGGGGCTTTTGACCTACATGTGAACTCCAAGTTTCATCATGTATATTCAACTTGAAGATTTTAAATGTTTTATATTTATTTTATGTACATAATTTCCATTTTAATGCCGATATTTCTAGTTATAGTGAAGAAAAATGATGTCCAGTACTGTGCAAGTCTTAGGCACATGCAAATAATGGCAGCAGAACAAGGATGTCTTTAAAAAAGTCTATATTCCACATTCTACAGTCTTTTTGCTTAAAATATACTCTCAGGTATGAGTCGTGCAGTTTTATAAGGAAAATATCTGCTTAGTTTTACTGAACGTCCTGCAGAACCAGCCACAGTCCTTCTGAGGACTTTCCCCTAACTGTTTTTTTTTTTTGTTTGTTTCATGCATGCAAAACCCAGAAGCTTTCTTGAAAAGTGGTCTTCTACATGATCTGCTGCTTTCTTTTCTGGCTTATAATATTTTCCTGGAATAATAATATATGGAACCCAGAAATTATTTTTGTACGGACTTAGTAATGAAATCCTAAAATAAAAATGTATAACAAAGTTAAAATAACACAGGGTGTCTAAGACTTCTGCACAGTTCTGCATGTGTAATTTTCACATACTCAGCGTTAACATTTAGCAGGCTGCCACTGTTCTAAGTGACAAGATTATGGTAAGTTACTTGGGGATTTTCTTTTATTTATTTTTACATCTTTTTACAGTTGTATACAAGTCTTGGACTTATCGCAGGGAAAAATAAAGTTGTGGAAAAAAATATTTCTGTATTGTCTTCTGTAAATCAATAATCTGTTCAATATGAGGGCCGCTTTCACACAAAGCAGTACATTTGTGCCACAGAGGAAGCTCTGGCCTCATGGTGCATTACTCCACCAGACCTGTGCTGTGGTATCTGGCACCGGGACATTAGCAGTGGGTACTTTGGGTGGTGTGGATTGCGTCATGGGGCTTCCATGGACTAGGATTCTTTGTTCGGTGCATTCCATGGACGCGCAATCATATTGGGATCTGTGGAATTTGGAGGCTGGATCAACAACCTCTTTCCCTGCAGAGCCCCATACCTGGCAGTCTGTTATGCACAGGGTGTTCTGATACCTTTCTATCATGGCCACCATTCAGTTTTTTTCAGCATTTCGTGCTACATAGCTTATCTGTGGAATCAGACCAGACAGGCTACCTTTATAGATGAGCCTTGGGTGCTGGTGATCCTGTCAGCAGTTTAGTGGTTTATAATTGATAATAAACATCATTCAATTCAGTTAGGGTTGAGGCTGATCGGTGTATGGTATTAGTTTAATGAGCAATAATTTTTAAAAAAAAACATTCATCCATCTATCTATCCATACTGTGTAAGTGTGGTGTCCAACCCATTGTTCCTAGGATATGAAGGGGTATTAAAAAACAAAACAAAACAAAAAAAGACTCGTTTCGTAATGCGCCAACAAATGGAAGCACAAGGCTGCACACACAGTCTCAGTGAGCACCAAACTTCATAAGTCAGTATGCCTAAAGACTTCCTTCTGTGTACTTAGGGAGCTACAGTAAGTACTGCTACTGGTGCTATTCTGACCATATTTCATCATGGACAGCAAGGTAGTTCAAAGAGTGGTTTGCAATGATGCTGAAATTAGTCATTTAAGGTGTTTTAAGGGGCATGTGTGCTTCAAGAGCAGAGTAACAACACTGGAAGACTACGACAGATCAGGAAGACCTTCAACGTGCTCAACCTCCAAAAATGTCGAAATCATTCGCCAACTTGTGCATAAGGATCGTTGGAGAACATTGCTCCCATTGTCTGTGTGTCATACGAAACAGTCCAGGCAATGATTTGCATATGTGCCATGTTGCTCCCAACTTCTTCCCCAGGCTGCTGACCCAGGAGCAGAAGTAACATTGCGTCGAAGTCTAACGAGAACGAGAATGTCAGCATGCCGTGGATGACCCATCCTTCATGTCGAGGATCGTTACCAATGACGAAACTTGGATATATGGGTACGACCCTGAGACAAAGCAAGTCTACACAGGGAATAGCCCATCATCTCCATAAAAGACCATAAAAGGCGAGGCAGGCACACAGATCCACATGATTACAGAAGATGACCTCATTGGACTAAGAACTTTAGACTAATTGAATGGAATTGTACCATAATTAACACAATAACACAAATAGAAAACTCCATTACTTTAATAAATTTAGACCAAATTATATTGTACAACTGTAGCATTGTAGATGATGCACTTATGAAATAGTGTATGTTAATTATTTTAAATAATTGCAAAAAAGTAAATAATTTTTTTTACAGGGTCGCTGTCTACAAACAAAATGAACCTGGTCTCCATACAAATCTTTGGGTTACAAGAAAAAAAAAAAGGGAGGAAAGGATTTTTCAGTACATTATGGTGTGCAGCTTGGGCCAAATCTAGGTGCTTAGCAAGGATTGGCCAGTCTCTGTGAAGGGGGCGGGGTTTAGCGTCAAGCGGGCGAATCAGTGCGGTGATCTGTCTGTGTCACTGTAGTGAAAAGTGGAGCGAGAGACGGAGAGGGAAAAAGTCATTCAACCTGAGAGGATTGGAACAGGTGCGTGTCCTACTGTTAAAATACTGTTTGTTTTTTATTTTTATTTTGTGTTAGCGTACGTATATAGTGTTTTTGTGTTGTTTAAATCGGTTTCTAGCTGTCAGTTATAGTTTCGTGCTCTTCGTGTTTGGACGGTGTGGAGGTTTAGTTTGTGTTCCTGTAGCACTGATGCTACTCACTCTGGTGATGCGCGTGAACTCTGTAGTCATGTAGAGGTGCTTCTTCTGTATACATTTATTTTTTTATTTCATATTTTTTATTTATATATACCTTTAGTGAGATTCCTGCACGGGTATTAGATATTACAAGCAATAGCTGGTGGTGTGGTGTAGTGTTGAAAGCTGTGAAAGGTGAAGGTGTGCCTACTCTTAAGTCTACTTCTTTTACCTGTTTGGTTCCCAGGAGAATAAACCACACGGCTTGTCTGAGCTTGTAGATATGGGTATGGATTACACTCTAATTATACCAACTACATTATCCAAGCACGACATGGATATAAAGAAGTCTGGCTTTCTTCAGTTAGGCTGTTAACTGTGAAGCATAAGGAAATAAGGTTGTTGTTTTGTTGGTTTGTCTGCACTTTTAATTTATTCAAGGGTTCCTAGGATAGTTAACATTTCCAAGAGGTACAAATTGATTTTATTTACAGTTACCTTTTTGTGTAGGCATTATTTTCATTTTATTTTTGGTTATTTAGAACATCACACTTTTGGTTATTAGATTAAGGAAAATATTTATGAACTAATTGTATGAAAGTTATTTTTTATGTCAATGTGTACAGTACTTTTTTTTTTTTTTTTTTTTTTTTTAAACATTAAGAGCTTAAGTACAGTAAGAGATTTATTATTCTCGAACATCACACTGACAGGACACAGGTGACATTATAGAGCTACTACATTTTTGTTGTTATCAGATTAAGGAAAATCAACAGAGTGACAATATTTATCAACTAACTGGCTGAAAATGATTTTCTTTATGTCAGTGTGTACAGTCCTTTTTTTTTAAAGAGTAGGAGCTTTCTTATTCTCGAACATCACACTGACAGGACACAGGTGACATTATTTATAGAGCTACTACGTTTTGGTTGTTATTAGATTAAGGAACATCAACAGAGTGCCAATATTTATGAACTAACTGGCTGAAAATAATTCTCTTTATGTCAATGTGTACAGTCCTTTTTTTTAAAGAGTACATTAAGAGCTTAAGAGCTTTCTTATTCTCACATCACACTGACAGGACACATTAAAGTTTGACACAGACCATACATAGTTCTCAAACTTTTTCTTACATGCGTAAGAATTCATCTTAAAATAAAGAGACAAAAAAATTAAATAAAGTCACTATAGCAAATACAAAGTGTTTGAAATTGAAATAATTGAACACAGACAAGGCTGATCCTGTGTACACGCCCATCTTTGGTAGACACTAATGAATATTAATGAGTATACAATTCAAAGGTCATGTGACAAGGTGTCAAAACAAACAAGATGTCGGAAGTGAAGATTTTTCTTGGCAGATTCCATAAAGAGCTTGCACCTTTTTTATGAGTTGGTGGTCTGTGCCCGCAATGAAAATTATAATGAGGTCTCAGGTCACATGATCTTAGTGCCATGGAAGGGAGGTTGGGCCTAATTAACATACTAAAAGTACAGGCTGCACAAAACATTCTTCAAAAATATTTTTTTATAGATCGATGTGCAAGGCCAAGACAACCATGGTATCACTCATAATTTTTTTAATGAATTTTCTTCTTATTTATTGTTTAAAGTTGTATGTCTTTTATAGTCTGAATCAATATTATAATATAATAAGTCCAAGTTGACATTTACATTTAAATTTACATTTAGGCATTTGGCAAAGCGACTTGCTTTGAAAAGTACTTTGAAGTTTCCGTCATTGGATAAATACTGGGTTACTACTGTAGGTTACATTGTTTATAATGACCCGAATAATCAGGGTCAATTCCCGCCTTGGATCTATGTGCATGAAGTTTGCATGTTCTCCCCGTGGGTTGGTGGGTTTCCTCCCACAGTCCAAAGACATGCAGATTAGGCTAATTGGCGCTCCCAAACTGCCCATAGTGTGTGAACGAATGTGTGAGTGTGCATGTACATACGTGTGTGCATTGTAATATATTGGCACCCTGTATAGGGTGTACCCAGCCTTGTGCCTTTAGTCTCCCGAGATAGGCTCTCCATCTAGAGTGTACCACGCCTCGTGTCCTTGTACAGATTGAGTGAAGTGCAAACAAGATTCAAAACAGTTCAGAAGATGAGTGGGTGAGTAAATGAGATCAAGAAAGACAACAAAATTACACCTGAGGGAGTCTACAGAGTGCCAGTATTTATGAACAAACAACTCTGTGTACTTCACTGGAAGACTTTCTGCTTGAAGACTTTCTAACTGCTTGAATGTTACCACTTTTCAATATTCTCAAACATTTTTGCTAGAGCATATCTAATTGTAATTTATAAATTCCTGATGGTTTTGGTTGCCAACTCTCCTGTCTTATATTCCACACGCCCAAACCATCACAACCTACCTACGAACTTATACAATTTACCTATAAAGAACCAATAAATTGTCAAGAACTGCTATGGTTTCTAAACCGTGTTTTAGATACGTGTGACTATGAAAGGTATGAACCCTTCTGCACACCTCCCTAATTATTATCGACATCACTATAAGCAGTGTAGTATTTGATAGAAAACACTACTTAGTTGTTTAGTGCACTATTTTCTGACTCTACAATCCATTACGAAGAGATACAAACCACCTGCTACAATCCAATCCATCTTAGTCGTTAGCACTGTCGCCTTGCACCTCCAGGATCCGGGTTCGATTCCCAATTCCATGTCTGTGTGCATAGAGTTTGCCCGTTCTCCCCGTGCTTGGTGGGTTCTCCGGCTTCCTCTCACAGTCCAAAGACATGCAGATTGGTGTTCCCAAATTGCCCATAGTGTGTGAATGCGCGTGTGAATGTGGATCAGAGGTCCTACTACACAAATACAATGGTGATGACCATTATCCTCCACAGTCCCTTGTTGGACTGCAGATGTTCCTGGATGGATGGACGGATGGATGACTATATATTTGTTTTGTTTGTTTGGTTTTATTTTATTCATTTATTGTTTTCCAGCATACTCCTGCACCACAATACAACATCCCAAATTTTGGTCCTTTCATTTTGTACGCTCTAGAGTCAGGACTAAATTTGGGAAAGTGAGGGAAATCCTTTTAGGATTCACTTTTTTGGATTTAGTTTCTGATATCATGGATCTTAATCTGATATTGACATCCGTTGATGTGGATGCAGGCCTTGATTGTACTATGCATCAGGTGCGATTACGGATAACATTATTTGTCTAAACAAATGGACTGGATGAGATCAAATGTGATCCAATTTGTTACGATCCGTTTAGGGTTAGGATCTTCTCGTTTATACTACAGAACCCCTGCATTAGATGGGTTCAAGACAGGCTGGAAGGAATTTACATTGAACATAATCATAAAGCACTACATTTTCGAGAGTAGAAATTCAGATTAGGGTATAGATTTTCTGCTGTTGATATTTTAAAAATCTTTCAGTAGTTCTTGTCAGTACTGATACAAAAAATTCTTAAGTTATGGCTGCGAGCAGCTGTTGACCTTTTCATATTTCTGTTGTCATTTTGTTTCCATAAATTCTCCAGAAATCATGTCTCTTGACCACTTGGCTTGTACAGGCAAGGCACAAGTATTTATATATTGACATATTATAACTGAATTATAGTATGTACTGTATGTGTGAGTATTATGCACTGTATCTATTAAGAAAATATTTGCTGTTAAGATCGTCCAATCAGGACTGTGCCTCAGCTGTGCAAGTTCACCACAAACTGACTGCTCATTGTGTCCCAACACTTGGCCTCTTGTTTAAGGAGCTCGCCAGGGAAAAGACACAATAACAGGATCACTTTATTTAGTTTAAACAATGGAGCTTTTTACTCCCATCGCTCCTTGCTGTGCGATATCACAACTGACCACCAGAACGTGCCGGTTGCTATTCTGAGATTAGATTTGCCCATTGTTACACAATTTACAGAGCTTGTATTATGCTTTTCATTTCATCTGAAATCGGAATCGTGATAAAGTAATCCTAATCAAGGGATCAGAACTTGCGAATCGTCATACGTGAATCCTCATGCAGGAAATAAAAAAGCTCAGGAAATTTATTGCAAAAAATGTAATGCTAGAAACAGAAGATCAGGAATCGAAGAGATGTAATACTAGAGATCTTAATGCAAGAATAGAGGGTTAAAGGTCTGGGTTAATCTAATAAGAAGGTTGGTTGTTCAAGACCTAGCTCCACAAAGCTGCTATATATTATGGATGACCCTGTACTCTTGACTGCAACTTTCTGACAAGCAAGAACTTGTAAAGAGTTTGTGCTTTAATGTTACACCGGACAACCCTAACATTAAAACCCAAAACATTAAGCCCAATATTGTGTAGGTTCCCCTCGTGCCAGCAGGGCAGCTCTGCGGGACCTCTGGGGATGTGCTGTGGTTGTCTGGCACTGGGTAGATAGCAGTGGATTCTTTGCGTGCCTTGGATTTTGGGGTTGGGCCTTCATGGATCGGACTTGTTTGCCCGGTGCGTTCCAAGGGTGCTTGGTCAGATTGAGATCTGGAGAATTTGGAGGCTGGGTCAACAGCTTTTAACTCTTCCGCTGTGATGCAATGAGCGTTCTCACCTTACCGTTCTTTCGCGGACAGCAACTTTTTGTGCTAAACTGGCTTTTCTGTGCCACACAGGCATATATAAGCCTTGGATGCCCATGATAACTGTCACCAGTGTACTGGTTTATAATTTAATAAACCTGACCATGTTTTTCAATTCACTTTACGGTCGTGATGCTGCTATATAAATCGATTAAGATATTACAAATCAAAACACAATTATCAACACGAAAAGGCCTTTGCATTTTAGACAGGAATTTTAATAATAATAATAATAATGTTTTATTATTATTTACAACAATAATAATTTAAAAAAAATTTATAAGCACCTTTCAAACATCCAAGGACTATTTATTTTAAACGTAAAAGGTAGAACACTTAAAATAGCAATTAATAAAAGAATTATAAATAAAATCAGGTTCGATTCCCGGGTGATGCTGTAACCTCTCACAGCCGGAGGTCTAGATTGGCCGAGCTCTCTCAGAGGGGCGGGATGAGAGGTACTCCCACATTAATCACGGCTCTACAGCCAATCAGGGACGTCTGTGAGCTCACGCAAGCGGAAGGAGCGGATAGCGCTGTCCTCCGAGTGTGTTACGCCGCTCCCAACGGTGCGTGAGTGAGCAGTTCGAAAAGATGCGGTTGGCTGGCTTCACGTGGTTCGGAGGAAACACGGGATAATCTTCGGCCCTCCCTACTGAACGGTAGTAGTAGGCTTAATGTGGGAGCCCCCTAGTCACGGGGAGGAATTGGACACTACTAAATTAGGGAGAAAATCGGGAAAAAAATCCAAATAAAATTATATATATTAAAAAAAAAACAAGGTCAATCAATGTATACAGCTATAACTACTGTATATAACTACTGTAGAGAAATGAGAAATGTTTAAAAAAAAATGCTATATTGAAAAAATAAAACTAAAAAAATAACACTGCTTAAAATATAGTCTCGGGTACAATTTCGTAGTTTTATAAGTGAAGCAGCTGCTTAGGTTTACTGAACAACCTGTAGAAGTTTGGTCCAGAGCCTTGGGGCCACTATGGAGAACGCTCTAGCACCCAGTGTGCCAAGATGAAGTTGATGAATGAAGATGCGTTATACCAACATGGTATAAAGAGTAATTTTTGGATTCAAATCTTGGGTTGTCTCTGGGTCGCATCACTGTTCGAAATGTGTCAGATGTGTTATTACTTTTTTCTGTCAACACTTAAAGCAAAGTACATGATCAGTCATTAATCATTTCTCATGTTATTTGAGACAGAGATGGCGTTTGATCGGCTAACCTCAACGGCTGTGGAGCTATATGACGAGTGCATGAAGTATGCAGGTAAAATAACTATCAAATCATTGAACAATGTTCCGTAAGCAAAATATTACATAAATATTCTGCTCATCCTACGTGCTTGAGTGATTTGTCCACCGTTGGTGCTGTATTGAGATCTAATAAATTTTGCCTGATTTAGACCCCAGGACTAAAGACTGGCTACTGATGTCCTCTCCGCTGCCGCAGACCATCATCATTTGTGCCTATATCTATTTTGTGATCTCACTGGGGCCCCGGCTGATGGAAAACAAGAAATCCTTCGATCTGAAGAAGGTGCTTGTAGTCTACAACTTCAGCGTCGTGGCTCTCTCTGTGTATATGTGTTACGAGGTCAGTGGTCTGAATGTCATATATCAGTTCCAGGTTTTCTGCCAAGCATGGATTTAGGTCAAATATGATGTCTATCTTGTTTTGTCTCTTTAGCTTAACTTATCAGAGCCCCCCAACTTTTTTCCCCCAACTTAAATGATTAAAATAATTAACTGAATGAAGAACTATTTAAATGAAGAAAGTAGATGGGTTTCCCATCACTAATTCAGATTGCCGAATGTAAACCTGATGTGTTCGTAATCACTAACATATCATTAATAAACATGTTGCACTAGATTCCTTTGTTTTCACATCATCCATCAGGTACATTTTATGCAAATCAGGATTGACTAAAGCTCACGCCTAAAAGAGTGCATAGTAAAAATGAAAGTTCCCGCCACACCACACCTAGTGTTCGGTTTGTTTTTGTGTGTGTGTGTGTGTGTGTGTGTGTGGAGGTATTTGTGTGTGTGTGTGGAGGTATTTGTGTGTGTGTGTGTGGAGGTATTTGTGTGTGTGTGTGTGGAGGTATTTGTGTGTGTGTGTGGAGGTATTTGTGTGCCAAAGGTAAAAAATGTTATCCTGTGACTTTTGTTTCTGTGGCATTTTGGTCAAACCACGAGCATCCAGGTGAAAAACGGTACTCCCAGAATATCTTCTTTTTTTTTTTTCTTTTTTTTTTCCCTCTCTCTCGCCATTCACAGAATTCAATTTTCACAGTTTGTATACACTTCCACAAATTCAGATTTTATTTTTTCATATACACAACCATGCACAGTATGGTATGCAGTGAAATGCTTATATGAAAGTCCGTAATCTAAAAATATAAATATTTGACTACAAATTAAACTGAAGAAAGATTTTGAAAATAATAATTAAGCTGGAAATTAAGTTACAAAGTCAAATTAAACTAGAAATAGAAATTACGTGAGAAGCTCCGTCATCCGTGAGAAACTCCGCTGCTTCTTTGCATGGAGACGAGTCAGTTGAGGTGGTTTGGGCATCTGGTAAGGATGCCACCAGGACGCCTTCCTAGGGAGGTTTTCTTGGCACATTCAGCTGCAAGGAGGCCATGGGGCAGACCGAGGACTAGGTGGAGAGATTAAATCTACACACTGGCCTGGGAACACCTCAGTATCCCCCAGTCAGAGTGTGTTGAGGTGGCCAGGGAAAGAGAAGTTTGTGGTTCCCTGCTGGAACTGCTACCCCCGCGACCCGACTTCGGATAAGCGGTTAAACATGAATAGAGGGAAGGATATAAATTATACATGAAAAAGATTTACAAAATGAATTTGTAAACTGTGAGGTATAAAAATACAGAAGTGTAAGGGTATGACGGCAGCAGTATGATTTGATTTTTTTGTATTACTGTTTTCTTTTTAAAATCTCCTAATTTACATAAATGATCATTAGGTATATGAATTAATATAAGTAAAATTGCACTGTGCATTAAATTGCATAGTACAAAAAATTAATGAATTTAATTCAGAATTATTTTGTTTTATTCTGAATGTAAGGATATCCCCAGAATATCAAAATATTATTATCTCGTGGATTTGTTCAAACGCATTACATAGTTTCGTACATAAAACTCCTTAAAAGTCAGTAGTCAATTTGAGGTTCGATTATAGAAAGAAAACAGTTTGTGTCGGAATCAATCCAACTGGAGAAAGTGATCCAAACATGAAATTTGTTTTGGTCTGCGGCATCTGTCTGTCTATTTGTTTTTGTTTGTAGCTGTGAGCTGATTTAATGACCTGTGAGATGTCATATGTTCTGAAAAGGCGCAGGAAAAAACGAGATTTCAGGGCACATTTAACTTTTTTTTTTTTTTTTGCATTTTTTATTGATGTATTTATATTTAGACGCTATGCAGTGCAGTACACAGGAAACAGAATTAAACAGTTCTTCTCAGTGAGTCTTCTACTCCTAGTCGTTCGTTCTTTTGTCACGTGACTCCCATAGACGCTATGCAGCGCAATAGATTCAAAAGAACGAACGACTCGGACCAGAAGATATGAGAGGTGAGCTACTCATTCTGTTTATCACAATATATCCTTAGCTGCATTGTAATATTTTCATTACTGGAACTATAGCCAAACTTTGTGTATGTAGATGTGTTGGGGGTCTGTTTATTGAAAATTTAACATTTTATTTTATTTCTGATCAAAAGAATAAAATGAACTAAATGACTCAAAAAAATTTATCATTTTGATAAACGAGATTCAAAGAACCGAGTCACTAAAAGGATTCAAGCTTCCCATCACTAATTTATAACCAATGGGTCATAAAAGCTACTCATAAAACCTTTTCAGTCACACACAACCACCTGTTACTTTTCCCCCTTTTTTGGTTCCTTTGATTATGTTCGGTGTGATGTGAAACCAAATACCAAATGAAAAAAGTATTAAATTCACTGAACTAAGCAGGCAGATTAATGGTGTGAAATGGTAAGTGGTTAGCAGTCTTCGCCGCTCACCTCTAGGTTTGGTGGGGTTTTAATCTCACCTCCTGCCTGTGTTGTTCCCGTGCTTGTTGGGTTTTCCAGATCTATTGTAGACTGACTTTAGTTTCCAAATTGCTCATTATATGAGTAGCTGTGGGCTTTTCAGCATCCAGTCCAGTGTGTACCCTTCCTTGTGACCTTAGTTCCCTGGGATAGACTCTAGGCCACCTATGTACTTGCAAGGGATAAGTTGATGATGAAACATATGAAAAATATAAAAATTGGGAGCAAAGTTCCATTAAAATGTTTCTAAACAGATGAACTCAAGCAGATTAAAAAGTTCAAGCTGCAATTTTCCCCATCTTTTGGGCTGTATGTAACAAAGAGTGTGTGTTTTTAGTTTGTGATGTCTGGCTGGGGCACTGGTTACTCGTTTGGTTGTGATCTGGTGGATTACTCGCACTCTCCACAGGCTATGAGGGTAAGTACACCTGTTACAGCGGAACTGAAAGGCATGTATTAATATTGTTGTTATTATCATTATTATTAGTAGTAGTAGGAGTATTACTGGATTATAAAGATCTGACGGACATGGTGTTACAAACCCCTAACCCCACTGTCCTTGTCCTCTAGATGGCTCACACATGCTGGCTGTACTACTTTTCCAAATTTATCGAATTGTTAGACACAGTAAGTAAGCTACAAAATGTACACTTATATTTTACATTGGCACATTAAGTAATGCTGCAATCTGTCTGTCTGTGTTTTTTTCCGTCTTCTTTTTAATTAGTGGTTTAATTATGTCCTTTTCGGCCAGGTGTTCTTTGTGCTGAGGAAAAAGAATAACCAGATCAGTTTCCTGCATGTCTTCCATCACTCTATAATGCCGTTCACATGGTGGTTCGGTGTCAGGTTTTCTGCAGGTACACACTCTTCTTCTGTATTACTGACCATGAACACGAGGGTTTACACTGCTGCGCTTTTGTCAGGCAGTACTATCTGAGGCCCCATTTTTTTTAATATATAAAATGAAGCATCATAATTTATGACTTTTTTTTTTTTTTTTTTTGGTAACTTGAGCCCACTTTCTCCTACAAATTATGTAACAGGAGAAAGTGCTATGTCACTAATGCTACGAGAGGAAGAAAACCTGCAAATGACATGTTTAAACTGTTTTAAATCATATTCGTGAGACCTCTGCATAATGTTGAACATAGTTGCTGAGTGAGAACTTTTATCCTTCCTACATCTGTAGTGTCTTCGATACAGTCGCAGTTAGTTTCCTCATTCCTCCTTGGTGTATCTGTAAGATCAAGCAACTGTCTGCTTGCAGTATGTGTAAAGGTCAGTTTGTTGTGCGGTTAAGCAATCCTAAATACATATCTTTTATAATCAGTAACTGCCTAAAACTAATGATCGCATTTGCCCACACAGAAACTTAAACCTAAAATGGAAGAATTGGAATTTAGTGAGAATATGTAATATGTAAATGTGAATCCAGAGGCTATTAGATATTGACCAGCTTGGAGGTGCATTTGTCCATAAGAGGTGGTACGACACAAGGGGATTTAAGGACAGATGAAACACATCCAGGAGCCATGTAAAGAAAATTTATTTAGCTATTCAGACCAACACTAACCATAACAAAAGAAATTTCAGTCACTCTTGGTAGTTTTCTGTATCGCATGCTTTCAGATTTATTTAATGACGATCTAAATAAGAAGAGTGCACATAACTACCTGCTAGTAAGGTTGAAAAACTCGCTTTTCTCGCTTATTATGCCGTTAAGCAGCTTTATAAAAGACAGAGCGGATAATAGCTGTCTTTATTGCAGCAAAGCCCAGATTCACCCCTCACTGGTTTTACTTTAAGCTCATTTTTAGATCAGATCTTTATTGACTTAAGAATGCATTC
This sequence comes from Clarias pachynema, assembly GCA_030014365.1. NCBI lineage: Eukaryota > Metazoa > Chordata > Actinopteri > Siluriformes > Clariidae > Clarias > Clarias pachynema. Next base: position 8,135,383 of record JAQMYL010000039.1, on the reverse strand, counting down.
CTTTTATTAACTCGTTGTTGCAGCGGCTGCATAAATTAAGGTGTGTTTCATGTAAATTAGATGTCTGAGAATAAATTTTGTATGCATATGACATGGAAATCAAGGCGGCAGCAGGAAGCTGATTTATCAAATGCACTAAAATCACGACTCGTTCTTGAACTTTCTTGAAATGGACACAGATTGGTTCATGCGTCAATCCGTGCGCTTAAATCCACTCTTGTTTCTACTTCACATTGATGAATGATTCTGTAAATAGTACTGGCATTTAAAAAAAGAAAATAATAATAATAAAGATTTTAAGGGCCATGTGTTGGAAGATTAAACCTGCAGGGTTTTGTTTTCGTTGAACCTGAGGGCTTGACTACTAATCAGGCACAGTATCACTCCCATCCCCGATGCAGGAAGAAAAATGCTGTCATTCTGGAATGACATAAATACTTTAGTATCTCAAAGACCATCTGTAAGATGCCATTTTGTTTCCTAGCGCACAATAAGGTTTTGAAAGTGATCCAAAAAAGCAAAGAAGAAAGTGGGCGGGGCATTGCATACTCTCTCTGTCACCTGTCAATCACAGCAACAGCCAATCATGTCCATCTGTGAGGTCATGTACTATATGTGGAAGACAGCGGACAATGCTGTCCTCTGAATATGTTAAGCTGCTCTATGATGCATCATGAGCAGCAACAGTTGGAAAGGATTGACTTGACTTCTTTCTGAGATCGGACATTAATATTGACAGGGAGGAAAAATAGTTTTAAAAAATGTTGTCCCATGTTATTATAAAAGAACTAATAATTACAAACCATTGTATCTAAGAAACAACATTCTTGCTCAGAACCCTTGTCTTGTCTTCCAGGTGGCCTGGGAACATTCCATGCCCCTCTGAACTGTATAGTCCATGTCATAATGTACACGTACTATGGCCTGTCAGCACTGGGACCTACTTATGAGAAATACCTCTGGTGGAAGAAGCACCTGACGTCTATACAGCTAGTAAGTGTCGTGTTTTAAACACTGGTCGATCTGTATTAAAACCGGGTAAATACTTAAATTCTCTGAAACCTGAATCCGTTCTGTGTGCACAGATACAGTTCGTGCTCATCACCGTCCACATCAGTCAGTATTACTTCATGAAGGATTGCCCTTATCCGTTCCCCATCTTTATCTACATCATCACCCTCTACGGCGTAGTCTTTCTCCTTCTATTCCTCAACTTCTGGTATCACGCATACACCAAGGGCAAGAGGCTTCCCAAAAGTGTCCAGAACAACAACGGCATCTCGCACAGCAAACAGGATTAAACGCATAAAGGAACTTTGGAAATGACAATCTGACTTGAGCGGAGTGCTGTTTACTGGCCTACTGTAAACTTTTATAATAGAAATATTTATATTTGGGAGAAATCTATTGCACAAATAGTAATATACTAATTTCTGCAAATCTAAAATTTTGTTTAAAAAAAAAAAAAAGTCAAAGAGGAGAATCTAATGTTAAATGAAGCTAAAAGATATAATTAAGATCGCTTTTTAGCACCATAATTATACTGCTGTTTCTTGAGCACGTTGTGAACGCTCATGTCGGTTATCTACACCAGAAACCACACTGGATAAATTTTCTGGATTGCTGAAGCCACAGCTCTGACTGACAAGTCTCACCTTTTCCTTTTTCTTATACATGTTAAATACTGTGCGTAGTTACTCATTTATTAGATACAAATCCAAATTAACTCAGTGTTAAAAGTTGTAGCTTTGCATTTAGCTGTTCTGAACGTTCCAACACTGTTCCAGTTCCATAATAATAACAAGAGCAGGAGATTGAAGTCTGGACCAGACAGCAGGATTTGTGAGATTCTGCTAATTCATAATACATTTCCCTAGACAGGTATTAAAGAAGCCCCAGTGCCTTAACTACTTTTTTCTCTCCTGCGTTCCCTGGCCTTTCTCACAGCTCTAGAAAACATGCTGATATACAATATACATATATACAGTACAATATATGTCTTGGAGACGGACTTGAATTTGAATGTCCCTGAAGGAGCCAGCGCTTTTATCCTGACGTCTGAGTAACCACTGATCTTGGGCCAGATCCTGTCTGACCATTGATATGGATAGGAAGGCAGAAAGGCTTTGTAAAGGATCGAAACAATTATTCTGAGAAGTGCAAATATGGTTTCAGATAAAAGTGCACTATTGGTGATTTGGGACACGACCAACACGACATCAGCATGTCTACTAATACAGTTGAGGAGGAAGGCAGCTTAAGTGCTCGTTTTATTTTAGTACTGTCATGATTGTCCTTGTTTAGGACAGGAGTCAACTTTCTGATTTTTATACACGTGAACTTGGTTATGTGAAATCTAATATGTGAACAAAATGTTTTAAAGTGTATATTTATAAAGAAATAAATACTTTTCGCTGGAAAGTTGATGTTTGAGTAGTAGTGTTTTAAAAAAAAAAAAAATTTTATACTGTTGAAGGTTAACTTGATGTTAGAGCGCCCCCATGTGGAGTGCTGTATTGTTGCAAGTGTAAATAATTCAAGTGCATGCAATGAATGTAGCTGGGTTTTGGTTTTAATGGAAATATGATGAACAGTCAAGTTGTTTTATTTTTTTTTTAGTTCTGCTTTTATGATGCATAACAGCTAGTTATTGGAAAAGGTCATGATTTTACATTTCTGATTCATGAAAGGCAAGCTTTGCTATACTTTGCTAAATTCATGCAACAGTTCAGACTGAGAACCATGAGGTAGTTTTAAAAAATAACCTTTTCGTAATATGCTACTTGGTCACTTTAATAGGAATACCTATACACCTGCTTTTTTATGCCATTATCCAATCAGCCAATTTTGTGGTAGCAGCACAGTGCATGGAATGATGCAGATACCAGTTACATCGCATATCAGCAATGGGGGAAAATATGATCTCTTGTAATATGTGACTTTATCTGTAGCATGACTGTTGGCTGCAAATGGGCTGACTAGAGTATTTCATAAGTTTCTGTTCTTGTGGTCTTCTCAAACCTAGAATTCTTTGGAGTTTACACAGAATGTTGCAGAAAACAAAAAACATCCTGTGAACAGTGGGTCTGCAGCTTGGAATATCTTGATAATAGAGATCAAAGGAGAATGTCCAGACTGGCTTGAGCTGACAGGAAGTCTAGTAACTCAATCAGTCTTTGCAGTTGGGTTGATCAGAAAAGCATCTCAGCATGCACAGAACGAGGAACATTTGGATTTGCTAGGTCGACATTAGACCACATCAAGGATCTACTCCTGTAGGCCAAGAACAGGAAACTAATGCGATGAGGACTACTTTTATTTCTCTGCATAATCCCTTGCAGCAATGCACTTATAACAGCATTTCACTAGTGCTCGGACACCATCGAGGTAGAAAGTTTTCTCAGCATGCCGGAGCCATGATCAGATTTGACTGCTTTTACGTCTGAAACACTGGCCTCTCAGGAACTCCTTTAATGGCCCAAGCATGAGGAAATGGCTTGGAATAAGGCTGGGATTGTACAGTACAGGAGGTTGTGGCAATAACTTCCAGCTGTGCAAGTTGTGTTCATGAATGATATGTGACATGTTCATGAATGGTATATTCCCACAGACAGACGCTTCTTTTCCACGAGTCAGCAACAAGTTATCCATCAATTTTTGGCCAAAACAGATGTATGGTCTATTGGTAACTGGTAAGTGACATTTTCGCCACAATGCACCCTTAAAACATGAGGCAAAAAAAACATAATTTTCAACAGATAACTTGTGAATATTTCTCTAATTGTAGTCTCAGTGCCCTTATTTAAAAGAAACAAAAATGCTCACATTGTCCATAAAAAAGATCAGTAAATTATTTCACATGTCTATCCATATTCAAAGTCTTAATCTGACAAATCTTTTGAGATGTGATGCTGCAGTGCAAAGTAAATGTTTTAGTGTTACAGCTGTGCAAACAGTGAGGCGACTCTGGTGGTGTATAGTATAATTTAGAGGCATCACTTGTACTTTACTGTTACAAGGAATCATGTATTCACCTCACAGCACATTTCTTCTATGGTTTAAAGTGCAAATGTGGTCTGAAACTGGAAATAGGTTTTGGGCCCGTGTTAAATAATGTGTGAAGAAGCAGGTCACAAGAAAGGTCACATCAATGCTTAAGGCTGCTTTCACCATTAGGTTTTAGAAAAATCACAGTCTATAGTACATAACAGGCTGATATATAAATGATGTACATTTATAAATAAAATATTGTCAAAAATATTGCCCTCACCTGTTTATTGTAGTAATAAAGATGAAATGGTGATCAGTTTAGCTCTGTAATCAAAACCTGCTGGATCCGGCTGGTCAAAAAGACGTCTGCAGTATTCTGGTGTCACTCGCTCAATCCACGCCTGCTTGATCGCTTCATGTACAGAGGATGGTTTCTTGGCTGATATTGCCTTTTTCACCATCGTCCAACAGTTTTCTATTGGGTTTCAGTCTGGAGATGATCCCAGGCCATGGCTCCAGAAACCGAATATCATTGTCACATAGCCAGTTTTTTAAAACCAGTTTTTCAGTTAATTAGCAAAAATCTTTATACAAATAAGTGACAACTAATTAGTGAAATCACCTGTTTGGTGCCCAGGGAGAACTAGAATACATGGTATATGTTGTTTTAATGACTTTTTTGACACCACTGTATGTAGCCACAGTTAAACTAACTGAAACCTAGAATAAGACTAGGTTTAGAATTCAATATATAATTATTTTCCCCTTCCTTTGTACTGTATTTATACACTGTGTATAAACTGTATATGTACTGTGTATAAATCATTTATTTTTAAATCTATTTTTCTCTTTTTGTCTTTATACATGGAACTGTCACTACTTTATGTTTGCACATTGTTCTTTGCTGCGTAACGTTGACATTTCCCCACTGTGGGACGAATAAAGGTACTGTGTAATCTTATCTTATCTTATCTTATCTCATCTCATCTTGTATGGTCACAAAATACAAATTTTTTTTTTCACCAATAGATGACTCGTCACTTAATTTTCCACTCAATTATTGTTATTAAGTGATTTAGTGAGATTTTTTATTTAAAAATCTCACTAAATCACTTAATGCTTTTTATTTATATATATATATATATATATATACAGTATGAGGTGGAAAGAGTAATAAAATTTTGTACTCAAGTAAAAGTACTGTTACTTCAGTGACCTT
>JAQMYL010000039.1:8118422-8128422 GCA_030014365.1 Clarias pachynema | reverse complement strand
CACTCCTCACGTTAGGCTTAGGTGTTTAAGGGTGAAGAAATGGACGGTACTGATTGTATGAGCTATCAAAGCTAAAACCCTCGCTTTTAAATAGATACTCTAAAGACATCAATATAGTGTTTTATTGTTGTTTGGCATCCATATCAGATTAAACAGGGTTAAGTATTTTGGATAGCATGACTAATAGCCATAAGCAGCCATAAAAAAAAACTCAACTATTAAGCTCAGTGAACAATAATTAATGAAACAAAGTCAGGATTTGTTTTGGCAACGCTTTAGTGTCAGATACAATTTGTGCAGTTTTATAAGGAAATTAGCTACCTAGTTTTTTTTTTTCTCAGCATCTTGCAGAACCATCCACAGTCCTTCTGAGCACTTTGACTGTTTTGTGCATGCAAAACCCAGCCACTTTCTTTTTTTTTTTTTTTTTGGTCTAAAAAGTGGTCTCTTATATAAGTGCTCTCTTTCTTTTCTGGCATACAAATATTTTTCTATAACCTTCTGTGGTGGAACACTGATGTTGAGAAAGTCATAAAATAAAAAAGAATAACAAAGTTTGTACTGAAAAACAAAGCGTGCGGAAAACTTTTGCACAGTACTGTAGTTTTGCTGATAGAATGTGAGGGGAAAAAATTATTTTTTATTTCAATAGTACAAGGTTTTTTTTTTTTATTATTCTAAAAAAAATAGGTTTAAAGGGTTTTTGGTTCGTCCATCTACAGTAGACCAGGGATGTCAAAATCATTTTAGGCAATGAGCCACGTCACACTTGGACCAATGTCAAGTCTGCTGGACCAAAAATATCAACAAAATGATTATAAATAAATCCATTGTTAATTGCCTGATTATACACCAGAGACTGCCTTCAATCAGTTCCACAGGAAAGAGACGAGGTAACAGGGCAAAGTCTTTAGCTTAAGAATTATATAATCATCAGCACATTTTATTTTTAATTGATTTTATTAACCCTGAGTTTATTACCACTAATTTGCCCCATACTGAAATATTAGGACTCTAGACTTTACTAGGGCAAACCTTATCAATTTCAACCAAACCAACAGAATGCTTTCTTAGAACACTTACACATCCTCAACAGCCTTGATTTGCTAACCGTGTGGACCTGACGATTGCTCGGTCATGGACTGGCAATACTCAAAATAGGAAATGACCACAGGTTGTAAAATCTCAGTCCTTTTTTTTGATCTGCCCTTGAGCGAGGCATAAATCCACAATCTGCTCCAGTGGTGCTACAACCTAGAAAAAATAAGGTTGCATCGATACTGCTGCCACATCATAACTCTGTCTCTGCTATTCCTCATGTCGACAGTAGGAGAACCAAATGTATTACTGTGAGATCAGTGTTATAAGGCCGCTAGAACAATTCCTGCTGCATGTTCTTCCATCCTGCTGCTTGGACAGTTTTTATATTTAATCTAATAGTGTAGAATCCAGAGTGTAAAATATATATATATTGTTCAGTTGTACAGTCCTGTGTATTATATCAGTGTCACATGCTGTCATGTATTTATTCAATGCTACTGTATTGTGTTTGTTACACTACGGTAATGGAGAAATATTAGTGCTGTCAATCTTTCAAAAAAATTTCATCTAGTTAATCAGTCATGGACTGTGATTAATCGGGAATAGTCACAATTTGAAAATATTCTGATTTACTTGTATTATAAACATGCAATGTTGGAATAAGGAAATGCATGACAAACTGATTAGAGGAAACAGATTATTAGAGGAAACAAATGTTAAATCAAAATCTCTTGAATGGTAAACTTCTTGCAGCAGTCATATTGTGAGCCTCATTTGCTCCTATAGTGGTGATTATCTCTTCAATTTGGCAAAATGTCTTTCTTCTGTTATTAACACGGCCAGAGTGAATGAGTGCAGTTGTCATTTGTCATTGATTAAATGTGCTGTTACATAGAGGTTGTTATGGTTACTTACTGATGTCCAGTGGTCAGTGCAATAAAAGGAGCTTCTGCCAACTGACTCATTGTCATAGTCTATTTTAATGCTTTACATTTAATTTATTTTGTTTTTAAATAGCTCCCCTTGAAGGTAGCTCGAGCTTTGGTTTTATCCAAACCTTCATCCAGAAACTTTCCCTTCAGTACACCCGGTGATGTTTCCTCAGTCATCTTATTATGAATAACCCTGCTGCAATTATGGGAAGCCAATGTGGTCAATCTTGATCATGTGATTAATTTGCATTTTAAAAATAGTAGCGCGTTACAATTTTTGGATTAATCACATGTTAACATGTTCATATTAACAGCCTTAATATAAAATTCAAGTGGATTTTGTCAGCTATAAAATTATGATCACCCACCTAATATTTTGCCACCCAATCAATAATGACCTGTGTGTTCTGATACCTTTCTTTTAGAACCGGCATTAACTCTTCCCTCAATTTGAGCTACAGTAGCTCTATTGGATCAGGTTATACAGACCAGCTTTCGTTCCCCATGTGAATCAATGAGCCTTGACGTCCATGAGCCTGTCGCCGGTTCACCGATTTTCCTCCCTTGGATGACTTTTGGTACGACCCGACCACTGTAGACCAGGAACATCCCACAAGAGGGGCAGTTTTGAAGTTGCCCTAACCCCGTCCTCTAGCCATCACAGTTTGGCATAGCTACAGTTATAATATCTTATTACAGTTGCACCTGGAAGTGGGTGGCATATATTAGGCAGAAAATTCACAGTTTTTCTTCCTGAAATTGTATTGAATGTGTTGGAAGCAGAAGAAATGGACAAGCATAAGGACTTCAGAGACCTTGACAAGGATCAAGGTCAATTCAAATTGATGAAAAGGTTATTTCTGGTTCTGGTGGAAAGCTGTCAGAACATATGAGCTCATTACTATTTTGATGGAAAAAGGGGGGGACCTACTCAATATTAGGCGAGTGGTCATAATGTTATAGCTGATCTGTGTATGTTTCCAACTTAATTAATGACAAGAATTATTATTAGATGAGTTTAAGGATTCCTTTCATTCTTTCAGGCAAGCGAATCTCGATAAAACATTTCAGTGGGACTATAAAACAAATAACGATTCCTCAATGTTTTATTTATCAGTACAAGTTCAAGGAATTACCCAGAGCAAATATTTTAGCCCCCAGGCTCTCATTAGCGTATGTGCTTTTTAGCGCAGCTGTCAGTAAGGCTCATGAGACGGGCTGTGGGAAAGAGAACAATGAGATATCTTTACTGATCTCTAAGGTTAACTGAGTGACGCAGAATAAGCTGACGCTTTGCCGTCACAGCCATCGGCTTTGAGGATTAAGTCACAAAAGCAAATATTCTGCTCTTTAATCAGAGCTGTTTAAACAGAGCCCTTACACAGCATGAGAGCATAGAGACGGATTCCTTGAATAGGACAGTGACGTGAAATTTCCCCCTGTGCAGTGATGTGTTCATTAACCTAGTCATCCTACTAATCATCAGCAGAGCTCGTGAGTCGTGGCTGTGGCTCGGGCTGTGCTGGTGTCCTGCTGTGATGCTGCGGTAGCCTTTGCTCTGGCTCCAGCCTCATCCTGAGGAACTCTGTGGGAGGAGGAGGGGCTTGGAGGGCAGTGGAGCAGCATGATTGGCTGCAACACTGGGAACTCTGTTATAGGTTCCATCCTTAAACCACAAAGCACTGAGTCTCCCTAGCACAGGAAGCACTAGGGGACACTTTTCTCTGCCTCTTCAGGGTGGACTGTATCGCAGTGACAGCACAGCTGAATCCCTGAGGGAGGGGGCTGAACTCTTCTGTCACATTCTGCCTTGCTTTCTAAGGAACGACGGTAAGTATTTTTTTAAAAATCATTTTGTCTTCTGCTATCCTGGAATCGGTGCAGACGATGGGACAGGGAATAGAAGTCAAAAGAAAGAAATATTTTGACAATGACTTTATACAGTATGTGAAGTATCCTGTTTCTGTATTTGAATATGCAGTAAGGTGTATCAGCATGTGTATAGAGGAGTGTGTGTGGGTGGATGTGTCAGATGTTAATAGTCCAGATCAGCATGAGGCAGGTGCAAGGTGACTTTTCGGAGCCCAGCCTCCTTCGAAAACTTGTGACTGCATTGCAAAAAAAAACAAGTGACACTTTTTTGTTTAGGATGTTCTTTCTCTTGCTATAAATAGCTCATTCCTGTACAGACTGCAGCAGGGATCAGGTATAAAGTCGTAGTGTAGCAAAAAAAAAAAAAAAAGGCATTGGAGTTTATTAGAGGATGTTGTTTAAGGGGGTCTCTTGTATGTGTGTGTGTGTTTGGGGGGAGCATTCTATTCATAGTGATGGAGAAAGGCTGTGGGAACCGCGAACGTCTCATCGTTTGTTGATGTTCTCCGATTTAAGCGAAGCTACAGCACTGTATGTGTAAACTCTGCTGAAGCATGACATCTTCTGGAAAGCACTCACACCAAATGTAGGACTGCATGTTTATTTTAATGCATACTTGTAATTACGATCAGATTAAGTCGACTGAAGTGCTATTGTTGCGCTTATGGTTAGTGGGCGGTGAACAGAACTTGTATACAAACATGGCATTTTATGGTTTGCAGTGAAAAATGTCTTCTACAGTCAAAGCTGTTACATTCAGCAGTTGACATTTAAGTCATGCAGTGCCAAGGTTGTAGGTATAGTTGAGTCATTTCATGCCTTACTCTGTTGTCAGAAAAGTTTTGATCTGTCTATAGGGTGAAACGAAAAGTGGGAGATGCTTTCACGAGACGCTTTAATAAAAACGTTTAAGTAAATAAGTAATCACAGGTGACTACAGTATATAGGTGAAGATACATAGGATTGATATTAAGCTTCCTACTTTACCAATATTCACACTACATTTACATTTCGTTTTTTGAATTTGAATGCTTCAAAGGGACACATGATTATAGTGTCATTTAAGGTTTTGTTTGTTGACCGCAGAATTTCTGAATTTCATGTCGTAACACTTTAGTCTCATTGCCTGTGTGCAACATTCCTGATCTGGCATAGTGATTAGTGACCTACTCCAAACATATAAAAGACTCAACACTGTATGTATGTATGTATGTATGTATGTATGTATGTATGCTCAAACCTAAAGGTAAGATCTGTTCCTTAATGGTGGAAATTGACCATGTGAATGGATTTTTTTGTTGATAGTGAAGTGGGGGCTCTAGTTTGGGTTTAAGTGCCCACCTTTCACCATGTTTTTAGCCACCTATTGTTCTTCAGAACAGTGAAACTCTTGTGTCGTGTTGACCTCTGAGATGCAAATGACGCTTTGTGGTTTGCTTAAATGACGGCGAACTGTTGAGGAAGGGACACAGTCGCCTTTGTTTCCATTGCTTATAGAAACACATCCATAAAATCCTTGTTCCATCTGTTTCCCTTCATTTTCCACACATTGTGCACAGTTAATCAAACATGATCAAAATGGAGAAGTGAGTCAGTGAGCTGACAGAAACGGTATGTCCAGAATCTCTTAATGTCTCTTAATGTTTTTCAGGCAAAAGGGGAAAAAAAAAAAAATGAGGCATCACTGCACTTTTGATGTCATTGCAATGCAATCCAGTTTGTCATACATTGACAATATGAACATTAGTTAATGCTTTTTTTGGCCGAAATTTTAGCAAATGTCCAATCTGGAACTGATGAAATAATACCACGAACATCCCATGGGGTGAGCTATAGACTCGAGTTCATGTGTTTGCAGGTTTCGTCTGTTGCCGCCAGAAAAACAAAAGAGCATAGCGCATCTTGTGCATTGGTTGGTCGGGATATCCTTTAGTGTGATGCAAGCTGACTAAAGGAGAAAGATAATGCTCAACTTCTGTATACATGCAGCTGTTCTATAGCATTACATGAATAGAAAGTTATGGATAAATTATGGTTTCCAGCTTCACATTTCAAAAGATACAGTATATTTTCAAATAGAGGGAACTGACTAAATTGGGCAGTTACCAAAAAAAAAAAAAGGTTGAAATGGTCGATTGTTTTTGATGTTTGTAAAGTAATCCCCTAAAGTCATTGTAATTGCCGTTGGCTGTTTTTGGAACAGCTTTAGCCACTGAAAGCGTCCAGTCTTCACATTCACACCATCCATCCAACATCCCACCCCAAAGATAAACACACTCTCATTTCAAAAATCTCCTGATCTAACGCTACAGTTACAGATGTGTACTTGTTCACGCCAGTTTCAAAAGTCCACATTATTTCAAATTAGCCAGGTGTGAAACTGTATCATAAGTCAGCACCATGATAGCTTTAAAAAAATTTTTATAAACAGCAGCTTTCAATTCAAAAGTATTATTTTAGATCATTTTTAAAGCTAGCATGAATTTAGAAGGTCAGTGCATCTCTCCAGATTAAAATCACATGTTAAATTATGTATATGTTAAATATTTTCACATATATCAAATATTTTCACAAATTAAAAAAATTAAGGCGTTCTTAAGAAGGAAATTCATACTGCGAAATACATTTTCCCATAGGAAATAATGTAAATGCAGTTAATCCGTTCCAGCCACTCAAAAATATTACCAATATTACCAATTTTACTATATAAAACACTATAATCATAATTATAATCATTTTTGCATAGGAATATGTGCAATCATTTTGCAATCAAAACTTTGATAAACAAATTTACAAATTACAAATGATAAATAAATAGACATTAAACCTCACTTAACCTTAATTCATGGTTTCTCTTGTCACCGGCTGCTTTAAAAGCGCAACTGAAAGCGGCTCCCTTTTCTTCTTGCTAACATTCTTAAGGCCCATTGTGTTATGTCTTCAGTAAAGCTGGTACAAAATGCAAAAAAAACAAAACCACAAAAAATTTGCAAACTCGCTTCACTCGACTTTCCACTGACGCAAACGAGTTTGGAATGGCTCCCAGGCGTACGCGCAACTTAGCCGGCCGTCGGTTCGGCTCTGTTCGCTCACTCGTATGCCGAAAATGCTTCAATTGCTGAGACAAATTTCTTCAGTTCTTAAGGTGAAAATTTGTGAGACTTTTAGTCATATGCCGAGGACATGATAGACACTTTCCAATATAATAACTCGCAGCATTTCTGCGGCTTCTCTAACAATTTATGATCATGAAAAGTTGCGTCACTTATCTTTCGCTGAAATAAACTGAAAGACAGAAAGATGGCTGTTCTGACTTTGGCTAAGAATCCACCACTAATACACCACTAATCCCAGCTAAAGAACATAAGTTAGAGTATTGATCAGTGTTACACATGTTTGTTATTACAGAAAGGTTGGAGCTCTTAGCTGGTCTTTTAGCCCGGGGCAAGGTGTAGGTCAAAGTGTTTACTGCAATCTTAAGCTCAGCACCCACACTCCAGCTCTAAATGAAAACGTCAAAATGAAAACAGTCTTAACATTTAAACTGAAACAGGAAAGCGGCAATCAGAAGGATAATTCCTGATGCCTGAGGGCTGGGTGAACAGGTCATCATATGTGCTCTTTTGTTTGATTATTGCATGTGGCCGTTTTCTCTCTCTCTTCTCTTTTGCATGCATTTGACTAAAAACACTACCCTCTCCTGATCCAACATCAATAGACATTCAAGGATTTGTAACTCACTGAAACTCCCCTGAAAGCTATACTGTAAATGCAGCATCTGGAAAAAAAAAAAAAAAAGGGAAACAGATTCTACTTACAGTATGAAGATAATTTGTTTCAAGGACGGACTGCAAAACCGATGGACTGGAGGCCTTTTGCAAAACTCTCCCATGACACATAATGACTTAACCAGCTGGTAATGTGTCAGGGGATACATATTACACTGCTTGTGTAGGGTCTAATTTATCTAGTGTATTGTTTATCTGTGTGCATGTGTGTGTTTATAAAACTTGAAATTAATATGGAATATAATCAACATGGACAATGCTCGATTCTGTTTGGTCAGAAGGTGTTGAGTAATTTTCTATAATAGCAGCTTTGACCACAGCTCCAGCTGCCAGGTTTATATGAATGTGCTCATTCTTAATCATTATTTGTTTAGTAATAACTCATACAGGGAGTTGCATCATGGACTTGTCACAAAAACTGTTGTTTGTCTGCTAACATTTTCCGTAAGGACATATTTATTTAGCATTTTGTAAGGAGTCAGTAGCCCCTTTTCCACCAAAATGAACCAGGCGCTAGTTCATGTCTGGTGCCGGTTCAATAGCGAAAAATCCTAAGAACTGGCTTTGTTTTTCTACGGCCTAGAGAGTCACGTCAGTACGTCACTGTATATGTCCATGTACGTCTCTACTTTCCCAGCAGTGCTAGCAGCTCATTGCATATTGAGTCCAAGGTGGCATTCACAAACTTTAAGTTGATTGTGATAATCCCGCCCCCAGCCCCTGTTGTAATCGCTTCCTTGTTGTGACCCAGCACAGTGTTGGTGCCACCACAGAACCATTTTTTTTGTCTCAGAACCGGTTCTTTGGCTGGTGGAAAACAGAGAACTGGTTTAAAATTAGGCACCGCCAGAACGGCCTTGTTGGAAAAGACCTGGTGTCAGAGTCAGTTCTTTGTAAATCTGTCCCTTTCAGATTCCAGACATGGGTATTCAAATTAGAGAATGAATATAAATAAATGTACAACGTCAGAGTCTTTGTAATACTTAATAAATTATGTAATCTTCACGGATTGCTGTGTTAGTATAAGAGGAAATAAACATGCATGCTGTTTTTTGATAAATCATCAAAAACAAGACCTGCTTGATATCAGGACACATCACATCATGCTGTTATTGATTATTTTCCTAGAAAACTATCCCATTATTATTTACTTAATAGACAAACTACAGTGAAGTGAAAAATAAAGGGTAGGAATGGCTCTGGGTTACTGCTCAGAAAGTCACAGGGCAACTCACAAGCATCATCACTTCTAAGCTGTTGTTAATGCTTGAGCAAAGCATTAACCCTCTCTGCTCCAGGGGCATCATATCATGGTTGGCCCTGCACTCTGATCCCATCTTCCTAACAAGCAGGGCAATGCGAAGAAAAGAATTTCACTGTGGTCAATACATAAGCTGCAAATATAGGCTCCTTGTAAATGTGCCGGCAGATAAATAAATGCTTGGCCTATGCAGAGTTATTTTTGTTTCATTTGTAAACTGCATGGTGCGTAACATAATGAGGTTCCCATGGAAAACTTTCCACCAAGAGTTATCAGCTTCCTCTATGTTTAGTCTGTAATCTTTATGGTCAATTTTGCAAGGAAATATTCTATCTCTGGGGAAAAAAAGAGCAGGAGTGTTGTTTCTGATGTAACATCATGAGTGAATGTTGAGTCAAGTCTATATGTTGCTTTTTTCTGCATTAAATGAAGAAGGATCAGGTTGCTGAAGTCCTTTCTGATTAAGAGCCAGAAGTAAAGAAAGCAACAATCAAGAGTTGGTAAAGCAAATAAGAATTTGATTCAGAATCGCGGCACAGCTGATATTAATACAGCCTCTTCAAGGTTACATCTTTAATATCATTTTATTATCTTCTCTATCAAAGCAGGGTTCACCCTGGATGGGGTGCAGTCCATTGCAGGGCACAAGCATGCACACATTCATATACACACTACACACTACATACCAATTAGACATGCACTAATCCGCATGTCTTTGGACTGTGGGAGGAAACCCACCAAGCATGGGAAGAACATGGAAACTCCATGCACACAGGCTCAGGACTCGAACCCTCAACCTTGGGGATATGAGGCCAGCATGCTAACCACTACGCCACCAAAGATTTTAAAAACATGTATGTAAAATAATGTACAATTTATATTATTTACATTGTAAAATTATGCAGTGTAAAATTATCCTTCACCAAAGTGGCAAAGCATGGCCTTCAAATTAAATAAATACTGCATTAAATAGAGCATTACATTAAAGCAGGCAAATGTAATAAGTATATAAGTATACATACTTTTATTTATATATATATATATATATATATACAAACCGGATTCCAAAAAAGTTGGGACACTAAACAAATTGTGAATAAAAACTG
>JAQMYL010000039.1:8096208-8117747 GCA_030014365.1 Clarias pachynema | reverse complement strand
AAATAAATAAATATATATATATATATATATATATATATATATATATATATATATTGGATATTGAGTCATTGAGGATTTCACACACAAATTTGCAGCTGCACGCACATAACCGTCATTCCTTGATATTACTTTCTGGAGAATTATAAAAAGAAGATTTGAAGTGTTTTGAAATTAAAAGTGTTTTGAAATTAAAGATATGATACTCCAAGGTGTAATATATGCCTTGAAAAATAAGTTTTTTAAAGCACAATGTAATTACTTCAGGCTAACCATGATCCTGCCATCAAAAAAAAGTTCCCCTAACACAGGAGTGTTAACGTCAGGTTGTGGTCGAGAATTGTGTTTTTTCCCCGTCTAACACACCACATTCAGCTCACGAAGGCATTGGTAATTGGCTGATTAGGTGCTTTTGGCAGTGTTATGGCCCTCCAGGATGTAGACTCTGACATCCTGCCCTAATCAAATTAAATATTCGCAATGTTGCCGCGGTGTTATATGTCATGGTGGTATTCCGGCTGAAGGAAAGAGCGATCTATAGTCGAGGGTTCATAATGAATGCTTTCTGGGGATAATTGCCATTGCTCAGTGTGGTTATTACTTTCACGGTCAAAAGGGTTCAAATATTGTTTGATGGCACATAAAAGAAAATCAGCAAATAAGCAAATACAGTGCCCTGCATATACAGTACATAGTGACTGAGATGTCAGACGAGCTTGTTTGTTCGTTTTATCTGTGTTCATCTGTGGATTCGATCTCAAGTGCAAGTGGAGTACAGAGATAGCCATTATAACTGTCGTGACGTTTGTGTGTATGACTCACAAGTAACCGGTCTATGATTAAAAATTCAACTTCTTTACTCTTTTAGACGTCCGCCTACGTACATGCATAAGAATGATTATCAATTATATATCAGTAAACTGGTGACAGGATCATGGGCACCCAAGACTCACGAATGTCTACGTGGAACAAAAACTAGCCCGTCTGGTCCGATAATGTCTTGGTGGCCAAGACAGAAAGGCACCAGAACACTCAGTACACCAGAGCTCACCATGCATAAGGTCCAGCAAGCAAAGAGCCAAAAGCTCTCTAAGCTCCCCAGATCCCAACCCGATTGAGCACCCATGTGATCTGCCGGACAAATACGTCCAATCCCCAGTCCGCAACCCAACATTCTGGTGCCAGACATCACAGCGCACCCCTCAGAGGTCTTGTGGAGTCATGCCCCAAGATATTCCTAGGTGGCACAAAGGAAACATACACTACTTTTGTAATGTTATGACTTACTGTATCTGTGTATATTACAATTATTTAGACTGTAGTCCATTGTGCGTCTTTGGGCCATGTGATTTGGTCCAAGCTGTTTATTTAACAAAGCGCTACAACTAATCATGGATATTTACATTTGTATGATCACGATGAATACATCATGACAAGCTGTACATATTTCATATCACATCATGGATCACCATTCTACGTTTTCCCACTGATTAGTTTGAACTGAAAAATAAATCACACCCTCAAGACACATTGAATAAGGAATTGGAGAGCTTATAACTTTTCGGTTATCCAATTAGAGTTTCCATTTCTTTTTCCAAAATATGGAACAAGTCAGGGGCTCTCATGAGATTATGTGCTCACAGCTTCTACCTTCAGTCAATGTGCTCGTGTTTGCTTGACAGTTTGATAGTTTCACATAGTTCTGTCACCATAAAGTAAGCAAAGGAAAACTTAAGGATGTTGCGAAAGACATTGTAGGCTCCCTCGATGGCCATGCTGCTGGACACTTCTAAAACCAAAACAGAGCACCCAACAGGGACGAAGGCTTTGACGAGATGTTTTCTACAACTAGGACACGATCAGGGCTTTACAAAAAAAATAACAACTCACACAGAGAATCCATATCTCTGGCCCTCAGCAGGCTTGACATAAAGGTCTTTTATTGTTATTGATGTTGTGTTTTCCTGTTTCCTTCCTGTATATTTACTTTGTGAAAAACTTTTGGAGCAGCAGAGCACTAAGCAGAGACCTAGACTTTAGAGGACGCGCCATCGCTGAGCCCAAATAATGCCTTTAAAAGCCAAACATAGACCGTCTGGCCAATTCAATCTCAAGTGAATTCAATCAAATGTTCAGCCAGTAATGTGGTTTCCTACAGTAGGATGGAATGCCAAAAAAGAAAAAGAAAAGAAAAAGAAAACTCGCTGATTAGAGTTAACCTGAATGGCATTCACCATTGACAGGGATTTGGCCAAGACCAGCACGACTTTTAGTGAGATATGAGTGCGCTCAGCACTTTCTTTAAAGTGCTTAAAATGAGTGCTTGTATAACGAGGTAAGACGGTCAGTCGGTTTGAATGGTTGACGTCTGAATTTGGTTTTTAGAACGAGTCCAGTGGGCGTGGATCACAGTGTAGGATAATTATAATATACAATTTTATATGGATGGCTTGTTATCATTGAGATCATGACTTATTCATGACCATCAGCAAGGATATTTAAAAGATTTTCCATGAGCAAAGCCTTCATTTTTTTCCTCCTGTCTCATCTAATGCTCACCTTTCCCCCCTCCATGAGCACAGCGTATACACTTGACGACATTGGATTCAAGTCACGTGCTGCTGTTGACTGCTTCATACACAAACATGATTCACATTTGGTAAATATTTCATTGTGAGTCTGATTCCTTCTTTTATTTGATCTTTTGCAGAAAGCTTTTCTCGTGGCGCCAGGGCCGCTCTATTTGAGCAGAAGGCCCAACGATGCAGGAGAATACCTGTAGTGGAGAAAGCCAGATGGAAAGCGTGAGTGCGCTGATGTGTTTTGCACTATTACAAGCATACACACATAATACAGTAATATGATATAATATGCAAAGCAAGTGTAGTTTATCTCATCTCCCATGATTAATGAGTTAAATAACTAATACAATATGTGATATTACCTTATCGTAAAAATGAGACAGAAAATAGAACACATGACAGCTGAAGAATATATGAAGGTTGTTCAAATCAAACCGGGACTTTTGATTTGTGCAGAATAAGAGAACACGGGTACGAGAGTAAAAACTACCTTTATTTCTCTGTATAATCCCCTGCTACACTGATGCACTTATCCCAGCGTTATTCACTAGTGCTTGGATACTGTCAAGGTGGAAAGATTTCTCAGTCCACCAGAGCCATGATCAGACTGTCTGCTTCATGCTGGGATAAGTGCATTAGTGTAGCAGGGGGTTTTATAGAGAAATAAAGGTGGTTTTTACTCTCGTGACTGTGTTCTGTTATTCTTCACAATGAAAAGTCCCAGTTTGACTTGAACGCCTCTCGTATTTACTAACATTGAAACAGTAGCATTTACCATTTGAAGTAAAAAAAAAAATTTAAAAAAAAGTCCCAAAAAATGTATATATGTATAATATGTAATGTATGATATGTATATATAGTCTTTTTTTTTTTTTTTTTAATATAAGACGTTGTATAGATTTAATTGCATCCACAACCCACAAATAAAAAAGCTATAAAAACTCGCATTTCTATTTAAAAAATGTATGAAAACAAGCTAAATGAAATGTTTTTTGGACTGAGCCTGACTGTCCAGCAGGCCAGTTAGATATGACCTTTGGAAACTTTGCACAGATGATACAAGTTCATTAGCATTCTCTTGTCCTTTGCAGCATTTCCTACTGTTTCCCTTTATAATAGAGCGACACAAGAATGATCACAGGAGGTCAAAAGCTATTCGAGATAGTCAAAAACATCCCATTTCCACAAAGAAAACGAGGAAAGGCTAAAATGTCATTTGAAGTACATACTGTATGAGAAATCGAAGAAATAATAAAAATTTTGCTTTGGTCATTTTGCCCGATTCAGGTTCAGGACCATTCGAGTTGGATTTGAGGGTTTAGCTCAAGTGCGTAATATCATCACGGAGAGTATAGAGATGTTAGATGTTATAAATCTGATACAGTTTCCAGCATCTGTACCTAACCCAGATCCACCTCATACTATTACGACATTGATTGGTCCTGTAAGCCACCGTCGGAGTATAAATCATAGTAGCTCAATTCGACAGCACATTTATAATCTTGTCTAAGTTTCAATTACTGTCCAAACCGTTTAACCTGTTCCTGTGTGTTTTACAGTAGATTACTTGGACTGGGCTGAACACAAAATGGCGATTCTTTTGCAGCTCTCTGTGGCTTAGATTAATCTTAGATCTTCTCATCCTGGATTTCTGACAATCTGTACATAGCCATAAAGAAGATATATTAATATTATATATTAAATAGAGACTATTAATGATTGTGTTTCTTATTTGACTAATTATAATGTACACTTATAACATTACATACATTTTAGGTCATAACAACACGTGAGTATGAACTGATTTCTGGGTGCATTTTGGTGTTGAAGTGGGACATAATGAAAAAATAACTGAAACACTGTATGCAAACACATCTCATTTACAAATGCAGGCACGATATTGATTATCAACCAGAAACCCGTAGCTAGCAGTTGGGTGGTGGTGAGGGCGCTCCCAACCTGGGGTCAGGTATTCTGTTCATTCTAGATTATTTCTTACTTTTACACTCACTGTACTGAATAAAGTTACACAAAAGCGATATTTTACATAACTGCATTAGAACTGCAGAACTAAAAAAAACATTTCAACCACTTTTATTTCCTCTATGCTTCTATCCCTGTCTCAAGGTCTTACTTCAGATGAAAGAGACTTGGCTCACTGTCCTAACTATGAGGATCTGACTGGATTTTTTTTTTTCCACATTTGCTTTGTCACAATCGATCTTACAAATATATATATATATTAAGAATACTAAGAAAAGAGGAACATAGAAGTGGGCATAGTTCACAAAACCTCCTGCTTGGTGTGTTTACTCTGTGTACTCTGGTTAACTCCCACAGTTCAAAGACATGCAGATTAGGCTAATTGATGTTTCCAAATTGCCCGAGCCTCATGCTCTACATCTCCTGGGATAGGCTCCAGGCCCAGCGTGACCCTGCATACAGAATAAAGCCGTATAGACCATGAGTGAGGGAGTGAAATTCAATACATGTAACTGACTAATTTATGTATGAATTTTATATGTAACTAAATGCTGAAGGGTATTAAGGGCTGAAAATGTCCTAATTCATCATCTTGCCGCAAAAACAGCATAACTAAATAAATAACTAGTTCAATACAACTTGTCCATACCAGAGGTTCCCAACCCTTGTCCTGGATCATCTCTCATTTTAGTGTTTTCGGAGCTCCCAGGACAGCTTAACTAATTTAATAATTAACAGTTTGGGACATTCTTGTTTGTTAAAGTGCTATACAAATAAAGATGAGTTGAGTTGAGTTGAGAACAGTCTTTACTGTATAGATGTGGGTGTGGTAGAGCAAAACATGAAGGGCATGGGGGACGTGTCCTCCAGGACCAGTGTTGGGAAGCAATGATCTGTACGGCCACTATTTATTCTATTAAAAAAAAAAAAAAAAACAGAATAACTTTCTGAATTTCTGCAGTTCTACAGCTCTGTCCTTTGGCTCAGTTTGCATCTAAAGGCTCAGTTTACTGGCTTGCATCCACACACACAAAAGCAGCCAATAATACACAGCATGTTTGTGTCGCTACGTGAACCCGAGTCGATTAAATTGCCTTCTTACTGCTTTCGAACCTCAGCTTGGACCCAGGCTGGGACCACCGCATTCTCTCTATCAGTCACAGACTGGTTGTTTGATTTGATTCCGTTCAGTGCTGTGTTCTAACCTGTGTAAATGAAGCACACAAAGAAAAACACACGAGGGTTCGATTTAAATGGGATAAACCGTGGACACTAAAACGGTGGCTGCACCGAGCAGGTCCGTGCAGCACAGAAGTCAGCAAGGAGCAAATTATGAAAGTAAGTTGATGGAGGCTGTAATGTAAGTGAAAAAGGGTCACAAGTTACAGCAGCATTAACGTCAAGAAGAACAGTGGTCAGAAGTCAGAACACACTGATCATACTGTTCTTGTGCAACCCTGTCTGAACAAAGTCATGTAATATAATTGGATTTTCTATTTGGAGAACGTCTGTTAGGCACTGATGTTGTTTTAAGTCCAATGATCACTGAGACAATTCTGGACGGTTTTGCTGTATGCAGAATGTGAAATACTGTAAATATGCACTCGATCACCTCTCCATCGCGTAAAGTTTTCTTAATAAAGAATGATCCGACACCTCGGCACAATTCACTCAAGATGGTTTAAAACTTACTTGGTATATTCACAAAGTCAGATATTGGATTTCACTTCTACCTTAAGGCTTGGACCATCATTATTTAATAATGATGCAAAATGAGTTTTAATATACATAAAATTTTTAATTCACCGCGTCTTCATTTCATATAGCAATCCAAACGTGTCAAGGTTGACAGTGCCAATATCAAGCATGTTCCACTTTACTCATATTTAATAGCCTGGAACAGCCATAACTAAATTAATTAAAATGTTTGCATCCTAAACACATCAGTGGAAACAGTATTAATTATATCTAACGTTTGCTTATTTACTTTTGTTGACTGATATGATTGCACATTCCACACAGGTAATGATTAGACTGTTTGTGAAAGACAGGAAGCTTCTGAGAGGTTAATTTGTTTCCCACAGGGCTTTCGCTGATGTTGTTCTTGGCACTGTGATCCCTCAGTTCAGACAGGTAATATGTTTCTTGCTCTGGAAGAGACATTGCCTCCTGTTTAGGTTCCAGGTTTTTGTAGGGCATTAAGGTTTGACTTATTCTGTAGATGCTGAGTGTGATGTCTGAATAAAAAAAAAGATTATGGAATAATAATAATGTTGGGTATTACGTGGAAGTTTTCTTTAGAAATGAAACTCTGGCATCTACTTCTGGCACCGATCTCTAGCTTTAATCATCAACAGTCATGCGGACCTGACAACAATGAGTAGGAATAAAACGTAGTCCCGCCGGAGGGAGAAAAGGGGATGGTAAGCTTTCCATTTCAACATATATTGTTTTCTCAAATGACTTCTCTGGCACTCATCTGCTTTATCGAACAATATAGAAGTTGGAAATGTTTTCAGGCACACCTTTTACTTCTTATTTTATTATTTTCTCTTGGGCTTCGTCTCTTTTATCCTAGGGGTCGCCACATCCGATCATTTCATCCGCAAAAACTGGCACAGCTTTTACACTGAACGCCCATCCTATCGCAACCCTCAAATTTCTAACCGCACTTGTGACTGGATGGTTGTATGGTTGTATTGGGAGTGGCTGTGTTGTATGAGAGTTTAGAGTTAAGGGTCTGGCCCAGGGGTCGGCTCCTTCATCCCCCTGCTGCGGCTCCCTGTGGCTTAAACAAAAAATAAACAATGGGTATTTAATTGAAATGTATTTTTATTTTAGTTCATTAGCTTTTTAAATGTCATTCAAAATTTGAAGATTATGGTGATCTTGTAACATGTTTCATTTTTTGTCGGTCAAAATATACATCACAACTTTTCGAGCCCCGAGCTGCGTTCCATTCCGAAGTGTACTTCACAATGTGCAGTAAAGGGAACGAGCGCTGACGTCACTTCCCCCGTATTATTGATAATAATAATTGATAGATTACACAGATTACAAGCCTATATAATATTAATGATTTCTTGACATAATTAAAGTTTAAATTATAGTGTCATATTAATATGATGTTGCTGTCAATAATAATGATAATAAATATATGAATCTTTTTTCAAGCATTGTTTTTGGTTGACAACTGATTAATAAATCATGCGCAGGGATTAATAAACTGAGGAGGACAGTTAATAGACATTAAGTATTTTATTTAAAAGTAAGATTTCATTTCTCTGTAGCAGTTCATTGATTACATAAATGCAACACATTATAGTTTTTTTTATACATAGCATAAAGGTACAGTAGAAAACGATATATGCAGTGTTTTCATTTTAGATGTCAAAATGGCTCTTGGAGTGTTTAAGGTCTGGCCCAATGACCCCACAGTGGCAAACTGGCAGTGTCAGGGCATAAACCCCCCCCTCCAATCAGCAACCCAGAGCCTTAACAGCCTGAGACATCACTTATTGTTATACACCACACTCATAGTTATGCACTAAATCTTTTCATAGACCAAGAAGAAAGAAAAGATGCACAAAAGCAACAAGAAAAAAGTCAATCAGAAACACCATGCAGAAATGTGGTTAAGTAGAAGTACAGATCGTTGCTGTAGTATGTAGTGGAGTAAATGTAAAAAGTATCTTCTAATAAAACTACTCAAGTATGTACTTGAAAATATGTACTTAAGCAATGAATTAAATGTATTCAGTTACTCTCAGAGTACAATTATGAGCAATGTAGAAAATGTGAAGCTCATAAGAAGCTGTTTTTTTTGAGGAAGAAAAAACAATTTTGCCACATTTTTTTTATGACAACACATAACAACATATGTAAAGGTTAACAAGTTCGGTAAAATAGTGATGTTCTAATGCACAAAAATTTAGACAAACCTGTACTGGATTGTCATATTGTCATATTAAATGTCAGTAGAGTGCAAAAGATGAATGCTTATAAACACTGCATGTACTACTATCATTGTTGTGCTTCTCACATGTTCCATTATCTAGCTGTCTCCTGTCATGCATCTTGAGAATGCATTCCTTTAGAATTATTGTAAATAGATTGTGTCAGGGTGATTTAGAGCACAAAGCCCAAAAGAATGATGGCCATTTTTTTTATCGTGCCAAGTCTCTAAGACATGACAAATAGAGCCTGTTTGTTTTTCATGGGAGGAGCGGGCGGCTGCTTAAGGTCAGGCCGGATAAGAAAATATATTTATCACTTTTCTGTTTAGAGATGACCTACTGTTTTTTGCTATCAGCATTATCTAGCAAAAGTCAAAAAGTCATTAATTATGAATGAGACGATGACTTTTATGCGATGACTTGTAAACCACCTCAGGTGAAAAAGGCTTGTGCGGACATGATGGAAATATTTCGACAGGCAGAAAGCTCACTTACGAGCTATAAACAGTACCTAGGATAATTCCGTTCTGAGGCTACATAAAATACTTTATCTTATAATAATTGCAAACTAAGTAATATAATCATGGTTGTCAGTGTCAGCATGGTATACGCCCTAGTGGATGATTGGGTGAAGGACACTCAGTGAGCACTTCAACATGCCTTGGGCCTATTCGCAGAAGTTAGATCCTGTTGACTGATACAAGCATCCACAGAGTCCACAGAGATGGAAGGCTTATCTATCTACAGAGCTTGGAGTCAACAGAAGGCAGAATTGACAAACAGGGCAGGAATGGGGAAGAAAAAAAAGGATAAAAAAAAAAAACACCTTTTCTTTCTAGCTCTGTCATGCCGTGCTCCTGCATCGCACTTTAGAAGTAATGTGTGTAACGCAGACGCTTTTGGCTGGCTTTTCCTGGTACTGTATCAGGAAGAGCGTGAGAGATAAGATGTGTGTGAGAGAGGAGGAAAAGGATGGGTGGGGGAATAAATTAAGATGGAAAATCTGTATTAATGCTATTCCCTTCTGCACTTGTGTTTGTGATTTAAGATATTTAAATGATTAGCCATGCACAGCTGTTACTGATCTGTCAAAAGAATGATTGACACAACAAATTAAAAAGGAAAAAAACAAACATGAATCAACAAAGTTTTTTGCCTGGATGTATAACAAGTGTCTGGTCTATGGCTGGTATGTAAGTTATTTGCTTTCATTCACCCATGAAGATAATATTATTATGATACTTTAAAAAAAAATTTTTTGCATACTGTATGTATGATATAGGAAATCATATAAGGCTTTGAACTTGTGCACTATTAAAAAACACCTACAGATTTGTTGCAAATTGAAGTTACAGAGGACGAGTCAATTCAAAAAGATGCAGATGCCTTTAGGCGGGTTTACTGCATATTTAATAATTAAGCAACGAACATCCTACCATGCTCCATGTGTAAGAATGCAGGGGTGGTCTAATTAACATAGATTTTAGATCAGGATTGCAAAAGGAAAAAAAAAGATCTGAGTGATCATTCTTCCGTCTACGAGGCACAAGGGCTTACTGAACAGTTTCATGAGCATGAAAAAGATATGAAGCGTATACCATGGCCTTTAGACTCATCCGAGCTCAACCCTGTTGAATACCTAAAGGAGATTTTAGTATTAGCTCTCTTTAACACTATTATCAAGACACTAGTTGAGAGGTAATCTTTTTAAAGTAGGTTCGTTAGACTTGTATAATCTACGTCAAGATCTACTGAAGCTGTCCTGTTGAGACATGAAGACTCAACAGTTTTGTTTTGTTCTGTGATTGCATGATCAAGTATTTTTGAATGGGCAAATGGTGAAACGTATTGTTGGGCATTACATGGAGTCATGTAAGGGTCATTTATACCTATGGGGACCAAAGGCCTGCCTGTCCAGTTCGATCCCACAGAAAAGTCAATGCAGCACTTATCAGTAGAATAATTCTGGCCATAAGACAAAGGCCCAGTACTCCATAGCCCGCCGCACAAAGGGCCTTGAGTCCAACTAGGTCTTTGACCTGGCTGGCAAATTCCTTAGATCCCAATCATATTGAGCACACGCAGGATGTTTTGGACAAACAAGTCTGATCAACTCAGGTCCTCCCAACCAAAGAATCCGCTGCCAACATCCTGTGCCAGACACCACAGCACACCCTTAGAGGTCTTGTGGAGTCATGCCCTGAGAACAAGGGGAACCTAAACAATATTGGGCATAAGTGTTATGTGTTTGTTTGTCAGTGTGTGTAACACTTGTTAATGAGGAAGGAGGAGGATGCCTGTCACCAAGCTGAATTAGCTAAATTTACGTTAAACATATTTATGTCAAGTGGTTGATGATGAGTACATATTCAATCTTTCTAGCCCCCCTCCCATATAGTCCCAAATTATGCAGAGCTTTTGAAATGGTTAAGTTGTGCAACTTCACTCAATTCACTGAATTCTGTACACTGTTTGGTTCGTCTAAAATGTTCTGCACTATCGCTTTGATCACCTGTCTCTGTCTCGTTTTTCGAGAAGAGGGCCTTGTCTCTGTAGTGCTTTGTTAATATGATTCATCTTAGAGTTCCTCACTATTGATCCAACAGTGTTATGAAATTCTATTACCTTATCTTTAACTTCCTTAGAATGTTTGCAGTCTTTATTCATAGTCCGTTCCTTCAGAATGACAAAAAGTCAATATCTTTCAATATGTTTTATGTGGGGCTTCTGGAAAACGGGGGGAGTGTTGAATACTTTTGCAAGCAGAATTTTTCCATTTTTTGATTTTCTTTGAAATAGTTGCCGATCCTTAATTCATTTGGACGTACAAAATGTACTGTAAGAGAACTTGAGCTCAGTAATAAAAAAAAAATACAGACAGGAAGAATGAGAATTTGTTGTTTTGGTGGGGGATGTTTGGAGTCAATACAGTATATTCGCAAGCCACTGGACACGCCCTGGGGTTGTCTTGTATATGAAAGCTAAAAATCTTCCCGTGAAGATTTGAAAAAAAAAAAGGAACAAAAGAAGGAACATGCATGTCAGGAAGAAGAGAAATGGTTAATATATAATTTCATACTTTTTAAAAATGCACCGTATTAAGAAACCAAACAGCCATATTTGAGATACTTCACTCGAGACTTAAAATAGCCATGAGAAATCTGCCTTCATAAATATTTTAATGATTTAGGTTAACATTGCCTGCCTTGTAACGATAACCAGTCGTATTATTGCTTATTATAATACATTCTTTCAGACTGTTTAAATAATAAAAGATGTTCTTCTGTAGTGCATCATTGTTCCAGCGGTGCTATAGACGTATAGATGATGGCATGAACACCATCCAAGTCTCCTTGCAACCATTTTTCCATAATCGTTAAGCTTTAGATTGCTTTTTACTCCTGGAGAGGCAATGAAATATGAAAGATTTATTACAATAATGTGCCATACTTATGCAAAAGAATGGCGAGAGTGTGGAATAGTGTCTGTCTATTTTCATACAATGGAATCTTATATGACAGCTCTGGCTAGCCTGAGAGACTTGCCTGCAACAGACGTTTTCCCTTGGCCAAAAGTTTGTACATCAACCAGAAATATAACTGTAAGGTTGTGAGGTTGTACTCATGTTGCTATGAATACTAATGATAATTCAGTACAGGAATATTTTGATATTCTTCACATTAATGGTATTACCTCTGGAGTGCTATAATGTACTGTAGCTATAGATATTGCTGTTATTATTTCATTATATTATTCTTGATTATTATTTTTATTTAAGGACAAATTTTTGTTAAGGGCAATACAAGGCTTGTGCCATTCAACAACACTACATTCATACTAGTGACAAAAAAAAATAAAAAATCCAGCATACCAAGCAGTGCATCAAACAACATCTGATCATCAATCAACTTCTTCTTTTTTTTTCAATTCTATGCAAAGTAGGCAGGTATAACAAAGGCCAGCAGTTGGATGCAGGTGCAGGTTTTTTTCATCTTCTAAAAAAAAATGTCAAGGCGAGGTTTAGAAGGCTAGAAAAACAGGATACAAAACAAGAACCTGCTTTGAAGAATACATCCTAAGGATAACTACACATATAAACCTGAAATGAAAAACACCAAACTTATAAAAGGGAACTAACTAAGGGAGATACAAGAATACTATATATTCTGTATGTACCTGTATGTGTGCATAGCAATATTATTCACTCACTCATTGTCCATATCATCTTATTATGTATATAGGGTGGGGGAGGGCCTGGAGCCTATCCCAGAAGACTTAGGGCACATGGCAGGGTACACCCTGGATTGGGTGCCAATCCATCACAGGGCACACATACATACATACACTCACACACTATGTGCAATTTGGGAACACCAATTAGCCTAATCTGCAGGTCTTTGGACTGTGGGAGGAAACCAGAGTACCCAGAGGAAACCTACCAAGCATTTTAGGGAACAGGCAAACTCCATGGTCACAGAGGCGGGAATAGAACCTGACTGGGAATCGAACCCGGACCCTGGAGGTGCACGGCGACTGTGCTAATCATTAAGTCACCATGATGCCAGTAATATGCACACCTATATTATTTTTGCTGGAACAACCAAGGAAGACATTCAAACTTTAGAGGCTCCCTGATCATTAGAAGAGGAATCGTATATGGTAGACATGATTGACTCCATATGACTGAAGTAGCAAACAAAAAAACCCAAATTTGAGAGTAGCAAACCCAAACTCAAATGATTCTTTCGACCAGTCCTCTAGGTTCTCAACCTTTCTCCTGGAGGACCACCTGCCCTGCAGATTTTAGTATTTTCCCTGGTCTATCATACTAACACTTCAGAAAAGGCAGTTACTGTAATTATTTAATTAGTTAAATCAGGTGTGCTAGGAGCTGAAAAGACACTAAAATGTGCAGGGCACGTAGTCCGACAGGACCAGGGTTGATGAACCACTGATCAAGTGCACGAGATCCAATGTGTCTTCATTTCCTCACTCTTAACTCTAGATCTTACTTCTACTCGTTCTTAGTTCCAATTTACCATGAATGGAAAACTTATAACCATAGTCTACTATGCATCCAATCTATCCTGGGGAAAATGAAGGTACAAGGCAGGATACAGAAACAAAGCATCAACATCAAAGGGACGCCTTTGGACTGTGGGAGGAATATTTGAAATAGACCCACAAAGCCCGGGGAAAGCATGCAAACTCCAAACACACAGACCAGAGGTGGGATTTGAACCCCCAACCACGGAGATGCAGGGTGACAGCAGTAAACCACCAAACCTCAGTAACACCGGGTTTAATGTCATTCTGTCAAATGTGACCTTTCATTAAATGTATACAGAGAAATTCAAGAGAACAATAAAAGCTCAGAAGGACATGATGCTAGTTAACATAAGAAAGTGCTGCATCAACTAGGTTGGCTAATCTTTAAAAAATAAAAAATAAAAAAAAGCCTAGCCATGCAAAATGTACAACTTAATTACAATTAAACAAAAGTCATGTATAGAGACTGATTGCATAATAAGCTTTAAACTATGCAATCCAAGTAGCAAATGCTAACTGCTCCATTAGCAGGTTAGACACTGTGCCCCACCTCCACACATACTCACAACCCTCCCCCTAAAATGCCTTTTTCAGTTATGCAGAGAGAGAGAGAACTGACTAACAAAAATCAATTACTCTTTATTCCACATCGCTTCTGTGTTGTCGATGCCGATTCGTGATGTTAATTCCAATGGTGGGATTAAACTGATGCACTCATTCGAACAAGTTAGCATTTCTGTTGTAACAACTCTGAAAGGGATTTGTATGATGGGCCTACAGTGGATAATCTTAGGCTAACAATAAACTGATTAAAATATGCTGTTTTTTTTATTATTTTTTTTTTTAGTAAAGTTAAATAGGTTTTCGGTTAAGAAATGCTGATTTAACATTTATTTAAAGAGTTTCCATTCGGCTTGAGCCTGGTGTGAATGTACTATATCTACTCAGATGTCAGAAGCAAACAAAAACTGGTAGGATTACTGTATTGTGTTTATATATGCTTTACATGTTCAAGCTTTCTTTACACTGTGAACATAATATAATTCATTCATGTCAACATTCTATTAACTAAGAACTGCAAAACATTTTTTTTAAATAGACCTTTAAAATTTGTGTCAACTTTTATTTATAGGCAAAATATTGTCGGTTATGTAAAATAATGTCTATAATTCAATTCTCTGGTCGAATTATGAAGCAGATTGCATTGTTCCTACATTAAATTTAAACAACACATTTTTCACTTTTTTTTCAACCAGCTATGCTCTTGCATTATAAAAAAAATGCATTCCATAGGCCCCTGTTTTTCACTTCATGTTATGATTTGGCACTTTTCAGAATTTTGACACAGGAAATATAGTAATATGGCTACCTTTAATTTATATGGAGAGGCACTTCAATGTGAGACTTTGTAACTCTCACATTTGCAAATCATGGATTTTCACAGCTGGGTCACACCTATTAAGTTTTATAGGAAAAGCAAAAACCTGCAGGGTACAGTAAATGTGAGAAAAGAAGGAATATACTGTACAGTATATACATTGAGAGATCAAAAAACGTCATACATACACTAATGTTTCATTCAACTGCCTTTAATCTTTAATTATTGCACACAATGTGGTGCCCAATTCATGTGTAAAAATTATTCCTCATACTCTCAGAACCCCTCTTTCACAATTTCAGTTCTAACATACTGTATGCCTGCACTATACAGGAATAAAATATCAATTGATGTGATAACCTTAAGAAATGCTGATTAAATGTATTAGTTTAATTCAGTATGTTCTTCATTTTATTGCCACACCTAAACCTGAGCAACTGAAACAACCCCAGGCTATAACTGTGGGCACTACAGTATGCATGATGGGTGCATTGCTTCATGCACTTCCATTTTCACCCTGACACGCCCATCACTCTGGAACAGGCTCATTCTGGACTCATCAGAGCACATGACCTTTTCTATTGCTCCACAGTCCAATGTTTGTGCTCCCTCGTGTTGTGAGAATTGATTTTCCTATGGGCACACCATTGTTTAGTTCCTATCCTGTGAGTTCTTTTTGCATTATGTGTGTGGAAATACTCTTACATCACTTTTAAACCTAGCTGTGATTGTACTGTCCATTTTATTTGATGCAACTTCACCAAGTGTTTTAAGTGAGCTCCGATCATGTTTATTCATTCATTTATTTATTTGACTACATTTTTGTCCAACATAAACTCCAACATTTTTTGGCCAGCAAGAAGCTAATAAGGCTAGCAATAACTGTCTATCAGCCTGACAGTTTGTAGAGCTAGTAACCACCATCGATAAGGAGGGAGTCGAGTTCCAGTTATTGAGAAATAATATGATAGGATTTGTGTATTACCAACCACTTAAGAAGGATGACTCTTGGATATCTCATGTCCAGGTTGTCCATGTTATCATATTCATATTATTGACAACAGGGGAAGTTTCCGCTTTGCTGATGCTGTGCTGTCAGAGTAATTTATTTTGTTAATTAATTAATTACTTTTTTGTTCTATGTTATGTTCATTGAAATAAATCTGAATCTACAGTGGTGTGAAAAAAGTGTTTGCCCCCTTATTGATTTCTTTTTTTTTTGTATGTTTGTCACACTTTAATGTCTCAGATCATCAAACAAATTTAAATATTAGTCAAAGATAACACAAGTAAACACATCATGCAGTTTTTAAATGAAGATTTTTATTATTAAGGGAAAACAAAATCCAAAACTACATACAGTAGCCCTGTGTAAAAACATCTGCCCCCCACCACCACCACCACATACCAGAGTTCAATTTCTTTAGCCACACCCAGGCCTGATTACTGCCACACCTGTTCACAGTAAAGAAATCACTTAAATAGGACCTGCCTGACGAAGTGAAGTAGACTAAAGAACAAAAAATAATTGAGATCTATCTAAATTTGGGACCGCAGCATTATCTACAAATGGCAAAAACATGGAACAGTGGAGAACTTTCCCAGGAGTGGCTGGCCAACCAAAATTACCCTAAGAGTGCAGCGACAACTCATCTTAGAGGTCACAAAAGACCCCACAACAACATCCAAAGAACTGCAGGCCTCACTTGCCTCAGTTAAGGTGAGTGTTCATGACTCCACCATAAGAAAGAGACTGGACAAAAATGGTTTACATGGCAGAATTCTGAGACGAAAACCACTGCTGAGCAAAAAGAACATAAAGGATCATCTCGGTTTTGCCAGAAAACATCTTGATGATCCCCAAGACTTTTGGTAAAATACTCTGTGGTCTGACGAGACAAAAGTTGAAGTTGAAAGTTGCATGTCCCATTATGTGTGGCATTTCAGAAAAAAAGAACATCATACCAACAGTAAAATATGGTGGTGGTACTGGCATGGTCTGGGGCTGTTTTGCTGCCTCAGGACCTGGAAGACTTGCTATAATAAATGGAACCATGAATTCTGCTGTTTACCAAAATATCCTGAAGGAGAATGTCCGGCTATCTGTTTGTGACCTCAAGCTGAAGCGAACTTTGGTTCTGCAGCAGGACAATGATTCAAAGCACACCAGCAAGTCCACTTCTGAATAGCTGAAGAAAAACAAAATGAAGACTTTGGAGTGGCCTAGTCAAAGTCCTGACCTGAATCCAATTGAGATGCTGTGGCATGGCGGTTCATGCTTGAAAACCCTCCAATGTGGCCGAATTACAACAATTCTGCCAAGATGAGTGGGCCAAAATTCCTCCACAGTGCGTTAACAGACTCATCAAAAACACTTGATTTGCTGCTAAGGGTGGCCCAACCAGTTATTAGGTTTAGGGGGCGAACACTTTTTCACACAGGGCTATGTAATTTTGGACTTTGTTTTCCATTAATAATAGAAACCTTTATTTAAAAAACTGCATGATGTGTTTACTTGTGTTATCTTTGAGTAATATTTAAATGTGTTTGATGATCTGAAACATGTAAGTGTGACAAAAATGCAAACAAATTAGAAATCAGTGAGGGGAAAACAGTTTTTCACACCACCGTATATCATACATTTTAT
Organism: Clarias pachynema; assembly: GCA_030014365.1. Taxonomy (NCBI): domain Eukaryota; kingdom Metazoa; phylum Chordata; class Actinopteri; order Siluriformes; family Clariidae; genus Clarias; species Clarias pachynema. The sequence goes on along the minus strand of JAQMYL010000039.1, from coordinate 8,100,155 downwards.
ACAGTATGTCTTGTTTTTCCTCTGGATGCTCAAAGTACAGGGTGATGACATTCTTACTACTTTACCATGAACTCATTTTATCTACATTATAAATTATACAATACATGTTCTCATGTATATCAGCACATTATAAAATGTCATTACATACCTACTGTAAATGCAAACTTATCCATGATTGGCCACAACCCCCTGCTACCCCACATCTAGTCTAAACACGTACCATTTCAGTTGATTCAGACAAAAATTAACCATGTAACCATGTGGCTTCTGATACGTCATTCCCACGATTTAAGTCTCTGTTGTCTGTCTAATTGTCTGTTTTAATTAGTTGTCTGTTGATGACTTGCCACTGTGTGAATTAATACATGATTTTTTAAAATACTATAGAACCAAGATCTCAACACTACGGAACCGTGAAGGACATCTCCCACTCTGACACTACCTCTTTCTTGTGCAGGTGTCGGACTCCTCCTCGTCTCCTGATGGATGTCCGCTCTCCTGTATGGAGCCCTTCACAGTGCGGAGGCTCTCATGTCGGAGTGTGCAGCTGCCACCGCTGGCCTTCCGCCAGGCTGAGCAATACTACTGCGAGAGAAGGCCAGAGACTGAGACGGTACAGCCACGACCCACCAGCCTACCCCTCAGAGCTCCACCGCTCATCGCCATCACCTCTGCAGAGAACAGCAGGTATGAGAGGCAGAACCTTCAACACTTTGTTCAGGGTGTGACACTGCAACACTGGAAATGTTTGTTTCAGTTTACATATTATATAGAAATGTACTCACTGGTTAAAATGATTATGATTGCATCTTTGCCATCCTATGCATTTTATTAAAAGCAATGTTATCTATGAACTAATTCTTGGTTCTGATTTTGTCGTGAGTATGCGTGCATTACAACAATGTCAAGTCATGAAAATAATATTATGTTGTGAAAATTTCATGGTAACCCATGTTCACGGTGTTACCTTAACATCTTTTTGTTTGAGCTAGCTTTCTTGTATTTGTTTTGTTGTAATCGAATTTGCTACTGTATAGTAAAGTACCCTCGAGAATGTTGTCTATTTAACTAATTAATGTTCTCTAATTAATTAATTCTCTAATTAATGTTCGCCTCAATCTGACATATAACCAACAATGTACTGATACTTGGCTCTTTTACAGATAAATCCAAAGTGTTATTATTATTTAATTATTATTTTATTATTAAAAGTGATTGAAACATTATGATTGTATAAAAACATAAACAGCAACACTGGTGGTGTTGAATTGAAAAAGTTTGCTTTTATATACTCTATCTACTTTAGTTTAGTATCCATGCTGCAGTTTTAATATGCATACTTTTGAATGTATTTTTTATATTTATATCCAAGTTTAATGAAGCCACAGGAGTGATGTTGTTTTTGGTGAAACTAACTAATGACCAAATCTAAATGATGCGTTAAATTCAGTCCTGATTAAACAAATGAATACTTGCTAAATTTTAGCCTTGCATATAAACTTTGCTTTAATTAAGCAATATAACAGGAGAGCCTGCTCCATCGTATGTATGACTACGTCACAGCCATGATGATATTCAGTGCAACGGCACAGGCTCGAGTGTGATATTGCTTTTGTACAATACATGCCATTTATTATCAACCGAGAATGAACTGTTTGTTCACGAAACTACTTATTTTTCGCACATCCTTCAGCAAATGGCAGAACTAGCTTTGCGCAGGCGCTTAAGAAAATCAGCTAGCTAACTGTTCCGGGGCTGAATACCAAACAGCAGAAAATAGAAAGCTAGTGCCCTATGTAGGATGTACAATCCCTTGTTCGACACAAGAAGTAGTGCCCTTGATTAAGGGGTTAGAGAGGGATTTGGGATTCAGCCTTATGTTACATGCTAGTTAGTATTTAGCTCACGCTAGCTGAGAAGACAAAGTAACGTTTAAGATGGCATAGCATTATCGGATGTGTTTTCTTGCTGAAAGTGTTTCTGTGACAGGTTTTGAATGTGGATTTTGGCAGGCAGCTGCTCTCCCCGCTTTGTAGTACTGAGGGCCGTAGGTCTGTTCGGTTCTCAGTACTACAAAGAGGGGAGAGCAGCTGCCTGCTAAAACCCACATTCGATACTTTCACTCATGCTGTGACCGAATTAGTTAGTAGTTAATTAACGTCCGTTAGAACGTGATACATATAAGTAAACTTCCCAGTGCTGACTTTATAGCTAAAAACAGGGTAAACTCTAAACTTTAACTAAACAGATTGCTGTTCAGAATTTTTGAAATTGAAATTTTTTTTTACTCAATGAGTCAACAAGCACACACTTTTTTTTTTTTTTTTTTTTCCTTCATGAAATGTTTCTTTTTCTGGCTTTGAACTTGTGCTTGCCTTTGGATTTGCTGGGTAATATTAATTTCAGAAATGAGCAATGCTTGACTCAGAACCATGATTACACCATTACACCATTTGTAATTTGCGTCATGATGTGAATACTTGAATAAGTGTAGCAGCTTTGCAAAGCTGATCTGCAGTAGTCCATGTTTAGTTCAACTGAAAGTGCTCAAATGATCTGTGAAGGTCAGAAGGAAGAGGCATTACCGTCAAAACAATTTGTTATTGTTGGTGTCCGTGTCAAATAATTCAGATAAGTGACATGCTCCATTGAGAGACTGAGGGCTGTCAATCAGGAGCTAAACTGTGTGCAACAGCAGTTTGCCTTTTTGGCATATGGTCTGAAATACACCAGGGAGATTTGCTTATCCATCTGCTTGCAGCACACCATTTAAGAAGATTCTATGCAGTGGTTTAACCTGTGAAAATTCAGCACAAACATTGTATAGTAGGGAATATACTGAATGCCAAACCTTCAACAACAACAAAAAAAACAGAACCACATCAGTGGCATACTTATTGTTATTATTACGATTATAATTATAAGAAACCTTATACAGTATATTGAAATACACATATATACAGTACATAAGAAATGAAAGAAAAAAAAATGAAAGGGATACCAGCTAAGTTTTGCAGTTAGCACCTAAAAACAGAGCAATGGCTTCTTCTCTCATTCACCATTTTCCAGTCAATATTAATTTAGCACATTACTGGAGACAACATACTGTGGACTCAAAGTTCCAGGTTGCAGAGCTACAGTATATGCAGTTACCCCGAGTCATCACAGACACTAACTTAAGCTAGATAGTTATACTGTATATGAGGTGATGAGTATGATGATCATGGTGTTAGCATAAATTTTAAAGCTTTGGATGCAGACCGGTTTGAGCCATGCATACAGATGAGTGCAAGCTTTTGACAGACTCAAAGGCTAAAATCCATTGTCATCACGTAATCGAACAGCATTTAACGGCAGGACACTATAGCAAACTTAACCAAACCAAAGACCAGCGTGTCGATGAAAGCTCAAAGTTTAAAAGAAAAAATACAGAGTGGTGTTCTACGACTTGTGTTGAAATTTCTCATGAATGAAGGCATAAAAATGTCCGTGAATGACGATCCAGGCTAAGGTGGCTCAGAGCCCAATGTAGTTGCTCCTGTGAATATTCAGCGAGTGGAATGCCTGATCCCTGAAAATCGATGGATAACCTGTTGCCAACTTGCAGAAGAGACACATCTGTTTGTGGGAACTGTCCTCCTGATAATTAACAAACACTACTGTGGAGTTATTGCCACATCTTCTGTACAGTCCTGACCTTGTGTCGAGACATTTCCACATGTTTGAGTCATTAATGGAGTTCCAGGGAGGCCAGCGATTCAGACATGAAGTGGGCAGTCAGAATATGGCTCTGGCATACTGAAAAAACATTCTACCATGATGGAATCCAAGCACTAGTGTAACACTGGCATAAGTGAATTAGTGTAGCAGGAGATTATATAGAGAAATAAAGGTACTGTATTTTGTACTCTCATGACTGTGTTCTGTTATTCTGCACAATCAAAGTC